>SPJY01024477.1:54761-167013 GCA_005191435.1 Raddia distichophylla
GTGCATCAAGGCCCAACACAAGTAAGTATCACACATGGGGAGGCCTTATAAAGGGAGGTCCATTCTTTATTGCACCGGACAGGAACAAGTTCCTCGTGCTTTCTTGCAGCAACAGCCAGGTTATCCTCATGGGAGAGGATAATTCCACTGTTAATGCCTGTGCCGTTTACTGCCCAAGTTTGGTAACAAACCCAAGTCCACAGTTTCCGATGTACCGCTATCTAATGATGCGTGGTGAGTGCTCTGGCATTGGCTGCTGTAATGCAGGCATACCGAAAGGCTACACATCCTACCACATCCAGATCCAGCCTCCTAATGACACAAATTTTGACGCAAAATCATCGGTGTACATAGCTGAGGAGGGTTTCTATAATGTCACAAGGCTCATGTTTGAACCCCGTGGGGTTGCGCTTCCTGCCTTGCTAGACTGGGTGATCAGCAATTCATTTTGTCCAAAACAACATTCTGTTGCTCCTGCATGCCTCAGCAGCAACAGCTTTTGTCAAAACTACACAAGCTACGTCTTCAAAGGGTACCGGTGTTTCTGCTCTGCTGGCTATCAAGGCAACCCTTACATCCTGAATGGATGCCAAGGTGCAAGTTCAATCAATTCGATATTATTCTCTTACCATACAAGTTGGAGTGCAAACTAGATCAAATACAATTTAGTGCCTATATACAACTTCCATAGATTTAACTACTTTAGCACTCTATTTTACTTTATGATTTTGCAACTTTTTTAGTTCTATGTTGCTGCCCAAATGGTCAGTAATTTCTCTGACTTCGTTTCTAGCATATGATGTTTCTCTTTGTCTTATGTTTTTCTCTAGACATCAATGAGTGTGCGCTTCAAGAATCTCGCTCATGCCATGGAATCTGCATAAATTTGCCTGGAACATTTCAATGTCGATGCCCTGATGGGACCTATGGGAACCCCTCCGTAGAAGGGGGATGCATTAAGATCAAGAATTATTCAGGTGACAACCACTATGTAGCTTTGGTTACCTTTTTTAAGGTATTTATATAATTTCGAATTTATATAGGCTAAAAACATTTTCTTGGTATTAATTCGTGATCATTCAAATCTATATATAAAGATGTCTCCTCCCCAAATACTTGATCCAATTGTGTAGCTTGGCCGAGATGTTTCGCTTAACCATTTTTTTAGAACATGAAGTGTTCTGTATGTTTGTGGATAAGAAAAATTATACGTTATCCCTTCCATTCTTAGTTACATACATGACCCACAATTCTTTCTTTAAGGTCTTGAAAATTACTCGAACCAACTCCGTTCTACCACTATTGTTTATGTTACTTACGTCACACACAATTTTTGAAATATGCAAAAATGCTCAGTCTTAAAGGTCCTAGTTTGAAAGACTCAAAAGTCAAAAAGACAAACCAAAGTGTTCACTAACAAACTCGTTATCCGGTCATGACTGTTATAGATATAATAGGATGTATTAGGAGTCATTTATCATATTAGAATAGATTAAATCCTTTGCCCAGATAGTTTGAAAGACTAAGTCAAAAGACAAACCTTATGTTATGTTCTTTTGGGCTGATTTGAACGGCTGAAATGACTGAATTTTGAGAGCTTCTCGAGGTAATCTTGAGATTCGCATTCATTATTTCGTTTGACTGGTTTTTAAAGCGTTAGGACCCACTTTTGAAACAACAAATAAGGGACTCCAAAAAACCAAAATAAGTCGAGTATATATCTTTTCAAAACATAAATAAGTCGTTAAATTGTTAAGCTGAAAAGAACATAGCCTAAGTGTTCACTAACAAACTCGTTATCTGGTCATGGCTGTTAGAGATATAATAGGATATATTAGGAGTCCTTAATCATATTAGGATAGATAAATCTTTTGCCCTTATATGAGCTTTTCCTGTCTTATCTTATATTCATAACATGGTATCAGAGCTACCGTGCTCAAAACCCTAGTCAACCGCCGACTTGTCTTCTGCTGTTGCCTTCACCGGGAAGAGCTATCTCTGTTCCGCGGGGCAGCCACCTCTTCGACATTGCTGCTCGTTGCCTAGCTATCCTCTGCGGCTGTAGCTCTTTGTCTTCGCTGCTGCCTTTGCCGTGGTTTCTTCTGCTGCCACTCTACCAGTCCGAGCTCGTTGGGTTCAGATCCACTCGGGCCGCCACCTCTCCCTGTCAGATCTGCCAGGCAGTGTAGGTGGCTTCCCTGCTTGTGGGTCGCACGGCTGCTCTCTGCTATGTTTCCAGCCGCCTCTGCTTGTCCCTGTGATGTGTTGTTTGTTCGTGCTCATCCAGATCAGATTGGATCGATGCTTGTCATCCCATCACACTGGATCTTGTCTCGATTCTTTCGAGATTGCTGTTTACCACACGGCGGCCTCTGCACGCTGCTGGATGTCTCTAGCTCATGTGCGGCTACTTCGGCTTGTGGCCTGGCCTCGCTGCGGTCTCTTGGCTTGTTTGTTACTCCCTCCGTCCCAATATATAGGGCGTATAAATTTTTTTGAGTTGTCCCATAATATGAGACGTCTCCTCATTATTTTCTTGGGAAAGACGAGCAATTAACTCCTAGTTAAGCTATTCACACTATGAAGTGCATGCTTTTGCTAGCTTTAGCTATTAAAGCTATTAATTAAGCGCATGGGAAGAAGATGCACGTTTGCATGCATAGAAGCAAAAGATTAAAGATTAATTTGTGATGCTTTGCGTAACGAGATAATTAAAGATGATTTACTCTCTTAAACCCTATTTCTTGGTCTTGATGAAAATTTTTATACGCCCTATATATTGGGACGGAGGGAGTAGTTAGTATTTGCTAGTGTATTGAGTATTCTAGATTAGGGCCCTGTTTGATTGGGCTGAAACTCTGGTATAGCTTTTAAGCTGGAAAGTTAAGAGTTATTGAAAAGAGGCATGAAACGACTAAAAAAATATATTAAAGTTATTTTGAGATCTTTGAGAAGGACCACTAAAAGCCTGAAAAAATATCTACAAAGTTTTGTTTCTTATAGCTTATACAATTTTTTTTTTCTACCGATAGCTTTTAATTTTAATTCAAGGTTAATCAAACAAGGCCTAGGTAGCAATTTCATGCATGCATTGTGGAGAAAGTATAGTGTGTTGGTAGCCGAAATCTTACTCTCATCGAAAAGAGGATGACACTAGGAGTTGAGACAATTTTCTGGGTTATTTCTCACACAATGCCATACCAACCTGAGGGGTTGGGCTTACATACTTATAGCTGGCCAAGGCAGCCAAGCATATACCGAGATGCTAATCTAAGATGCTAGTCTAGTCTAAGATGCTGTCCTTAGATGCTCTAGTCTAAGATGCTGTCCTTAGATGCTCTAGTCTAAGATGCTGTCCTTAGATGCTAGTCTAAGATGCTAGTCTAAGATGCTGTTCTAAAGGCCACAAAGACCAATAGTACAAAGACTTATTCCATCATTCTCCCCCTAAGTCTTGTGCGTCGTCTTGTGGGAAGATTGGACCATCCCGGTCCTGGAACAAAGCTCAAGAAACTTGATCCTCCCAAGAGGCTTGGTGAGCAGGTCCGCAAGCTGGTCCTTGGTGTTGATGTAGTGCGCCTTGATGCTTCCTTCGTCCAAGCAATCTCGGATGAAGTGGTACCTTACCGTAATAACTTCGTATAGCATACATTATACGAAGTTATACGACACTGGGGAAAGGGGAGCCGCCTCTGCTTCGTCAATACGCAGACGTCGCAGAGCTGCTCCACGTGGTCAAGGCACGGCAGGCCTCGCACCATCTTCTTGGCACTGAGCCGCTTCAGGGCCTCAAAGTGAAGGTGCCCGAAGCGCTCGTGCCACCGCCATGCCTCGTCGTCCCGACGAGCAACAAGGCAGAGAGGTTGTGCCACTTGCACGTTGAGGACGTAAAGTCGATTGGTGCCTCTGGTTACCTTGGCAAGAAGGCGACGATGGCGATCCCAAATCCTCATGACTCCGTCCTCGATTGCCACACGCGAACCGTTCTCATCCAGCTGTCCCAAGCTGATGATAGAGTTCCTCAATGCGGGGATGTAGTAGACTCCTGTGAGTAGCCTGTGCTCACCAGACTCGGCGGTGAGGAGGATAGAGCCGACGCCCTTGATCTCTACGCCGGAGGCGTCCCCAAACTTGACAGAGCCTCGAACGTTGGAGTCAAGCTCGGTGAAGAACTCCCGACGACCGGTCATGTGATGGGTGGCGCCGGTGTCGAGGCACCACCCGTCAGTCTTGTCGTTGCTGGAGCCGTCGCCGAGGAAAGCGTGTGCTCTCTGCTCATCAATGTGGAGGAGATTCGCTGTGGCCGGTGCCGCCGGAGGTAGCTCGATGCTTGCGTGTGCCAGGAGCAGAGCCGGTTCTTCCTCCTCCACCTGTGCGACGTGGGCCTGGCCGCGTCGTGGCTGTCGACACTCCTTGGCCCAATGACCAAGCTTGCCACAGTTGTGGCAAGAGTCGTCTCGTGCCGGCTTCTGGCTTCCGGCGGCGCCGCCCTGGGCGCCTCCGCGGGCGTTTCCCTCTGCATCGTATAACTTCGTATAATGTATGCTATACGAAGTTATTACGACTTTGGTCATTTGGCTTGATCTCTTTTCCTAAAGCAAGATTTGAATTGGTTCCCCCTCTTTTGAACACTTGACGACCAGGATTGTGTTTTCAAAATCCCAAATATTTCATGGCTCTAATGCACCCAAGTGAAGGGTACACATAGTTGTCAAGTTGTTCGGGTTTTTGGTGGAAACGTCGAAAAAATGTTGTGGCGTCTATTCACCCCCCTCTAGCCGCCTAGCTCGGGCTTTCAACTGGTATCAGAGCATTTGGTTTGATGCTTCTTTGCAAATCTTGACCGATTTTTGAAGCCGATCCATCTTGCTATTTGAGCTATGGCGGACAAGTATTCCACCAAACCCCCCGTGTTCTCCGGAGCCGATTTTTCCTATTGGAAGGCTAGGATGGAGACATATGTTATGGCTCAGGGCTACAATGTTTGGCTTAAGATCAAGGACCCATATGAGTTTCCCAAGGAGGTGACGGCCGAGAATCAAGCCGATGTGGAGCTTAATGCAAAAGCTCGAAATTTTCTGATTCAAGGCCTTAGCCGAGGGGAGTACGAGCGGGTGTCGGACATCACCACAGCCCACAAAATCTGGACGACCCTCCAAGCTTACCATGAGGGGACGGCTCAGGTTAAGGTGGTGAGACAAGACCAACACAAAAGAGAGTACAATCGATTTACTCAGAAGCCGGGTGAAACGCTTGACTCATGTTTCTCCCGCTTCACCAAGATTCTTGCTGATCTCCGTTCGGTTGAAGTCAAATATACCGATTCGGAGATTGCCAGGCATTTTCTCTCTGCTTTGGATCTTAAGGTTTGGGATGTGAAGGTGACTGCAATCCGACAGGCAGCCGATCTCTCGACGCTGACCTTGGAAGCGCTCTATGCTAGTCTCAAGACGCACGAACTTGAGCATCTCCCGAAAGAGCCCAGTTCCTCATCCACTGCCTTGATAGCTGACCCCTCTGGTCGTGGTTCTTCTGATGTTGCCGGTTTCTCCTTCTCTGCCCTCTGTGAGCTGTCCAATGATCAGATGGACAAGATTCCTGAGGAGCAGCTTGCCTTGTTGGCCAGGAAGTTCTCATTTGCTTACAGGCGAGTGGCCGATCGGAGGAGAGGCATCATGAGGTGCTTCGGTTGTGGTGGTCTCAACCACATGAAGCGTGATTGTCCAAAGTCTGGAGGAGAGGAGCGGAACGACTACGTCGCGCCGGCACGGAACGCCTACCTCAACAAGAACCGCAACATCAAGGCCGGCGGTGGAGGAGACATCAAGAAGGCCGCCAAGCCGATGTTCAAGAATCGCCGTGCGATCGAGAAGGTGCTGGCCGCTCTGGAAGGAGTCACCTTCTCCGACAAGGAGGACGAGCGCTCGGATGATGGCGAGGACGATCCGCCAGAGAACGACGACGTCGACTACACCGGCATGTGCTTCATGGCACACGGTGACAGCGGCAGCAGCGACTCGGACCTCTACCACACCGACGACGATGAGGTAACTGAAGAAGGTCCCTCCTACTCTGTTCTTGAGGATGATTTGCTTAAACTCCATAACAAGTACACTAGGGTCTTGGCCAAGAAAAATGCCCTTGAAGTTCAACTAAAAAATGTTAAACCTGCTGCTTGCTCTGATTGTGGGAAGCTCACTCTAGAGTTGGATGAATTGAAAATGCATTTTAAGAATGTCACTATCCAATTAGAGAATGAAAAATGTAGGATTGCTCCCGAGCCTGTTGACTCTGATGGGTGGATAGAGTTTGATAGGGTCATGACTGATTTCAATGAATTAAGTACAACTCATGATAAGGTACTTGATTTGAATGAACAACTTAGGGAAGTTAATATTAAGCTTGTGGCAGAACTAGATGATACTAGGAAGAATTTGCTCCTTGTCACTTCTGATCTAGAGTCTGTCTGCTTAATGAACCCTAGCATGCTTTGTCCTGATCCCTCTGCACACTCATCTAAGGACCCAGTCAGTCCAGTTGCGGGCTGTAGCAATCATGCTCCACCTAAGGACCCAGTCAGCTCAGATGAGAGTTGTAACTTCCACTCACTTGATTCTACTTATCGTGATTGCACACTGTTGAATCTTGAGAATTTGAACTTGCAAGCTAAAATTTCTGAGCTTAATGAAACTGTTCTTAATGCCTCTGTGTGTGATCGATGTCTTGAGCTTGATGGGGAGGTGGATAGGGTCTACCAGGATTTGAGTGATATATTTGAGGGTAGGTTGACCCAAGCCCAAAATGCTGAGTGTCTTTCCTGTCAGGCTCTCAAGAGGGAAGTTACGATCCTAGGTGAGAAGTGCCGCAAAGCCTTAGGAAAGGGTACAACTGATAGCCAGGACTCTTCGGACTCTTCCTCTTCTTGCGGGTTTTGTCCCCAACTCCATCAGGAGTGCGAGTACCTCATGAGCACTCTTGAGAAGTTTGTTGGGGGCAAACGGAAGCTGAACTTGATACTTGACAAAAGCAAGATATCAATGGGTAGAGGTCTAGGTTACAACTGGCTAGAGCACATCAAGAGACACCCACCTAGAGTGCTTGGAAGGGATGAGAACGGGCAGACAGTTGTTCTTAGGGACAGGGTTCCTGAGACTACTGTTTTTAGGTCCGCAGGGATCGTTAGGGAAAGTCCTACCACACAGTCTGTTCAGTCTCAGAACAAAGCTCCACAGAACCCCCCTATGAAGAGAGTTCCTCTTACCACTCCTGCCCCTGGAAATGGCAGAGAAGTAGTTTGCACCTTCTGCGATAGGATGGGACACACTGAGCAGAACTGCTTCCATCGTGCTAAGGAAGCACGTGAGGAGCGTAGAAAACAGGCTAGAATTCAAGGACCTTCTAAGAAACTCGTATAACTTCGTATAATGTATGCTATACGAAGTTATTACGCTTGCTCCAAATGTGAAAAACTCACTCTTGAATTGGATGAATTAAAAGTTCACCTTGAGAATGTTGCCATCCAACTAGAGAAGGAAAAATCTAGGCCCATTCCTCAGCCTGTTGATTCTGATGAGTTTCGTATAACTTCGTATAATGTATGCTATACGAAGTTATTACGTGCACAAAATTGGAAGCAGAGAGCCGTCCTACAATGAGAGAAGTGGAAATGATACTTGAAAACCTACGAGCTATGAAGAAGCCCAATGCACATAATTTCGCATCGAAGAGATATAATGGGGATGGGGATCCAATTGTCGGTCATTACAAGTCAATGGAAAATTTACTTTCCGAAATGGATACGCCAATTAAAGGAGACTACGAGGAGGTAAGCAGACAGTACACTATGGAAGAGGAAATCATGTTGTCAGCAAGATATCCTCGGTGACCTTGCCTTGTCATGGGCAACAATGCTTTAGACATCTCCATCTGCAATTTATGGCAAAGAACAAATGGTATTGCCTTTGTTCCCTCCTAAATAATTTTAGAGGCTTTCTGGGAATGGCATTTGTTTGATCATGATGCTTTTGTGCGTAGGCCAGCTATGAGTTCTGTTTTGGTGTGTTCTTGCTGAAAATGTTTTTCATAACTAATATGCATATTTTCTTACCTGTCATTGTCCAGTATCTGTAGTATGACTGAAATGTACATTGTGCAGTATATTTTTTTTTTGAACAAACGGGGCAGGCGCTCTGCCATTTTATTAAGATGAAGAGAACTGTATACTGTACAAGGACCTAGCTACGGTTAGGGAAACAAAAAAGAATTACATTAGGGCAACAAGGAGCCCCATGCTCCATCCCCTCACCTTCTCTAAAATTCTATCAATCAACGTTCTAAAAGGAAGATTATTATGCTGAAAAATGCGTCTATTTCTTTTCTTCCAAATATTTTAAATAGTGTAGGCTATAAGACTATTAAGGGCCCTCTTGGCCGCTTTGTCGGCTGTCTGGGAAGAGGCCGCGATACACCAGTTGCAGAAACTCTTGTTGTCTATCCATCTAGGCTTTTGAGGATTGAGAACCTTATTCTAAACTCCTTCATAGTACGAACAACGGAGAGCCAGGTGGTTGATGGTTTTTGGACAATTTTGGCATAAAGGGCAGATGGGTTGGTGTGGTCATCCTTTTCGAGTCGGGATATCAGCCGTATGAATGCGTCCATGGGCGAGAGACCAGACAAAAAATTTGCATTTGTTTTTTGTCTGTACCTTCCAGATGGTGTCTCCAAGGGAATAGCCCATGCTGCCCAGAAATTAGAGATTATAGGCCGACTTAGTGGATAACTGACCATCCGAAGTTGGAGTCAAAATGATCTCATCTGTTGCATTTATTAGCGTTACACCACGAAGTTGGCTCCAAAGGTGAAGGTAATCCTCAAGCTGCTCCACCGTGTTGAGGTGTCGCACCATGCCTATCCACCTATCATTCGGAAGCAAATCTGTAACGGTATAATCCTTTTCTCTTGCGATGTTGAAGAGGTGGGGCGCAATGTTGCACGGTGCTGACCCCTGCAGCCAGTTGTCCAGCCAAAAGTTAGCCTTCTGACCATTCTAGACGGTGACGCATGTGGCCGCGCGAAAGAGCTCTCTGTTAGGATCAGTGCAAGGTACCGAAGAGTCGTTCCAAGGTCTACTTAGATCAGTCCAATCGAGCCATAACCACCTCAAACGAAGTGTTATACCAAATCTCTAGAGATTCAAGGTGTCAAGGCCACCCATCTTCTTTAGTCGGCACACAGTTGGCAAATTGATAAATGAGTGTCCACTTGATGACTCCTCTCCTCACCAGAGAAAGGCTTGACGTATTTTGTCCAACTTCTTTGAAACCCACTTGGGTAATGAAAAAGTAGACAGGAAGTACGTAGGTAGAGCTGAAAGGACAGTGTTGATGAGTGTAAGCTGACCGGCCTTGTTCAAGAGGCCTTCCATACTTGAAGCCGTTTTTGCACTTTCTCGATTAAGGGGAGAAATTGCACCTTCTTGAGCTTTCGTTGGTAAAGAGGATCCTGAGATACGTGCAGGGAAGGAATCTCTCCTACGGGGGAAGGATATTAAAATGTCATCTTGCTCTTCCGGCCTACAGTGGATCGGGTAGGCAGCACTTTTGACAAGATTTGTGTGGAGTCCGAAGGTCTTCCCAAAGCATTCGAATATATTCATAACTGCCTCAATTTCACTGCGCACATGATTTATATGGATGGTCGCGTCATCAGCGTAGAGGGATGTCCGTATGGAGGCCATCAGCGAGCTAATAGCAGAGAGAACATTATTTTCCTGTGCCCGAAAAAAGAGCCGCTGGATAGGATCAATGGTCAAAATGAACATAGGCAAGATAGGATCCCATTGTCTAATGCGTCTTGCGTGATAAATAGAGGGACCCGGAGTGCCATTGAGAATGATGGAGGAGGAGGCTAACCCTAGAAGGGAGGAGATTCAATTACGCCAGCATTGGCCAAAGCCCAGGCGCTGTAAAACCTCTAGTAGATACCCCCAATGGACTGAGTCGAAGGTCTTGGAGAAGTCAATTTTGAGGAATATAGCCGAGGTCTTTCTGCGTTGGTGGTCTTGAATGGTGTTCTACACGTGAAGGAAGTTGTCTTGAATGGCACGACATTTAATGAAGACACTTTGGCTTCTTGAAACTAGGCTATCCAAATGAAGGGCCAATCTGTTGGCCAGTAGTTTGGAAAATAGTTTGCTAAAGCTGTGGATTAGACTAATCGGGCGAAAGCCTTGTTAACCGAGTTCCTTCTTTTGCAAGAGGACGATGCTGGCTGTGTTGAGGAGATTTGACGAGGCTGAATTTTGGTCGTAAAGGTGGCGGAAGGCATTGATGATGTCCTCTTTAATTGTGTCCCAACAAACACAAAAGAAAAGGCCTGTAAAGCCATCTGGCCCAGTGCCTTATCTATCGGGCTGGAAAGAACGACTTGATTTATCTCTTCTTCCTCGAAAGGCAGCTCCAGGTCATCCAATTCATGAGGTAAATAGCCCATGTATTCCCAATCCAAGGAGAGCTCACGATTGAAGAGGGTGCCTAGATGCTCTAGAAATTAGCGGTGACATTCATTTTTCTTATCAAAGTAGGAGTTGACTGACTCATCGGGCTTGGCCAAGGAATGAATGTAGTTTTTTCTTTTTTCGAAAATTGGCATGAATGTGAAAAAATCTCATGTTTGCATCATCCAACTTGACCCATAGGGCCCTTGCCCGCTGACGTATCCGTGCTTTATCGATCACGGCGAGGCCCATGCTACGGTCTTTGAGTCGCCTATGAAGGTCCCTTTCAATAGGCGAAAGAGGGTGTGCCTCGCTAACTTGACAGAAGGGGAGGATCAGCTCGTGAACTATGACGAGGAGAACCTTGGAGTTTTCCACTTTGATCTTTGCCCATTTGGAGAGGGCCTTAACAGTACAGGAGAGCTTGGTGTGAAGTTTGCGGAAGGGGTTCATGTTAGCCACTGGACGACTTCAAGCCTGCTGGACTACCTGGTGGAAGCTCTCGATTCGTGGCCAATAGTTTTCAAAGCGAAGACATTTAGTGGACCTATGCTCCATTGCCGTCAAAAGGAG
This sequence comes from Raddia distichophylla, assembly GCA_005191435.1. Lineage (NCBI taxonomy): Eukaryota > Viridiplantae > Streptophyta > Magnoliopsida > Poales > Poaceae > Raddia > Raddia distichophylla. The sequence goes on from SPJY01024477.1 coordinate 65,833, forward strand.
GAGAGGGGCATGATCAGAGACCAACGATTGTAAAGCTCTGAGGTAAGTCTCCGGGAAGATGAGCTCCTAGGCTGCAATGCAAAAGACACGATCTATCCTCTTGTGGGTAGGATTGGCCCGCTCATTGCTCCATGTGAAGAGACGACCCGAGAGGTGAATTTCTTTTAGTTCAAGGTTGTTGATCATTGAGCGAAAGACATACAAAAGCGACGGGTTAAGATTGGAGTTGCTTTTATCCGCTGCTTGGTAGATAAGGTTGAAGTCTTCCAAGATGAGCCAGGAAAGAGTAGTCGGTGCGTGAGTGGCAATCTCTTGAAGAAAGATAAGTTTATTTGTTGTACACTATGGTCCATAGACAACCGTGATGCGCCGGGAGATGCTTGTCAGCTTTGACTGGCATTATTTTTTCCCTTGCTTCCGAAAAAAAGAGTCAAGAAACACTAATGGCAACCCTTCGAGTCGACGAAATTCATAAAATTCTCCGCGAACGATTGAACAATATAATAGGAAAGTAGGGATTGAGAATATCGGTCGCGTAGTTCAAGTGGGAGATGGGATTGCTCATATTATAGGTCTTGGTGAAATAATGTCAGGTGAATTAGTCAAATTTGCAGAAATGGTTGCTGAGAGACAGTTTGGTGTGCAAATGATGTCGTCTATTGAAAGTAATTTTCATGCGCAAGCAGAAGGATCCCTCCCCTTGTTCCAGTAGTTGGTAGGCAGGCAAAAAGGGACATGAAAGAACGACCAGTGCAATCCACCACAACCTGAGTATCCACAACATTCAGCTTTGTTTTTTGAATGCAAACCAACGATGCTCCAGATGAGGAGATAAGATTTCGAATAACACTTCGCCTTGCACCTGAATTGAGGCATTCCAGCTGAGGATGTATGATGTTATTGGGAAAGACATATTGCAACCGATTCTGTTATCTCCCCTTTCTTTTCCCCACCTGTGATTAATTGTTCGGTGCTTCCAAAGAATCTCCCTTGCTTCTGTTCATGCCCTACGTGACAATTCTTTCATCCAGAAAGAACTCTTATAAAGGGATCTGATGTGGCCTAAAAACTTACTATCTCTACAATTTTTTATACAAGTAGTCTTAACCCGTATTCAAATCGAAATGTCAAATTAACCCATGTTAGTGACTGATGATGAACCGCTGCTCAATCAGAAGGATGGCATTTTTTTTTAACTGAAAAGGAGAAAATTTGCTCGCTGACACCATTGCAGTTTTGGCGGCAGCAGGAGAGAAAATCAATGGATATCACTTGTCAGTGTAAATTTTACGAGGAAACTTTAGAGTACGAAAATGAAAAAAAAAATGGGGCATGCCGAGACAACGACTAACACGGTAGAGGCCGGAGCGCCCGCGTGATGCACAATTGCGCACGTGGACCTTTATCGGAATTATTGGATGAAAATATAGTTTCTCACGTCTGTATGCTATTGCAATTTCGAACGTAAACGATTCTCGGTTGAACACAGATCTTTAAAAGTTTAAATGATATATACGCAACCAACCGTTCTCACACGTACAAAGGAAGAACATTAGTAGATGTGGGAATGCATTTCTCGAAAGATTGGAAAGTAAAGTCGCAGCATAGGACATTTATCTTAAACTTGGTTATTCGGCAGTTTATCTATTCAATCTTATATATAACTAATTTTAGATTAGCTAACCTATTCGTTCAGCTAAGGCACTTCGATCATACAATTGTTATGCATAGGCATCAGGCCGCACCAGTCGATTTTCTCGGTCATGAATCAAACATCTCTATAGACATGTAAAAAATTCAATAAGAAATATCTAGATATATAAAAATATAGATCGAAACTTCTCTAAAAATCAGTGAAATTATTACCAAAAGTGTATACATAATTAATAAGCCGCGTCACCGCTCACCAGCACCAACTAGCAGCTAGTCGACTGTTTGTTGCGTTCCATAATCCATTAGTACTATGCAATGCATGGAGAGGCTAGCGCCGAGCAGGACTGCAGGACTAGCCCTCACGGCGGCAGCGGCGGGCGCAGCTTCCAAGGTGGCGGCGCTTTTAGGCTGCACCGCCCGCTGCGGCAGCATCCGCATCGAGTACCCGTTCGGCGTGAAGCCCGAGTGCTACCACCCCGGCTTCAACCTCACCTGCACCACCGAGGCACCGTAGGCACCCTCTTCCTCAGCGGCGGCGGCGGCGCCGCCGCCATGCAGGTGCTCGGCATCTTCACCTCCAACAGCTCCATCCACGTCAGCAGCCGTCGCATCGACTTCCTGCGGGGCGGCCGGCGCGAGGCGACCTGGGGCCCGGCCTCCCGTTCGTCCGCCCCCTGGAGCAGCAGCGAAAATTTTTACTGTTTGCCCATAAAAAATCACGCAAACGAAAAAATGCCCAAGGTTTCCGTGTAATTGCAAAAATACCCCTAGGCGCTCTCGGCCAGGGCGGCAACAGGGGTGAGGGCGCTCCGGCGAACAGCGCCAAGGGGCTAGGCGCCCCCGCCTAGGGCGCCAAGGAGGCTAGGCGCCCCCCGCCAGGGCGCCAAGGGTGAAAGCGCCACCACCCAGGGCGCCTAGGGGACAGGTGGGGACGGGGTGGCAGGGGGGCTGGGCGCTGCCGGCCAGGGCGCTTAGGGGCCTCGGCGCTCTCGGCGAGTGCGCCAAGGGGGGACCGCTCCATTTATAAGCCCTCACGTCCATCACTCTCACCCATTCTGCCCATCGCTCTCACCCATTCTCACCCGCACCGATTCATTTCCAGGCAAACAGAGGAGAGCTGAGCGATTCTCCCTAACAGTGGAAAGCTCATTCAACAGTACAGAGCTTTCTTCTCCTGCGGGTAAGTGAGAAAATTATTGTAATAATGTTGTATAGTAAAATTTTTTATTGTATGTTTAAAACCATGGTAGGATAGTCATTCTGTCATTATATTACTAATAATATAGTAGTTCAATTAGTAGTATACGGCTATTTAATGTCCTGGATTTTAGGGGTAATTTAGTATTATGTATAATATTATAGATAATTTAGCAGGATAATAAGTAGCAGTTTATTTGAACATAATAGGTAGTAATAATGAAGTACTTAATTTTGTAGTTAATTTAGCATGATAATAATCAGCAGTATATTTTAACACAATAGTTATTAATAACGAAGTACTTAATCTTTTTCGTTAATTTCAGAAAATGGATACATTACCGTTTATCATACATTATGGTCCTGGCAATATCATGAAAGGTCCAAATAGGGTAGACCTTAGTCAATTCGCTTACATGCAGTCAATTTATCTAGATGTTAGCAACGTAACACTTAATGAACTGCAAATGTGGATATGTCAATTATTTGGATGGTCACAGGAGAACCATATAGTTTGGATACAAGCTTTATGATCCAAGTCTGTAGAAACCTCATGTTATAAGCTAACTGCCCTGAACAAGGAGAATGGGTTGTTGAGATTTATACAAGGGTGTCGGAGGAGAAATTGTTGGGCTGTTGTGTTGGTGCAAGCTACCCTGAGGCCGACTATCCCTATAGCACAAAATGTTGGCGAAGCTGGACAAGGCAGTGGGACGGCAATATAGGGAGGCTATGCTGACACGTTATAGAACGAAACAGGAGGTATTGTAGCAGAACAATATGTTTCTGAAAGAGTAGGTGGGGAAGAACATGCTGTGGAGGAACAAGACGGAAATGAACAATATGTAGCTGATATGGGAGAGAATGAAGCAATTGTGGATGATATGAATAATGATGATGCACAGACGATGGAGGAGGAACAGCTGCAAACGGATGATAGTTCAAGTGATGAGGAAGATAGAGCTATTCCGGAAGAATGGGATAGAGGCAATTCAAATGAGCTTCTTGTATATGATGGTCATGGATCGTATGTATACTACTACTCGTCCATTCGTGCCACCTAGATGGTGGCTTTCATACGGTTCAGGAGTTGAAGCACATACACCCTCCAAAGATTTGCCGGTCGTATCGAGAGCTCACTACAACTCAAATCCGACGATGCTTAGAGATCCCGAGTTCTATAGAGGATGGCCAAAGTGCCTCCACGGGGTCGATACGGTCGTGCAGATTTTTGATCGTGTTGCAGATGGTTTTATAAGCCGTAGATTTTACCGATGTCCCATGTTTCAGGTGCGTATACCATCAAAATTAACTTTATTACGTTACAAAAATGTTATTAACAATATACTCGACTTTTCGCAGGCACAGGATTGTGGCTTTACAAAATGGATGGATGATCCATACCACATGGCTGCATCTACATATATAGACTATCTACATGGAAGAATACAACAGTTACAACATCGAGTAAATGGTCTGTTGAGTGTGCAAGAGAGAGAGTGGGAGCGAATGCAATTAGTTCTTGACCCACAATTTGAGGTAAACCCCCCATGCACCAATTTTAAATGCCTTTGTGGATGTCACTACCCCGACAGTCCGAACGAATTTGTGCCCTACAAATGAAAGAAATTTCGAAGGGAGTTCGGGCACCTCGAAGACCCAGACTTCGTACAAAACCAGTCATGCAGTACTCGATGGTGTATTTGTCTATGTCATTTTCTAGATCAATTGTCTTAAATTCACACGTACTTGCAATTCGATGAAATTCACGCGTACTTGTATTTCGATCGAACTCACAAAAAACGGAGGGTCATTTTACCTTTTGCTGTCATGTCCGGTTGTCACCGTTAAGTTTATGGTTTTCATAACCAGTGATTAACATAATAAATCATTATGATTAACATGTTGCATGAAAGGATATCGACCGAGCATTTTTTTTGAAATGTTAAATGATACATTTCACTTAAACAAGTGAACAATCTATTGCGTGCTTCGAGGATATTTTTCCTTCCTTAGTGCTTCAGCTGAAGCACCTGCTGCTTCACGAGCTCTTGCCGCCCTATGTCGCTTGGCCTCACGTTCAGCCTCACGAGCACGGGCTTGGCGCTCATGTTCCGCCTGAGCCTCTCGGGCTGCACGCCCACGTTGTTTCTGTAGTTCGATCTCCCTCTCCTGGCGCCTCTCTTCCTCAGCGGCACGCCTCTGATCATACTCGCGCCCAGATTCATCAATCCTCATGTGTAGCGCGAGGTCCTCCTTCATCTCTTGCGTCTGCTCCATGTCGAGATACTGTACAAACTCGCATAACGGAGGCAAACAATTTTGAAAACATTAGATCAATGTGTTCAAAAATATGTAATCCGAGAACAATGGCCAAAATAAAGTAAACTCACCGGGCGTTTCCCTTTCCGCCGCATCTCTTCAGTCGGATCAAACGCAAGGTTTGCGCATGACTAGTACCTACGTCCGAAGGTGTATGACAGTTCGTATGACTTACTCAAACGACAGGATCCCCACACAAACATTTTGCCACATCTACGCCGAACGGGATGTATGTTGGCAGAGACTCGGACGGTGCCTGCGGGAATGCCATACCCTCGAACACTAAATTTAAAAAACAGTCACTTTTTCCTATTGTTTTCAAATTTCACTGCCCAAATATCTTGCCTGCAAATCGACTAGCGAGCCCTCACCTATTTATAGCCGAGTACAGTACTCACCTCCTTCCTGGCTGGCAGTCACAATGTGATGGCGTAGTACTAACTAGTTCGTGGCAGGCAAGATGTGATAGCGCTTTAAATCGTCTCGGGATGTGGAGCGGGAAAGAAATCGAGGTGAGTGCAGACGAAAATCGTATCGAGATGTGTAGCTGGAAGGAATCCGAGGTGAATGCGGACGAAAACGAGGGGAACGAGGGGTGTCGGTCGTGGGGCCTAGCACCTTGGCGCCCTGGGCGGGGGCGCCTAGGTTGGCGCTCAGGGCGGGGGCGCCTAGGACCACGGCGCGCTGGGCGGGGGCGCCTAGCGGCTTGGCGCCCTGGGTGAGGGCGCCCTGGCTCGTATGGCGTTCTCGCCGAGCGGGGCATTTTTGCAATTACGCGAAGACCTTGGGCATTTTTTCGTTTGTGTGATTTTTTATGGGCAACAGAAAAAATTTTCAGCAGCAGCAGCAGCACCGCGCTCTTCTCCTGCGGCGCCTAAGTCAGCGTCCTCGCCGGCGAGAAGAACCACAGCTACACTCTGATCAGCTCCTGCTCCGCCGTCTGCCCCCTCGTCGGTCCCGGGCGCCGCCACCGCCGGGCTCGACGGCCTCTGCTCCGGCGTCGGCTGCTGCCAGGCAAGCATAGCTCTTCCCTTCTCCTCCTACCGCATCCATATCTGCAGCCTCAACGTATCATCACTTTGGATGGCATCAAGATTCAGATTACGCATACATAGTCGAGCACCCAGTGAACGATTCCAGTGCCTCCTCTGCCCCTCGAGCGCCGCCGGCGATGCTGAAATGAGCGGTGAGCAATAACTCCACTTGTAGTGAGGGAGGGATCAAAATTGCAGTACCTACCAGTTGTACACTTTTTTTTTGGCCAGCAGTTGTACCTACCAGTTGTACACTTTTCTTTTGGTCGCTTTCACCCCTAGCTAGCATTAACAAATGGGGACATTGCGTTTATTATTTTTTAGATATCGATGAATGCGCTTCTCCGGACATATACCCCTGTTATGGCATCTGCCACAATAAACAAGGAACCTATGAGTGCCACTGCCCAAATGGCTTTGATGGCAACGCTTCTGCACCAAATAGATGCAAAGGTACACCAAAATGCTATCAGATTTGTAGATTTATAATAATACTCTAGCAGGCTTTATCCAATGCTTATATGACTTTATCTGGTGTCAGTTATGACTTATGATTCTAGCTAGCTTAGCTAGCAATTTACATATGTGTTAAGATCTTCTGGTATTAATCATGTAATTTGATCTCATGATGGCACGCGGGCTACCAAGTCTAAAGAGAAAAATTATGTATGCTGATTAACCAACGTTTGTACTCCAAATTAACCACAAAAGAAATATACTCCATGTTGTTTATCGCTCCAGTTCCCTTTCTAGTTTTACTACTGTTTACTGTAACCTTTTACGCTCTTTTAAGCATATGTATGGGTTGCTTACTTATTTTTTTTTTTGTATGTTGTCTTTGTCTAAACATTAACGGGTGTGCCCTCTTGGAAGCATACCCATGCTATGGAATATGTACAAATCTGCCTCGGACTTTCTGATGCTTATGTCCTCATGGAACATTGGAACTGATGGGGATCCCTTCACAAAATGGGGATGCAACAAGAAGTCCATTACAGGTGGCAATCCGTTGTTATTTGTGTCAATTTGAATTTCCCCGCTAGCTTTAAATTACATGTAAATTCGATTCTTAAACAGACTTTCTTTTTCAGGTTTGAGTATATCTCTAATAATCTGTGGTGGCTCATTTCTGTTTCTTTTAGCACTTGCTGCTCCCTTTGTAAAACGCAAAATCAAGCAACAAAGGGTAAAAAGGTTGAAAGAAAAATGGTTTAAGAAAAATCATGGGTGATTGTTGCAGCAGTTGGCATCACGGGAGGTAGATATTGGTCAAAGAATGATCATTACCTTACGGGAGCTAGAAAAGGGAACAGACAATTTTGATAAAACTCATGAGATTGGTGGTGGTCTGGTGGAGGACATGGTGTAGTTTATAAAGGGATTCTAAATCTACATATTGTAGCAATCAAGAAATCAAAGATTGTAGTACAGAGAGAATTAGATGAGTTTATAAATGAGGTTGCAATTCTTTCCCAAATCAACCATAGGAATATCGTCAAGCTTCTAGGATGTTGCCTCGAGACAGAATTTCCTTTGCTCGTTTATGAGTTCATTTCAAGTGGAACCCTCTTTCAACATCTTCATATCGATGGACCCACATCGTTACCATGGTTTGATCGAGTAAGAATTGCAACGGAAGTTGCTAGAGCTCTATCCTATCTCCATTTAGCTGCTTTGACGCCAATATTTCACAGAGATATCGTCTAACATACTTCTTGACAGTAATTTAACATCAAACTAGCATGATGATCCGCGCAATTGCGCGGCTAGATTTATTAACTCTTTCCTATTACCTATCATATTGAGTATGAACTCTACTTTTCTATTATTTTTTATTCCGAACTTTTATTTTTTATATTTACAAACTCTTTTCTATTATCTGCCATATTGGATACAAACTCTTTTCTATTATTTATTGTATTGGATACGGATCCTTTATTTTTATATTTACGGACTCTTTTCTAACATCTGTCGTATTTGGATAAGAACTCTTTCCTATTATTTATCGTATTGGATACGAATCCTTTTTTTTAATCTAGACCGTTAAAATCTGGTCCCACCATTGATCGAACGCTTCAAATAATCTGGATGATGTGGTGGTGGCTTCTTTTTTATATATATATTTGTGGACTTTTTTCTAACATATGTCGTATTGGATAGGAACTCTTTCCTATTATTTATCGTATTGGATACGAATCCTTCTTTTTAATCTAGACCGTTATAATCTGGTCCCACCATTGATCGAATGGTTCAACCGTTCAAATAATCTGGATGATGTGTGCGAATCCTTCTTTTTAATCTAGACCGTTATAATCTGGTCCCACCATTGATCGAACGGTTCAAATAATCTAGATGATGTGGACGAACGTGGTGGCTTCTTTTTTCCCTCCTTTATATATATAATAAATTATCGGACTTTGGAGCTTCAAGGTACATCCCAATTGATCAATCAGGAGTGACTACGACAGTTCAAGGAACAATCGGTTACTTAAGACCCCACGTATTATTATACAGGTCGTCTAACAGACAAGAGTGATGTTTAGTTTTGGTGTTCTTATTATAGAGTTGCTTACTAGAAAGAAACCATTCATCTATAGATCGGATGATGGTGATGGTCTTGTTTTACATTATGGCTCATTATTCACAGAAGGCAGGCTATCTGAAATTATAGATCCACAAGTCATGGAGGAAGAAGATGGGAATATGCAAGAAGTAGCTAGGCTACGACCTACAATGAGAGAAGTGGACTTGACTCTTGAAAGGATACCAAGTAAGATGAAACATGCTCCACATGCTACGAAGAAGGAATGGGGATCCTATCCCAACTCGAGGGGCAATTCAAGAGGCAAGCGGACAATATAGTTAGGAAGAAATCTTGTTATCTTCAAGATATCCTCGTGGTCTTTACTATTCTGTTGCGAAGAATAAGGCTTTATATGGATGTTCTAAATGGTATGCATGTTTCAAATGTTGATCTGGGCTACATTTATGCATAAATTCACATCTTGTGTTTGCATATATGTTGGGTACTTTGAAATGTAAACATTGATGACGGAAATCTACTCATGAGTAAGACAGAGAATGATGATGTTGTCCAAATGATTTCTCTGCAAATGTTTTCCATTTTGCACCATCTCTTCTTGTTGAAATTTATGGTGGTGGAGATTTGCTTATATTGGTTTCTTGTTTGGTAATCGTGGAAACTATGTAGCAGGTACCAGGGAATCACCCTTCTTTCTTAGAAAAAAAATATCTATTTGGTCCTTAAACTTTGACCCGGTCTCAATTTGGTCTCTAAACCCAAAACCATGTTAAAATAGTCATCGAATTTTGTCCAAAAAGCATCCCATAGACAACCGAAAATTTAGTCATCTATAGACCTGAGAGATGCATGGAAACTGGTAATATCAATATTTATTGGCTATGAAATGAAAGAAAATTTTTATTTATGCCACTGAAAAGTTATCCAATATCACATTTCCAACCGTATAATCAAACTTGAGAAAATTGCACCATTAGTCCTCAAACTTGTTCCGCCTGTGCACATAAATCCGTAAGTATCGAAACCATTTATTTAGGTATCCAAACTTATGAAACCGTTGCAATCAGGTACATAGGCTGGTTTTTTAGGCTGTTTTGGTGATGTGCACTGCCATGCCAGTATCTACGTGACATTTTTTTTTTCTTACTTTTAATGTGGGAGCTCTTGCATACGTGCATGCGAGGAGAGGTGAGAGGTGAGAGGGGAAGAGATGATAAGTAGGTCCCATATTAAAAGTAAGAAGAGAAAACAAATGCAACGTAGGCGCTGACATAACAGTACACATGAGTAAAATAGCCTAAAGAACTAGCCTACGGACCTGATTGCAACGGTTTTGTAAGTTTGGATTCCTAAATTAGCGGTTTCGATACTTATGGATTTATGTGCACATATGGGACAAGTTTAGGGAATAATGGTGCAATTTTCTCTATTTCTAGGATTCAACCCTACTTTTTAAAATTTCATCTCAATTTTGCGATTGACATCAATTTTAGCCCTTCGACCATTAGTTTGATTGTTAAACGACCTTTTTTGCCCCTAGTTCAATTAGTAAGAAATAAATTCAAGACATTATGAAAAACACATAAAAAATATGATAATTCTAAAAATCCAGGAAAAAGAATCTAAGTATGAAGTAGATTCAAGCTTTTGGATAATTTATTTGTTTTAAATCCTATTAAGAGGTTTCTTTGATGTTAAATATACCAAGGCGAGCGTCAAGCTTCGGACGTCTGTTCGGACGCGCCCGCGCCGGACCAGCGCCGTCCGTCCGATCGCCGGCACTACGCGTATCCGACGCGCCTTGCGCTCTCACGTTGTAGGCGGAGTTGTTAGCCGGCAGTTGATCAAATTTTCAATTAAACTTTTGATTTTTGTATAAAATTCAAATAGTGTTCAAAATGTGTGGAATAAATTTTATAATTCTTCTAAAATCGAGAGCAACCTATTTTAAATACTTTTAAATTTTTGATTTTTTTTACTTTTTCAAAATTTTTGATGTGAACCTAAGAGAAGGCACTTATGAAACTTACACGTATACTAGCGTAACTTGGACATGTGCTGATGAAATCTGATGAAACTTGGATGAAACCTGTTGAAACTTGATGAAACTTGAATTGACCTGATGAAACTTGAAGAAACTTGGATGAAACCTATTGAAACTTGATGAAACTTGGATTAAACCTGATGAAACTTGACAGTTCGGCATAGTTTAGCGAGTATGAAACCCAAGTTTCAATAGGCGAAACCCAAGTTTCACAGGTAAGTTTGAAGATTTATATGGCAACATACATCTTATTTTGTTCTAAAAATACGAGGAACACGGTGCAAACGGTTTGTGGATTAGAGCACCCAGTCAAAATTTATGACTATAAAAAAAACGCTTGTGGGGCCCACCTTGCATGGCTACCCATGTTGCCCCCCTTACGTGCGCGCGTTGCTGCAGGCGTTTGGACGCGCGCGCTTGCGCCGGATGCCCGCACAGTAGCGTTTCCGATATACCAATTACCCAAAACTTTTGAATTTATTCATACTTAAATTCTCATTTTTTAAAAGAATTTTCATAATTTCTTTTACATATTTTGTGAGCTCTCTATAATTTTTTTTTATATTTTTTATTAGTCAAACTAGGGTAAAAGTCGTTTCACATAGGTCATTATCCCAAACGGTAGTGGAAAAAACAAAATAAACATTGATAAGTAATGATAAATCCGAGAAGTTGGTTTATCTTTGTGATATTACGCAACTTTTTATTGATATAAATAAAATTATTTGAAAACGAAAAGGCTAATTTTTTAAAATGAAAAGGTTAACTAAAGCTTGAAGCATGCCATTGCCACGGAACCACCACTTGGTTGTATCATGCTGCGATCTGTCGTCCCTATGCACAGGGTTAGGGCTTTATTACATCTTCATAAGTATTTTAGGAGTGGTAGCTAGGTCGTGCATGCATACCACCACGTGGTTGTATCATGATGCGAACTGTCGTCTCGTCCCTGTGCACATGGTCACAGGGTTTTAACATCTTCCCAAGTATTTTAGCAGTGGTAGGTCGTGCATGCATAAAAGCAACCATATAAAGCCGCACATGATTCACGCGGGGACACGACACAATAGCAATCAGGTCAGTCTGTCCTCGCTCTATCAGAGTATCTCCAATGATGTAGCTAATCACTGACTATAAGAAGTGGACATGTCATCTATAGCTAGCATACAGACAACCTCTCCAATTAACTAGCTATAACATTGTGTACAAGATTAAATGTGGTCCCATATGTAAAAGATGACAGTTGTCTTGGAATTAACTATAGCCTGGCTGTAAGATAGTAGATAGCACACTCTTCTTCCCTCCTCCACATAAACAAAAAGCTGAGTTGAAAGTCTTATAACTAACTGACATGATACCATTGGAGATGCTCTCAGACATTATAGGTGGCAACGATGAAGTTTTGTGAGCACCCTGATTTTTTGGGAAGCGAATCCTCTGCCATATGGCTTGGACAGAGGAGCGCCCTAGTCCTGAGGAGTCGAATCCTTTGTCGTATGGCTTGGGCAGATGAGCATCTTACAGGTGGCATCAGTGGTGGCTTGGGCAAAGGAACATCCTGGTCCTTGGGGAAACTAATCCTCTACTGTACGGCTTGGGTAGAGGAGCCCCTTGGTTCCTGGGGATTCGCTTCCGGTTCCTGGGCCATGGCATCGTCTTGTGAATAGGTGAGAGCTCTCGAAAAAAATGCTTGAAAGGATTAAAAAAGTGTAGAAAAATATTTTTACAACTTTGAAAAAAATACTAGAAGCATTGAAAAAAATAGAGTTGTTATTTCGCATGACTTATAAATATCACAAAATTTAATGATATTTTTTATTTTAATTTAAAACTGAAATGAAGAGGGTCATAGTCTCGGAGCCCATTGCGCTAGCATCATGTCCCCACCAAATCTTGGAGCCTAAAGTGTCACCATCCTTCTGGGTCCTCGAGTGTTGCACCCCTTCCCCCAAGACATCATGTTACTCGCCACGCAAACATCCTATACTGCATTGTGGTGTGGAGCCCTCACACTAAGTGGCGGACATCCATCAAACTATTGTAGTTTTTTAAAATATATATTTTTTCTATGACGCACATCCATCAAACTATTTTCCAAAACTTCCCTAGAATTTTTTTACCATAAATGCTACTCCCTCCGGTCACAAAAAGAAGTCGCCGTTGACTTTTGGGCACGCCTTTGACCATTCGTCTTATTCAAAAAGTTATATAAATATTATTTATTTTGTTATGATTTGATTTATTATTAAATGTATTTTAAGTATGGCTTATTTTTTTTTTACATATTTGAACTAAATTTTTGAATAATACAAATAGTCAAAGGCGTGTCCAAAAATCAACGGCGACTTCTTTTTGTGACCGGAGGTAGTAAATCGCATGAGCATGTGCGAGACGTGGAGAAAACAGGCCACCGCTAGCGGCCACATCAAAATCACCGTTATAAATCAACGAGGGTGTGAAACGATGCACCATTGATAGATTGGAGTGTTGTGTAAATGGTATTAATTGTAGTTTAGGATCGAGCATAAACTTTTTTTTTGATATTTGAGAAGTTGTAGTACCTGGCCCGTTAAAATGTTGAGACATGTTTGACCCACGTGAATTATGCCATCTTATTAGTCTAGATAGAGTTACACCAGTATACAATATATCATATGGACTAAACATATATAGCGTCTTGGGTTAATCCTTTTGGCAAAACGATGTTAAAAACGTAGGAGCACTGATGCTATGTATATGTGGGCCACCCCTGTACATGAACTAGGCTTTAAGTAAATGGAGGTGACTCCTTATTAGTCTGCTGATAATGAGAAAATTTCAGTTGACGTCTTTTACATTAGAACATAACTAAATTTACTTATAGTTTGATGTAGTAAAAAAGTTAAAACAATTAATTAGATGATATTTTTAAGTTGTTGCAAGTTTATTCATAAGGAAAGAACGTACACAAGAAGCTACCTATAAAACTAAAGATATATTTTAAAATAATATATACATCTTTTTAATCTAAATTGTATATTTTTTACGACATCGAACTATATGTAAATTTAGCTATTTACTAGTGTAAATACGTCGACTATGATCATATCTATTTTTGAGCCATCTGATTGGGAGCAATTTTATAAGTAAATTTGAGGCATGTGGTACGTGTTACGGAAGCGTAATATTAACTTATTTGAAACAATGAAGACGACCAATTGTTTCGCGGCTTTCGCCTCATTGCTCCCAAGTCCCAACTTCTGGGTTCGCACCGCGTTCCTCCTGTGGGCCGAAAGCTAAACAAAATCCATTCGCTGCAAAGTGATAAGCACGCGTATGAGACGACTAATTGTTTCGCGGCTTTCGCCTCATTGCTCCCAAGTCCCAACTTCTGGGTTCGCACCGCTTTCCTCCTGTGGGCCGAAAGCTAAACAGAATCCATTCGCTGCAAAGTGATAAGCACGCGTATGATTAATCAAGTTGTAACCACCACCACTACCACGTGTGGTCATGTGGAATCCTGCTGCTTTCTGCCCGCGTGATGCAGATTAATTTTTCTCTCATCTCTGCAGCAGGCAGTGTTCTTTAGTCACGGGGTTTGGTGAGAGCTCTTGCAGATAATTATAAAGCCGCATCTCTCTGATTCCGTTCGTTAAGTACGTACTTAGCTAGGAGAAAGCTAGAGCCCATCAGCATCAGCAACCAGCAGCAAGCGTACATGCATTTCGTTGCATTTCGCGTCCACACGCGCATGGAGAGGCTAGCAGCCTAGCAGCGAGCAGGAGCGCGCAGTTGCAGCTACTATCGGCTATTGGTTTCGGAAAAACGCAACTAAAAAATGCTGGGGTTATTATCTATCAGGAGTCTTTTGGATCGAGTGGACTCAAAATCTTAATCGTGTCTTTAGTTGAATCTGTGTGTGTCTATATAAAACAGGTCAAAATTTTCAATGTGACTAGGACTTGATCCGACAGATGTTGATTTCAAGGAAGCCGGATCTTTACAGGTTGTAAAATGGTCGGTTCAAATGGGCTCTAACAGATGGCTACCGTGACGTATTGGAGCCTGACTAAACCCAACCACTACACAAAACAACTGAAATTTCGACCATCCAGGCACTCTCTCGATGGCCACAAATTGATAGTCGAGTATCCATCTTCTCTCGATGGTCAAGAGTCCACCGTTGAGAGCGGTAATGTTATCTCGACGGCCTCACCGAAACCATCGAAAGACTTGCTAACTCCAGCAGGCAGTTTTATGGTCGTGGAACTTCGTGAGCTACTCTTAACCGCTTGGGCTAAGCAATTGAGACTGTGAAGTTGACCTTCCACGCGCCATGAAATTCTTTGAACGAGGACGCGTGGGGTGGGTCTCTCTCAATAGTTGCACCAGAACCATCGAGATAGCTAAAATATGAAAAGGCGGCATGGGCGTAGCCTCAAACTCACGACGTTGCGAGCGAGCACCCAGGTTGCTAATCTCCTCACCCTTTACATTTTATTCACTAGATAAGGGCAGCGATCCCTTTTGTGCTTTAAATTGGTAGAGGGTCTCTCTCGACGGCTCATGTGTAGCTGTCGAGAAAGATGCACCCTCCCACTTCCCCGACAAGGCTTGCTGCCATTAGGCTCGCTTCCACAACCATATAGATTGGTAATTTTCATACTTTTTGTCAGCTTGATTTCATGCATTATTTTAATTATGAACATAATGATAACTAATAATATTTAATGAAATGAGATTTCCCATAATATTGTGACTAATACATATAATTGCAATTAACTTTGTTTATGCATCGCAATAATAATTGGAAAAATGAAAAAAAATTATTTTTTTTGAACGACTCCATACATCATGATATCTCTTGAACAATCTAAGTACGTATTGTAGACACGATGAAAAAGGTTGTGGAGCGAAGATCAAGTTAAATTAGTATTCTTTTTGGTAGTATCTCGAACGTGAAGGAGAGAGTTCCAAATAACGTACTCCCTCCGTTTCAAAATATAAGGCGTGCATGTATTTCAAAATGTCAACATTTATAAATTTTGACTATTAATTAAGCTAAAAGCATATATGTTTAGTCTTATGCATGTGATATAGTTGGATTCGTATTTAAAAATACTTTCATATTATGCTAATTTTGTATTTGTTGATGATATCTTGTGAAAGAAATTAATGGTCAAAGTTCTATATTGAAGACCGTGCCAAAAAATTATACGCCTTATATTTTGAAACAGAGGGAGTATCATTTACAAATGAACCATATTTTGACGGTGGAAAAATTCAAAAATTTTATGAGAGTTTTGCATCATCTTTCAAGCAAGGTTACATTGGTGCCATGTGTTTGCCCTCGTTAGGAATATTTTAAAAAAAACGCAGAAAGGAGATGTTGACAAAGAAAAAACCCTCGATAGAAGGGCCTCTCTCGACGGCATAACAAAAGGCCATCGAGAGAGATGCCATCAATCGAGGGTTGTTAATGAGAACCATTCAAAGAGGTCACTATCGATGGTGGTGGATAACCGTTGAGATTGAGGCTTTCTTGACGGTTCAGTTGTAACCGTCGAGAGAGAGTTGGTCAGGACTCCCACATGCTCCTTGACCAGTAGACCTTTCGACGGCTCACACTAGGCCGTCGAGAGGGGCCCTGACTGTTATAAGTACCTCTCTCGACGCTCTTTGGTGGCCGTCGAGAGAGCTGGCATCAATAACACCTATGGCGGCTACGGACTTAGTCATTTTCACTCATTTCCACAACCGCCTCCCCATCTACCTGTGCAGCTGTCTTCTTGGCCTCTACCCGACGTCACTGATGCCGGCCCGTCATCGGCGCCTAGGGGGCCACTTTCTTGATGTCGCCACCACCTCTTTGTCGCCTCAGCTGTTGTCTCTCCACCGCCTTGGCTGCTGCCTCGGGGACCGCCTCCCCGCATCCTCCCTACCGCTTCTCAACCTTAGTGTGCTTTCCGCCGCCACCGCCGCCTCCCTGTTGCGCTCATGCCCTGTCTTCTTTGACCACCCTCCTCCCACTCTTTCGGCCACTCTCATACATCTCCGACACCCTCCTTCACCTTCGGCCACCCTCATGCTCTTTCGACGACCCTAGCTTCCCCGCTATCGCTTTCTACAGCTGCTACCATCCTGCCAAGTTCGTCTTCCTCGGACAGGCAAGTTTCCTGTGGACTTTTAATTTTTTGAATGTACTTTAGGCGGTCCAAAATATGTTGTAGAGACTAGAAGTAACGGGAAAATAGGAAAATGTAGAAAATTCAAGAAAATTGTATATTCTTGTGGATTTATATGTATGTAGATAAATGTTGAAAAAAGTAGATAAATGCAGGTAATAGTCATTTTAATTTATATAAGTGCAGTAAAATTAGGAAAAAAAAAGAGGAAAGAAGTAGTAAAATCCAAAAATATATTAAAAAATTTGGTAAAATATGGAAAAATGTATAGATATGCTTGGGTGTTTTAGAAATGGTTGATGGTGATCCTATCATTCAATACATGCATGCATTTATTTATTGTTTTCTAAACGTCATGTAACTAAGCCATACGTCACCCCTTCGGGGACAACACAACACGTATGAAACTCGGGTGGTGATTCGTTGGGTTTTAAATACGAGTTGTTTAAAGTGTTCAAGAATTGTCTAGTAGATAGCCATGACTTGCCATTGCGAATGGTCATTTGAGTACGGTTCTTTGTGGTATTTGTGAATCATGGACAAGAAATTTTTGGCGGTATAATACTTGGTCCTCCGATGCATAATATAAGTGTTGGGGTGCCGAAAATGGCACTCTAATCATTGTTGCACTAAAGGAGCCTTAGTATCCAAAAGGCTAAAAACCTGGTAGACCTCTTTACATAGGGTTTATCATGGAATATAATAGATAGTGCATCGAAGGAACTAGATATGAGACACATGAGTTATACCATTGTGGTAACCCAGATTATGTGATCAGAGATCCCATGTATTAGGTCATGGGATAAACAACCTATTGGTAAACTGGAGGAAGGTATAATTATTCTAACTCGTACCATGTGAAGATGCAACGCTCTCAAATCTATAAGGCAGGTTAGCTTTTGCCTTAATACGTTATGTTGACTTTAGTTAGCAAAGATGTCATCTAACATAACATTTTGAAAGAGCGCACCTATATAAGCCCGACCGTTGAAAGCCACAGTCTATATGACATGGGTAATCTCTAGTAAGCTAATGAAGAGATCATAGAGTACGAATTTATGCTCCACCCGAGGGGTGGCCTATTGGCAACCTAGTATCAATTAAGACTTCAGTGAAACTTGTTTGCACATAACTTGCAATTCAAAGACTTAGTCCAAGTTTAATTAGTTCTTCATTAAGTTTCATCATTTAATTGTTCATGTTCCATCCGTATATATGTTCCACAAGTTTCATTAATAGTTAGCAAAGTTTCATTAATATTTAGCTAGGTTTCACTGCCACTTCTAAGTTTCAACGTTATTTATCAAAGTTTCATTAGTCGTTTTTTAAGTTTTCAAGTTTCAGCAATTATTTTCTAAAGTTTATCGGGTCTTGTCCATTCTTCATTTGTATACTTTTAAGTTTCACCTTGAATGATTCCCTGCAATGCAAAATTTATCGCCACTGATCTTTTTTATGTGTGCAAAATTTATAGAAGCGCGAAGTAACTGTTGGAGGAGCAGTGGAAGATATATAATTCACGTGCACTATGATATGATTCACGAAATTAAACGTGCGAGTCCAAGATCACTAGTCAAAGTAAAGATTCATCTTTCCTACTGATTTGAAATATGTTCAGACATTTCTCCGATCCCCTCCCCAAAAAGAGGGAAAGGCTGATCGATGAACTGCTTTGCCCGTACCGACGACTTGACTTGGTACCGACCAGTATCGACACCGAAATACGTCGTGTGGACCAAACTTATAAATCCAGTGCTCCGTCCACGAACTTGACGAAGAGAAGACCCGAATGTTCTACTTAATTCCCTCTTCTAGCTTTGAGTTCGTGTCTACTCTATATAAGTGTAGAGTATATATGCAAGTGCAGTAGTGCTTGTATTGCATATGCGCTTGGAAGGGGTAGAAGCCATGAGGGGAGTGGGAGCCATGATGTTCGCTGCAGCCGTAGCTGCGGCGTCGCTGCTGCCATCCGGCGCCGCGGCAGCCGCCGGGGAGGGCAGGCGTGGCCGCTGCACCTCCCGCTGCGGCGACATCGCCATCGAGTACCCGTTCGGCGTGGAGCCCGGGTGCTACCGCCCCGGCTTCAACCTCACCTGCTCCAGCAACGGCACCCTCTTCCTCGGCAGCGGCGGCGGCGCCGCCACCATGCAGGTGCTCGGCATCTTCTTCTCCAACAGCTCCATCCGCGTCAACAGCAGCCGCATCGACTTCGCCCCATCTGCATCAGGCCACGAAGCAACATGGGGGCTCGGCCTCCCCTACTTCCTATCGCCGGATGCAAACAGTATATCGCTGGTAGCGTGCAACGCCATTGTTAACGTCCGTGGGGTGGAGAACAACCGAAGTGATCATCTGATCAGTTCTTGTTCTTCCGTCTGCCCGTCGTCAGGAGACGGAACATGGGGGAAGCTCGGTGTTTGCACCGGCACTAGCTGCTGTCAGGCAAACATATTGCTATCCTACTCTTCCTACCGCATCCAGATCCAGCATCTAGATAAATTAAGCTCAAATAACAATCCTGATCCAGTTTCTGCTTCTGCATACATAGTTGACAGTCCATTTAATTATACCTGGGACTTGGATCCCCCTCCAGCAGCGTTCCCAGCCTTGCTAGAATGGGCAATCGGTAGTAATTATACGTGTCCTGAAAATGCGTCATCACAGTGCCCTAGTGCCCACAGCTACTGTGCTAATGACTCGTTTATCCCAAAACCTGGGTATCAGTGCAGGTGCTCGGATGGTTACCAAGGGAATCCTTACGTCCGCGATGGATGCAAAGGTATGCATATCGGATTTCCTGTCCTCTTGCTAGCAGCGACCCAGTGGTATAAAGTCGTTTGGATCACAATAAAGTAACCATCCCATAGCATAAAAGATCAGTTGTATACTTGGTTTTGTTACTTTAAATGTGTATCCCTAATTCTCTTTGATAAGTCTGTAGTTCACACCCTCTTCCACTCCTAGGTCCTAACAAATGTGGCAATTGGTTTTATCATTTATAGATATAAATGAATGTGCTTCGCCAAATAAATATTCCTGTTATGGCATCTGCAACAACAAGGAAGGAACCTATGAGTGTCACTGCCATCATGGCTTCCAAGGCAACGCTTCCATACCAAATGGATGCAAAGGTACGCTGAAATATTATTAGATTAGTATATTGGTAACACTAGCTGAGTTCATTTATCCAAGGTTCATATCTTTATCCACCATTGCCACATATCTGTCTATCATGTTTGCATCACCTTTCATCTTGTTTCAGTTGGTTTGGTTCAGCAAATAGCTATTCTATCATATACAAGGTTACCCTTGTTAACCATACTAACTCAACCAAACACATTACATTAACTTTATTATTGTCAAAAACAAAACTTAGGTTAGCATGGGTTAAAATAATCTCGATTCATTAAGTTGTTTTAGATAGTGAAATTACTTCCGGCCACACAAGAGTCATACAGTTCAAAAAATATGCTAAACATTTGAAAGGAAATGAACATGTAGTACAGTTTATTATTAACCCTTCGACCATAAAAATTATTAATAAATAAACTCGTAGGCAATGCTTCTACACCTTAACATGTCTTGATAGTGTTAACATGATCATAGTGATGCCTAATTTCGTAGCTAATAAACCCCTTCTGAAAATATCTTGAATGAAAGAAATATCTTTACACTTGTTACAAACAAAATGATTTAGACATGGTCAAATGGACTAAAATATGGCAACATTGCCAAATCAAAATATGACATTTTTGTGGACCCCATAGCAATGTCCCTTCATATGTATGATTCCAAAAAAGGGCTATGAACGACGCACCAAATAGACTAGTACAATGCCCGTGCTCTGCCACGGGACTAAAGGGGAAAAAGGGAAACATAAATTATAGAAACATAAAAATTATAAAGGATGATTTAACTTAGCTATGCGTGCATCGTCTGCCGCAACGTGATTTCAAAGTAAAATAAAAAAAAATCAGCGGTGAATTCAAATAGGAGCAAATTATTCCGAATAAATATAATGGCAATTGAATTGCGCACACATTCAATCCAAATACATCTCAATGGTATAAAGAGAAAAAAATTACATGCAACTGAACCGGCACCTCGACTAAGACGTAAGTACTTCTCTGTATACAATGTTTTTGGTAAACGTCTCACGGGTGCTCCTTGAACTCTGTCGCTTTAATTTGGCCTTGTCAGATACAGCTAGCATGGTGATATTTTCTTTTGAAGTAGCTCTTCACAGCGCGACGTAGAGTTGTCCATGGGAGATTGTTGATCTTGGTACCTGAACACTAACTGAACATATGTTGATTTTAATCATAGTAATTTTATACAAATCAACATCATATTCATGACTACATATGCCCGTGCTTTGCCACGAAACAACAAAAGGAGAAAGTAAAACACAATTCGGAGCGTTTTTAAATATTAGAGCAGTAAACACATCTATTTTTTTATTCAAAAATCGCATTTCAATATCCTCCCAGGGTGAGTGAAAAAATGGTTCCTTGTTCTCTACAATTTTTCCAGTTGAGCCCTGTATAATAGGATGGATGGAGTACTAAGAATTTCAGAAATTAAAAGACTCGAAGTTACAACAGTAATATGTTATACATTTTAAACATCTGAAATATATGCTACCATTAAATAACAGAGCATGATCCATACTTTTAAACAAAGCAACACAATAAGTATTAAGGAATTCGAAAAGCAGTACTTCAGTGATAAACACAAATCAATAAGGAATTTAGAAAAAAAAAAATATGCCCGTGCGTTGCAACTTGACTTGGAAGGTAAGCCAAGAGAGGGCTCTCAGCCAATGGCTGCTACAGCTATTCAAAATCACTTTCAAGAGGTATGCAATCAGACATTTGGTATATTCCCCTCATGCAAACATGCACATGCCCTGGGTCCTGACTATCTAGTGAATTCCTAGAAAGGATATGTATTCTTTATACAAACCATGGCAAGGCACCCAGCACTATCCTTGCTTACTACATCTACATCAAAAATAGCACAAAAGATACACAAATAAAAATACAAGTACAGAAGATACTGATTCTACAAGATCTTCTGCACTAAAGACCCTGAAGTTCAAGCAACCACCCAGATCAAATTTGAGAGGAAAACAAATTGATGTTAGTTTGTATTATCACTCTCCAACTTTGCAGGAGCTATTACCTGGCAAGAAAACAAAGAACCTTAGTATGAAAAGATTAGTGGCAAGCTGTTCCTTCCACCAAAATAGGATGGTTAAAAAAGTACAACCAAAGAAAATTAAGAGATAAAGACACATGGTCGTGCATTTGATCACTGATCAGATATGTCATTGCAGCAGAGAAGCATGACGACACAACGTCAGATGATGCAATGCAAAAGGTTCAGGTTCAGGCCTCTCATTCAGAAGAAGATGATATGAGAAGGTCCCGTGGTGCAGCAAACATCCATTTTCTTTCTAGGTGAGTTCTCCAGCCAGCCAACCATGGCGGCTAGGATTGCCACCCCCCACAGCCGACACTATCGCCGTCCGGCCTAAGATGATATGACGTGCTTGGTTTTGACTTTTTTTAGATATAAACATCTAGGCAATTTGGCACCCCCATCAGACTTGCTATATAGCAACATACATCACAATTCTAATAGTAAAAACTAAAAGGGCACAATATTCGTATGGTACAATAGCAGGCTTGGTTTGTATTTATCTTCCTTTTATCTGTTAGAAATCCCTGAACAAGGCCAGAAGGCCACTTCTGCGGAACAAATGATGCTTCAATGGCAGCAACCTGGTGGACAGGAAGCACTGCAACGGACTATAGATCACATCTGCAAGCACTTCTTGGATATAAATCACATCTGCAACGGACTATAGAGGGATGAAATAAAAACATAAATTAGAATGATATGTGAATTAAAATATTTGCCCACCGGCCAGTATAATTTTCCATCTTTTTAAAGTGTCAGAAATTTTGGCAGCTCAACAATTTAGATCAGGATGAAAAAATAGGCATCAATGAATTAAAAACCATCGGGTGTGATTGAAGGAAACAGGTGATGGCATGACAAGGTTGATGTCAAAATTAGGGCTTTCAACTTTAATGATGGTTTAATCTGCACATTACACAAAAGGACAGTAATCCTTGTCCACAGATAACACTACTAATCATGAAAAATGGAGACGAACTAAAGCTATGCAAAAGACATCAATGCCTATGAAGTGAAACAAACTATTTATTAAGCAAGTAGCTTGAGACTAAGCACAATCGCACATTAAAATAAACAGGGTGGAACGGGCGAGCAACCATTTGTCAGCCAAAGAATTCTTCATACGGTCGGCTTCCTGCGTACCTTATACAAGTATTTGTTTGAGTCATCGCTACTTCGAAAGGTACTGTCCTTGTCACAGTGGAAACGCCATCAACAAATTTAATTCGGAATATCATATTGGCGTTGTTAAACATACCCTCTTTTAGGAAGACAACTATGAACTACAAAGACAGCAGCTACCGACTTTCAAAACTATGAACTACAAGGATGAATGGATGAAACAAAATTCACCTAGTATGTGTTTTTCTTTTCCCACTTCCACACTAATTGTAATATGCATGAATGAGGATTGTTAGAAAACTACATCATTTAACAGAGAGATACCTGGGAATGTCGAAAATGTGCCATGATCATTCTACCAATGTTCTGGGTATGGCTCAGATCAAGGGCATCATCAACCTGCAGTTCAGAAAGATTCACATCAGTTGAAAAGTTTTTTCTGGTAGTTTATATTGTATAAGCAGATCACTGCACAAATACTCGAGACATCATGCATAGAGGACTTGCAACTTGTCGGTTCCATGATATGCATTTTGAGCATGAAGAACGTCATCCTCCTACGAGAAGGGTGAAAGCATCAGCAAACAATTCAACCTTTGCGCATAAATCGCATAGGCACCCCAGTATATACTAAAAATTATTGGAAGTCAGTCCGAAGGGGCAAAATTTGAAGTGGAAAATACAGCTCTAAGAGAAATAGAAGGTTAGGTTTCACACTCAAGCACGGACACAATCAGGCATAAAAATAATCTCCTTTTGGAACTAAAATTAAGTAAAGAATCTAACATACCCAACAAAAAATTATATGCCCAACGAAATATGTCCAAACAATCGAAGGAACGAAAATTTAATATTCGCACACCACAAGGAAGGGGTAGATCCAGGAAGTCCCAGTTGAAAGAGCGAGCGGGCGGGTTGAAGGGTGAGGTAGCGGCCATTTGCCCAAAGATGGAGTTGAAGTGGCAAAGAAGGATATCAGCTTTGTCACCGTGTTCCGTGTGGGAAACAGCGGGCGAAACCAGGGAGTGAATGAAATTCTTGCGATGATGACCATTTGCCCATAGGTGAAAAAACTTGGTGTTGGCATCCCCAAGCTTTAGCCAAGAGATGCGAGATCGCTGCTTCCACTTTATACGCTCTATGACAGAAAAGCCTAGGACCCGAAGCTTGAGCTGGCGCCGTAGGTCTAGTTCGCGAGCAGAGAGCCTGCGGAACTCCATGGCCACTTCGAGCAAACGGATGACTTCGTTAGCCACAACCCGCTGTAACTTGGTATCTCCGATGAGGTTGCGGCTCCAGGCTTGGAGTGCTTTGGCCGTGTGGGTGAGCTTGCGGTTGAAGCGGAGAAGTGGGTGGGTGGGGAGGTTTGGGGGTGCCTGAGACCAGGCTTGGTTGGCCACTTCAAGAAAGCCTGGCATCTTTATCCAGAAAGATTCAAAACAAAAGCGCCTTGGAGGACAGGGGAGGCACTCTGCTGTAAGGAGTAGTGGGGAGTAATCGGAGGTGGAGGAAGAAAGGGGGATCAAAGAGCAGGAGGGGAAGAGAAGTTCCCAAGCGGAGTTGGAGAAAACTCGATCAAGCCTGACCAGCGTGGGATTGGCCTGCTCATTACTCCAGGTGAAATGACGACCTGAGAGAGCAGATGGCAGGAGTCTAGACATGTCCGAAAGCGCGACATGAGTCGTCGGTTGATGTTGAGGTTGTTTTTGTCAGCTGCTTGATAGATAAGGTTGAAATCTCCAATCAACATCCACAGGCCCGAGAAATGGTTGGAAATGGAGGTGAGCTCTTGAAGAAAAGCTTCTTTGTCGGCGTTGACGGAGGGGCCATAGACGTTGGAGATGACCCAGGAGGACTGGGCGCTCAGAGAAGTTACCTGGGCGGAAATGGAGTGCTGCAGAATAAGCGGGTCCGACAGTTGAACAACGGTGTCATCCTAGAGGAGAAGCAGGCCTCCTTTAGTTCCAATGGCTGGGAGAGCTAGGTGGTTCCGGAGGCGATGACCAGTAGTTTCCAAAATCGTTCGGGGAGATGGGGCCGCAAGCTTGGATTCCTGAAGAGCGAGGATGGAAGGGTTATGGGATCCGACAAGATCAGCAACCACAGCACGCTTGGCGGCTGCGTTTAGGCCTCAAACATTCCAGCTGAGGATCTTCATTGGAAAACACTGAGCGTAACACGAGCCTTTAAAAGGTAAGGCTGAAACGGGCCCATAGGCCGCACGCAGGCGGAGGGGGCCAAGAGGCAGGACCCCGCCCACACAGGGGTAGGGAAGCCAAAGACGCACCGCGTGCAAGCGGTTCAAAGAAAGGTCCACACGCAGGTGGAGAAGAGGACTCAACGCTACAACAAACAGCGGCGGGAGGAGGCAGGCCGCGCGTAGGAGGCCGGGGTGGAGCGGTATACCCAAACCCACGCAGGGGAGAGATAACCAAGGACTGGCCGCACGCAGGCGGAAGGAAGACCGAACCACGCGCAGGTGGTTGAAAATGGAAGAAGGCACCACGCGCAGGTGGGCCCAAAACACACAGCCAGGCCGCGGAGCGCCAAGAACAACGAAAAAGACCCACGCGCAGGTGGGAAAAACAGAAAAAGGAACAGCTAATCATGGGGGCAAGGTGGCACAAGTACGGGCAAGCCAGGCGCAACTAGGGCGCACAAGCAACCTCATCCTCAACAGCGTTGGGGCCGATGGTGGAGAGGTCAAGAGCTGGCCTCGCAAGGCCGCAAAGGTCGGAGACGATGGCGAACGTAGAAGCGTCCATCTGCGAGGAGGTGAAAAGGGACTGGAGCTGGGCGGCGAGGTCGTCGACGGCCGATGGTGGAGGGAGACCTAGCTTGAGGGCTAGGAGGTCCTGCGCCTTACGAATGGCGGGGACCGAGGAGGAGCCTGCTGAGGCAAAGGGTGGCCTAGCTAAGGCAATTAGGATGCTGCGACGCACCCCTGAAGCTGGCTTGGCGCGCTGTTGGGGGCGTCTGGGCGGCGGGGAGGGCACTAGGGGTGCAGGGGACGGTAGGGTGGCCCTGGCGAGGAGGGCCTCGACAGGGGAAGGCGAGGGGGGTGACCAACCCGGCCTCAAGGGGCATCGGGTCTAGGGCGGTGCAGAAACAAAGGAGGGCGCTGCCGGGGCGTGGTAGGGGGAAAAAGAATATTCCCGGAAGGATCAAACAGGGGGGAAGTGGGGGCGGGGAGCGGAGATGGTGGGGCAACAGGGACTTAAGGGGAAATCAGGGCTGTAAAGTGAGGAAGAGGGGCAAAATGGGCCTAGGACACATCGGCCTGGGTGGGAGGCGTGTTTGCGGAGTGCAGCGGCCCAGCGGTGGTGGCTGGAGTGGCCGTGGCAGGCCGGCCTGTGGTGGGGAACAGGCCTGTGGTGGGGAGCAGGCCAGCTGTGGTGGCTGCAGCGGCCAGGGCGGGCCGGCCTGAGGTGAGGGCGGCTGCTGGAAAGGAGCCAGGTGGGCCGAAAGCGGAGAGGGGCGGCCCAACAGATGGCGTATAGCCCTCAGGCGCGCGGGCGGTAGGGGACTTTGAACTCCCAATCCCCGAGGCGGCAGGCAAAGACAGCTCCGATGGGGTCGCCATTGACCGGACCGGTCCCGTTGACTGGCTTCCCGCTGACTGGACGAACGGAGAGGTGGCAGGCACGGGCGGCGCCACATCGCCGCCGCCAGCGGAGTCGGGGAAAAGCCGCCACTCGGCGCGGCGAGGGGGTGCAGGCGGAGCGGCGAGGAGGTTATGCATGCATAGTTGACAGTACATTTAATTATACTTTAATAGATGTAGCCATCATGGTTGAAGTGCTAAGTCGTCCTTCGGGTTGTGTGATATTTCTCCTTTTAAAATGAAATAGTAGACCTCGTATTCTTTATTTTTATTCTAAAAAAGATGGACCGACAATTAAAGAACAAGAATTAATAGTTTTAACTCTATAGCAAAAGGAACATTTTTAACTGTCCCTCCACACCCTTCTAGCGAAATGGATGGATTAAGGTTAGTTAGCCCAATTAATCCATTCCTAAACCAAACGCAATACTATAGTCTTAACACGCGGTATATGTACATGGTAAGATCTTCCGTGAATGTGATTTGAATTCATAAGCTGTGCGCAACCGAGTGTATGGAAATGGAGATAATTAACCAGCCGGCGCTTCTGCTTCGAATCGAATTAACAATAATAGGCAATAGCTCACTTGTCTATATATCCAGTTTTATTTCCAGCTTCACCTCTTGCCAAATTTCATGAAGCACTAATTTCCAATGCATGGCTTGCTCACTGTTTATTGTTTTTGCGTCATATTTTCCTACACATTGACGAATGCGCGCACCCAAAAATATATTCTTCTACGGAATTTGCACGAATTGGAATGGAAATTTTGATTGCCGATGCCCAGACGGCACCAACGGAAATGTCTCCGTACAAGGAGGATGCATCCAAATCGATCATCCCATCTCAGGTGACCTCCCATTTTTATGTTGAAATCGAAACTAAGCGCGTCTATTTTGACCCATTTCTGCACATTTATATCAATTACTTAAACGTGTCCGCCAGCTCTAAATATGCGAATTTTCTATCATGTTTCCAAGTTTAAGGATAAGCATGATAGCCGGTTGTGTTTAAGTTCTATTGCTTCGGGCATTTGGTGCTCCATTCGTAACGCGGAAGATCAGATTGCAAAAGATGAAAAAAACAAAAGAAAAATTCTTCAAGCAAAACCGTGGGTTACTGTTACAGCAATTGATATCACAAAAGGCAGATATTGGTGAATGGATGATTATTACCCTGGACGAGCTAATGAGGGCTACAAACAATTTTGATAAATCTCGAGAGGTTGGTGGTGGTGGACATGGCATTGTATACAAAGGAATTTTGGACTTACAAGTAGTGGCCATCAAGAAATCAAAGATTGTTGTGCAAAGAGAAATCGATGATTTTATTAATGAGGTTGTGATTCTCTCTCAAATCAACCATAGGAATATTGTCAAACTAATTGGATGTTGTCTTGAGACAGAAGTACCTTTATTGGTTTATGAGTTCATTTCAAATATAACCCTTAATCACCATCTTCATGTTGGTACACTAATGCCACTGTCATGGGATGATCGATTAAGAATTGCACTTGAAATTTCTAGAGCTTTGGCCTATCTACATTCGGCTACTTCAACACCGATATTCCATAGAGATATTAAGTCATCCAACATATTTCTTGATGATAACTTGGTGGCAAAGGTATCAGACTTTGGAGCTTCAAGGTACATACCAATTGATAGAACTAGAGTAACCACCGTAGTTCAAGGAACGATTGGTTGCTTGGATCCGGCATACTATTGTACTGGTCGTTTGACAAGCAAGAGTGATGTCTTCAGTTTTGGTGCTCTCCTTGTAGAATTACTTACCAGAAAGAAACCATTCATCTATAGGTCAGGTGATGGCAATAGTCTTGTTATGCCTTTTGTTTCTTTGCTCACCGAAGGGAAGTTGGATGAAATAATTGATACCCATGTCATAGAAGAGGATGACGGAGAAGTGCGAGAAGCAGCAATGTGCACCAAATTGAAGGCAGAAGACCGTCCTACAATGAAAGAAGTTGAGATGGCACTTGAAAACGTGAGGACAAAGAAGAAGTTTGTTGAA
Source organism: Raddia distichophylla (assembly GCA_005191435.1). Taxonomy (NCBI): domain Eukaryota; kingdom Viridiplantae; phylum Streptophyta; class Magnoliopsida; order Poales; family Poaceae; genus Raddia; species Raddia distichophylla. Next base: position 94,749 of record SPJY01024477.1, read on the forward strand.
CGTATTGCGGAATACGATGAGAATCAAATAATGAGACATTATATGTTAGATGGAGGTAATATTAACGGAGAAAGTAGACAATACACTATGGAAGAGGAATTCCTGTTATCATCAAAATATCCTCGTTGATGTTTTTAATAAAGCTCTAGCTCATTAGGGTCGTATATAGAGGCTGGAATTCTTTCTCCATCATCTAAACAAATTGTATGTCTAAGATCTTTTCACGAGGCTTCTATATGTTCGATACAATTCAACTGCCTCTGTCTCTTTTAATGATAAATTCCTTGTTTGTCATTAGAAATTTTAGAAATCCCTATATATATATCTGTGACAATGTGAGTCCAAGTCTACATGTCATTGAGACAACAGATGGCAAATAAGCGATGTGCCAAAGAAAGAATTCACTCCTCTTTTAAACTCTCCATTCAGTTAATGGTTAAATGGATCACACATTATGGCAGTGGCAAAAAATGAAAGGAATCTGACACCATGATCACACATTCAAGCCTGTGAAGTATCGTAGCCACTGTCATGACCCCCTGCGTCTTCACAGGGAATCCGACACCATAATCTGATACTAGGCCCAGACTACTATCTTATGATGGACAATGGATATCATCGCTAGCATTCCATTATTATTTCAAAATAACAAAGTATTACAAGATAGCATCATGTGCTATTACAGTAAGACAAATATTACCAAATATTAAGAACGAATAAAAAGAACATCAAAGCAGCAACAGCCTTCAGCGACGATATCCAAACAATTGACTAGGACACCCGCAGCTAGTCCTGCACACCTGAGTTCGGATGCTCCTGGTCCTGATTAGACTTGCAACCTGAATAATAAAATTATCCGCAATAGGTATAGTGAGTATGCGGCTACCCAGCAAGCGATCTGTAACATTGTATGCAAAGGCAAAGGATGGAGGAAAGGTTATTTTACACTAAACCTATTACTAAACAAATTTTAGTTGTCAAGTTTTTAATTAAGTGAGTGCATGATCTCAAGATATTACCAACAATCATCAAAGGAAGGTGCATCCTCTCACAAGGCCAATCCCAGCCTACACTAGTCAAGTTCAATTATGAAAATGGTGGGACTACATATGAAAACCTCTTACCCCGTCCATGACCGTGGACACGGCTATCATGATAGTTTTAACTCTGCAGAGTGTGTACACGTTCCCCACAAGCCCCGTCTCATCCCGAAGGAGATACGGTACAAGGCCTTTCCAGCCTACTACGCCCACCACTTCGCCTGCCCTTTCTTTTGGTTTTCCCAGCCCCACCGGTGCCTGCTGCGGTAGGGCATTTACTACTTCTGGACACCACCCGGGGGCGTTCCCCATTTAAGCCATTCGGTCTCAGAGACGAACCCGCCCCTCAGATAAGGTCGCGTTCCTTACCCTAGGGCGAAAGTATCAAACTGTAACCTGGCAAGTCGCGAGCAAGTGGTTAGTGGGTTTTGTAGGGTACTATGCCAGGGCCAAAGGCACAAGTGGTCGTACTGTTTGGTTTGGTCTAGTAGTTCACTAGGTTGAGTCCTTAGTAGAGGAGACCTCCATACCACAGCCACAACCCAGAAACCATCTCGACCAGGTCTCCCATAACCAACCACACATTGATTTTAGTTGATTAGGGTTTAATCAAAACACATCGAAGCCTCGGCTGCGCCATCTCATTTTTATAAGTGAATAACCAATGCAAACCTAGCATCTAATCAAAGGATAGGCTAAGAAACAATAGAGGGTTCATCAAACAAGGCTACAACATGATAGTAGAAGACTAGCATGGTTAGGTACACACACTAGTCTAATATGTATGCAAGAGTAGCAATTATAAACATAAATACATAAAGTGAAATTGTAAAACATGGGATATGAATATGTAAACTATTGCTTGCCTTCGGAGAAGTCAGAGCTTGTAGTTCTCCTAAAGAGATTCCCGGCAACAAACTCGCGGTACCGGAAAACACGTCGTCTACACGTAGATCGAGAAAACCTAAATAAATAGCAGATCCAAGCAATGAAAATATAATAATCAAAATATATTAAAATTCTAGGAATTATTTGTAAAATAATGGCTCTAGAATCACCTGAACTGGAGCTCGGGAACTCCCTAAACAGTTCCGAAAAGTTTCAGAATAAATAGAAATTCCCAGGAAATTGTTAAAGGGTTTAAAATACTAAATGGGCCCAGCTCTAGCTTTCGGCTCAGCTCCTCCCTCTCCCTCTTTCGGCCCATGTAGCCCAACAGCCTAGCGGCAACGGGCGCCGACAGGTGGGTCCCACCGGTTAGTGGAGTAAGGCGGCCGACACGCGGGCCCCACCTTGTAGAGATGGCAGCAGTGGCACTGCGTTTAACAGCCCGGCTGTTATTTTTAATTAAGCATGCATACTGACGGCGTGCTCACCGCTCAACCACTGCGGATCACACCCCTAGTCAGATTTCTAACTTGCTAGCCTATCGGCCGAGCTCGATTCGATTGAGCACTGGACGCAGCAAAGAGCGACACACGGGGATTACCCAGGTTCGGACCCCCTCGCGGGTAATAGTCCTACTCCTGCTGAGCCTTAGCTCTTTCGGTTGTGGTTGAATGGAATGTGTTTACAGAGTGTTTCGAATGCACGCACGCTAGTGCGATCTCACCTTACCTGCCCCTCTATACATATCCATATCCGGTACGTGTCCGGATACGGATATGTGAATTTCTGGCCGTATCCAGGTATGATAGAGGTAGTTTGTGAGGGCAGAGAGACGGTGGTCGAAGGACGGTTGATATCTACCGTGGGTGCATGAGAACACGATAGTCCGAAGCTAAGGCGAGGAGGGCCAACATGGCGGCAACATCCTTGCCGCTAGCCATGGGTAGACGGGTTGATGGGGGTGGAGGCGTGTGGACCGAGCGGCATCGGAGGAAGAATGAGATGGGGGAGGGGACACGACGGGGAGGCGAGGAGGTGCACGATGGGGAGGCAAAGTCGTTTGGGTCACAATAAAGGAACCATTCCATAGCATACAACATCAGTTGTATACTTGCTTTTGTTGCTTTAGTGTGCATGCCTGATTCTCTCTTATGAACCTAGTTCACACCCTCTTCTACTACTGGTCCTAACAATTGTGGCAATTGGTTTTATCATTTATAGATATAAATGAATGTGCTTCTCCAAATGAATATCCCTGTTATGGCGTCTGTAACAACAATGAAGGAACCTATGAGTGTCACTGTCATCATGGCTTTCTAGGCAACGCTTCCATACCAAATGGATGTAAAGGTACGCTGAAAATTATTAGATTAGTATATTGGTAACACACTAGCTAGGTTCATTTATCCAAGGTTCATATCTTTATCCACCATTGCCACATATTTGTTTATCATGTTTGCATCACCTTTCATCTTGTTTCAGTTGGTTCAACAAATAACTATTCTATCATATACAAGGTTATCCTTGTTAACCATACTAACCCAACCAAACACATTACATTAACTCTATTATTGTCAGAAACAAAAATTAGGTCGGTATGGTTTAAAATAATCTCGATGCATTAAGTTGTTTTAGATAGTGAGATTACTTCCGTCCTTTATCCCGAAAACGTACATGACCCAATAGTCATGTAGTTCAAAAAAATATGCTATACTTTCGAAAGGAAATGAACATGTAGCACAATTTATTATTAATCCTCCAACCATAACTATCGTTATTGAATAAATTCACAGGCAACACTTCCTACACCTTGGCATGTCTTGATATTGTTAGCATGATCATAATGCTGCCTAATTTCATAGGTAATATTAAACCCCTTCTATAAATATCTTGAATGAAAGAAAAATCTTTACACTTGTTAAAAACAAAATCATATAGACACGGTGAAATGGACTATAGTGTCAAATCAAAATATGACGTTTCTGTGGACCCCCATAGCTGTGTCCCTTCATATGTAAGATTCTACAAGGTACAACCAAACAATGGCTATGAACAATGCACCAAATAGATATAGCCATCATGGTTGAAGTGCTAAGTCGTCGTTCGTGTTGTGTGATATTTCTTCTTTTTGAATGAGATAGTAGAGCTCCTATCCTTTATTTTTATTTAAAATAAGATGGGCCGACAATTAAAGAACAAGTATTAATAGTTTCAACGCTATTGCAAAAGTAACATCTAGCGAAATGGATGGATTAAGGTTAGTTAACCCAATTAATCCATTCCTAAACCAAACGCAATACTTTGAATTCATAGCCTGTGGGCAACCGAGTGTATGGACATGGAGATAATTAACCTGCCGCCGCTTCTGCTTCGAACCGAATTAACAACAATAGGCAATAGATCACTTGCCTATCCAGTTTTATGTGAAGCTTCACCTCTTGCCAAATTTCATGAAGTACTAATTTCCAATGCATGGCTTGCTCACTGTTTATTGTTTTTGCGTCATATTTTCCTAGACATTGATGAATGCGCGCACCCAGAAAAATATTCTTGCCACGGAATTTGCAAGAATCGGAATGGAACTTTTGATTGCCAATGCCCAGATGGCACCTACGGAAATGTCTTCGTACGAGGAGGATGCATCCAAATCGATCATTCCATCTCAGGTGACTTCCCATTTTTATGTTGAAATTGAAGCTAGGCACGTCTATTTTGACCCCATTTGTGCGCATTTATATCATCACAGCCATATAAAAATTGAACTGCCACAGTTTACTTACATAATCGTTCACTAATCTCAGTTACTTAAACGTGTCCGCCAGCTATAAATATGCGAATTTTCTATCATGATTTCCAGGTTTGAGGATAAGCATGATAGCCGGTTGTGGTTCGGTTATATTGCTTCTGGCATTTGGTGCTCCATTCGTAATGCGGAAGATCAGATTGCAAAAGATGATAAAAACAAAAGATAAATTCTTCAAGCAAAACCGTGGGTTACTGTTACAGCAATTGATATCACAAAAGGCAGATATTGGTGAAAGGATGATCATTACCCTGGACGAGCTGACGAAAGCTACAAACAATTTTGATAAAGTAGTGGCCATCAAGAAATCAAAGATTGCTGTGCAAAGAGAAATCGATGATTTTATTAATGAGGTTGTGATTCTCTCTCAAATCAATCATAGGAATATTGTCAAACTAATTGGATGTTGCCTTGAGACAGAAGTACCTTTAATCGTTTATGAGTTCATTTTAAATAGAACCCTTAATCACCATCTTCATGTTGGTACACCAATGCCACTGTCATGGGATGATCGATTAAGAATTGCACTTGAAATTTCTAGAGCTTTGGCCTATCTACATTCGGCTACTTCAACACCGATATTCCATAGAGATATTAAGTCATCCAACATACTTCTTGATGATAACTTGGTGGCAAAGGTATCAGACTTTGGAGCTTCAAGGTACATACCAATTGATAGAACTGGAATAACCACCGTAGTTCAAGGAACAATTGGTTACTTGGATCGGGCATACTATTATACTGGTCGTTTGACAAGCAAGAGTGATGTCTTTAGTTTTGGTGTCCTCCTTATAGAATTACTTACGAGAAAGAAACCATTCATCTATAGGTCTGCTGATGGCAATAGTCTTGTTATGCATTTTGTTTCTTTGCTCACGGAAGGGAAGTTGGATGAAATAATTGATACCCATGTCATAGAAGAGGATGACGGAGAAGTGCGAGAAGTAGCTACACTAGCAGCAATGTGCACCAAATTGAAGGCAGAAGACCGTCCTACAATGAAAGAAGTCGAGATGGCACTTGCAAACTTGATGACAAAGAAGAAGTTTGTTGAACGTATTACAGAATACGATGAGAATCAAACAATGAGACATTATATGCTAGATGGAGGTAATATTAATGGAGAAAGTAGACAATACACTATGGAAGAGGAATTCCTGTTGTCATCAAAATATCCTCGTTGATGTTTTTAATTAAGCAATAGCTCATTAGGGTCGTATATGTCGAGGATGGAATTCTTTCTCCATCATCTAAACAAATTGTACGTTTAAGATTTTTTCACGAGGCTTCTATATGTTTGATACAATTCAACTGCCTCTGTCTCTTTTAATGATAAATTCCTTGTTTGCCACTAGAAATTTTAGAAATTCCTATATATATGTCTGTGACAATGTGAGTCCTAGTCTACGTGTCATTGAGACAGCAGATGGCAAATAAGCGATGTGCCAAAGAAAGAATTCACTCCTCTTTTAAACTCTGCATTCAAGTAATGTCAAAGGGATCACACATTCTAGCCGTGGCAAAAAAATGATATGAAACATTGAATAGTAGTGGCAAATTCGATAAGACGGCTTATACAATGCAAATGTCATATTGCACAATTTTATAGTGGCACAAATAAATTTTCCCTTGTAACAATGGTTTAAAAAATGCACAACAAACAACCCGTTCCACAAACAAGAATTTTTGCCGGAATTTGCCTTAAATTAGCATATGACCGATATTGATAGTTTGGATTCATATAGTGTCTCAATATATAAGGTGTTTATTTATGTTTATATTGCAGCAATATATATATGAGATGTTTATTTTTGTTTGGGAGCCTATACAGTACGGTGGTCCGTTCCATTGAAAACTAACGGATGAGAAAAAGGACAAATAGATGACATCATCATGAACCAACCTGAAACTACATGAACCAATCTGAACCTACATGAACAAAGCTGAACCTACCAGAACCTACATGAACCAAGCTGAACCTACCTAAACCAAGTTAAAACAACCTGAACCAAGCTGAATTTCCCCATGAAGCTATCTGCATGAACCAACCTGAAACTACCTGAACCAACCTGAACCTGTATGAACCAACCTGAACCTACATGTTTTTCTTTAAACTAACTGAAACAACCTAAACCAAGCTGAATTTTTCATGAAGCTATCTTCTTTTTTTACTAGAAAAATCCTGTACCAACATGAATTTTCTACGGAACTATCTGAATCAACCTGAATTTCATATGAACCTAGCTATTTTTTTTCCTACACCAACATGAACCTATCTGAATTTCCTATGAAACTAGTTGAAACAACCCAAATCAAATTGAATTTCCTATGAAGCTATCTTTTTTTTAACAGAAAAATATTGAATCAACATGAATTTCCTATGAAACTATCTGAACCTACCTGAATTTCACATAAACCTAGCTGCATTTTTACCTGAAACAACCTGAACCAATATGAATTTCATATGAAACTAGTTGAAACACAGAACCAATCTGAATTTTCTATGAAGCTAGCTGAAACAACTTGAACCAAGCTGAATTTTTCATGAAGCTATCTGCTTTTTTTAATCAGAAAAATCATGAAACAACATAAATTTTCTATGAAACTATCTGAACCAACCTGAATTTCACATGAACCTAGCTATTTTCTGACATGAACCAATATGAATTTTATATGAAACTGGCTAAAACATCCTGAACCAACCTGAATTTTCTATTAAACTAGCTGAAACGATCTGAACCAAACTAAATTTCCTATGAAGCTATCTGCTTTTTTTCCAAAAAAATCCTAAACCAACATGAATTTTCTATGAAACTATCTGAACCAACCTGAATTTCACATGAACCTTGTTGCTTTTCTACCTGAACCAACATAAATTTTCTATGAAACTAGCCAGACCGACATAAAATTCACATGAACCTAACTGCTTTTTTACCTGAAACAAGCTGAACCAATATAAATTTCCTATGAAACTAGCTGGAACATTCTGAACCAACCTGAATTTTCTATTGTTGTGATCCCAGTGTTTCCACATAGAAACCAATATGATTCGTCCTAGCGAAAAGTCGTCGTCGTTCTCAAACCGATATCTTCACTAGTAACGCCTTGGTCCAAAGTCCGAGTCTTCACGTTTTTCCTAGAAGTTGTCGTCATCCACGGCTCCAATGTCAGTGACAGCGATGTTTTGATCCATCAATCGGTCTTGGCAATTTTTCAGGGATCAATCGACTCTCACGACTCTGGTAAAAATACTGGTTCAGCCTACGTGCAAAACGAGCCACAGATAAATAAACAACAACACAAAAAATTCAAAAAATCATGAAATAAATATTATAGGTATAATAAAATGTTAGAAGGCTAGAAAAACTGATTTCGAGTGAATTGGACCTTCTGTTTGGAAGATAGAAAATTATGAAGAAACACTGTTCATACATACACATGTGTACAACGTGCAACAGCTAGTTGAATATTTTGACTGATCTTTTGGTCCCGTTGGAACGGCTTGATTCTTGCTGCGGTATAGCATATATACTTGCAGCCAGCACTCAGCAGCTGCAGCTAGCTCGGTAAATAGGTTGGGAAGCTTGAGAGCTGAGACAAGCTGAGACAATGGCGGGACGGCAGCTCAACGTGTTGGCCACGCTCGACCAGGCCAAGACGCAATGGTACCACTTCATGGCCATCGTCATCGCCGGCATGGGCTTCTTCACCGACGCCTACGATCTCTTTTGCATCTCCCTTGTCACCAAGCTGCTCGGCCGCATCTACTACACCGACATCACCAAGGATACCCCCGGCATCCTGCCGCCCAACGTGTCCGCCGCCGTGACCGGCGTCGCGCTCTGCGGCACCCTCGCCGGGCAGCTCTTCTTCGGGTAGCTCGGCGACAAGCTCGGCCGCAAGAGCGTCTACGGCTTCACGCTGATCCTCATGGTCGTGTGCTCCGTCGCGTCGGGTCTCTCCATCGGGAGCTCGGCCAAGGGCGTCGTGTCGACGCTCTGCTTCTCACGCTTCTGGCTCGGCTTCGGCATCGGCGGCGACTACCCGCTCAGCGCCACCATCATGTCGGAGTACGCGAACAAGAGGACGCGCGGCGCCTTCATCGCCGCCATGTTCGCCAAGCAGGGGTTCGGCATCCTCTTCGGCGCCGTCGTCACGCTCGTCGCCTCGGCCGGCTTCCGTAACGCGTACCCGGCGCCGGCGTACCGGGACAGGGTTAGGCTGTGGAACCGATTGCTTAAGGCACCTGATGGCACACTATATATTGTTTAATTACATGTCATAACTGTTGCAATATATAAATAGGTTCCACTGGATCCTTATAATCATAAAGCTTGACCAAAGCATGATCATCGTCCAAGACTCACGGAGAAAACCGCAAAAGGAATACCAGTGGATAATTAACCTCCTTAACAAGGCGTTCCTGAGCTTTCAAGAGATTCAGAAAGGACGTTTTAAGAAGGAATTCGATGTCAAGCTAAGCGACTGGGTACGCTAAAACGACGTAATTGCCCTTTGTCAATTAATATTTTTTGTTATTACTGATCTGTAATTGCCCCGCATCGACCATAGGTAAAACAACAATCTGCGGGAAACAACCTATGTGGCTACTATGTGTTCCACTATATCCAAATGATGTGCCACGGCGAGCTTGAGCCTCAAACTCCTGAAGAGGTTCGTATATATATGCACGCAACCATGCATCTAGCAACAACTTAATAACGTTCTTATGTGCTCCATTAATTTACATTATGGGTGCACGTATTTATTTATTTTTCACTTTAATTGAATTGGCAGCCCGACATGGATAAACATACTGAAGTGTTACCACATCATCGGGTGCTCGCATTACGAGAACAACTGTTCGGCTTCATTCTCGATGAGGTCATTAACCCCCAGGGCGAGTTCCATTATCGAGATCCATATTCCAACACGAACGAACTAGGGACGACTTCTACGTCGTCAAAGAGCGTCAAGAAGAGTACCGCAAGAAAAAAATGAACTGTTTTGTCCATTTTGCACAATGTATATTAATTATAAACTTTGTAAATTTGGCCGGTGCATATAAAGTGTACATTATTACATGTATTATCTAATATATTTAAGCTTGTTTGATCGCTAATTATATGCTCATCCTATATGTATTTAAATTTAAACAACAAATAAAAAAATCTCCTGCCGAAATATATATTTAAATATCTATTTGCGCCGCCCAGAAATGAATTAACTGCCCGGTAAACGTACTGCACGTCTGCGCAAGCGGTTTTTGAACCGCTTGCAGAGATGCCACTCTACAAGCGGTTCGTTCCTCCAACCGCTTGCAGAGAGCCCATGTGGCCTACCAGCCCTCCCGTGCCATCGCCCTGCGAACCGCTTGTAGAGGGGCATCACTAGCGGCTCTGGGAGCCGCTTGTGATGCCCCTCGGGCATCAGTCGCAGTTGCCTGCAAGCGGTTCTAGAACCGCTAGCACAGGCCTTACGAACCGCTTGGGAAGTCCCGATCCGTAGCAGTGTTGCCCCCGTAACTCTATTTCATAAACGCTCTTGCTCCATCGTTTGCGTTTTCATCGCCGCTCGCTCCTTGATCTTCACCTATTACAACGTCACTAGCACATAGTTGCCCTTCCTCGCTGTCTGTTGTCGTGTGCCCTGTCCGTGTACTGGTCTAAGTTCTAACACGACCCGCAGGGTCTCGACCCAACCCGGCAGTAGGTTCAAATTCAAGTCGTGTTCCAAGCTCCATCTAGGTAGTCAACCCCTGCCCGACCCAACCTGATCTCATCTGAACCATTGGAATTTAATTTAATAGCCCACATCCACTTATCTCACCACTCCACCCACTAACAACCCCTAGCCAACCTCCCCACCACCCATCACCACCCAACTCTCTCTCTCTCACACACACACACACACACACACACTCACTCACTTCCTCTCCATCTATCCCTCTCTCTCTGTCAATTCACCCTCTCTCTTCCTCCGCATGTTGCAAGCCAAGCCCAGAGGCCACCTCCATGACCAGCTCCTCCTCCACCCCATGGCACCGATCATCACCCTCGACGGTGACAATGGCGGCGCAACCCTCTCTATAGTGATGGTGACGGTACGTGTGCACTCACCATGGTGACGACAGCGATGCGTGCGACCCCTCTCCAAGGCGATGGCAACAACACGTGCATGTGTGGCACCTCTCCATGGAGACGGCGGCGGCACGGTTATCTCCATGCGGTCGGCGAGTTCTAGATCCACGATGGCAGTGCAGTTCCCCTCCACAATGGAGGCAACTAAATCTGGGACCACAACGATGGCAGTGCTGCTCCACGGCGGACGTAGCTTAGTTTCTCTCCATGGTCAGTAGCACTGTGACTCCTCTTCCTCCTCTTTCACCAGGTCTGATCTGGGCACTATTGTGTAATGTCGAGTCCAGCTCCAGGCAAGTTCTTGGGACACCCGATATAGGCCTAGTCGGGTTGGGTCAAAGCATAACCTGACCCATTTGGACCTCTATGTCTGGGGCTGGAACTCACTTGCCACTTGTTCGCGGCCTTGGCTAGCTACTCACGCGGTTGGCACTAGGGGTGGAAACGTGCCGAGTTCGAGCGAGCTAGCTCAGGCTCGTTCATGGCTCGTGAAACATTCGAGCAGGAGGAGAGGCTCGACTCGTGTTTGTGAAATATAACGAGTTGGAAACTCGGCTCATCTCGAGCTCAGGAAAAGCTCGAGCTAGCTCATGAGCGTTCACGAGCTTTGACATATACTTCAAAATAACCAAGTTTGCATGCATGAATACCAGGACAATATGGCATTTGACATAAGCAATACAAGTTGATGTGGCCATCGGATCCGTGGGAAAAACCTTCGACTGAGGAAGAGGAGGTGTAGTAGTAGGAAGGGGAGGAGGTGGAAGGGAAGGCCTTTGTCCTTGGCCCTAGTTGGTAGTTCCATCCATGCCGCCCTGGACCCCTGGATTTGGATCGGGATCGAATCGCCCAACCCTCGCCCGCGCGCCCCTCGCGGTCACGATCATAGACTCGGTCCTTGGTGGCACCATGGTAGTTAGTAGTGGCGGTGGCAACTGGCGACGACGACCGGGAGTGTCTCACTGAGTCACTGGCAGTGGCGGCTAGGGCATAGGCAGGGGCGGCGCCGCATCGGGGCGGGCGGACGGTCATGCAACGATAGGAATCAGGGAAGGAATGGGGGCGGCTAGGTCAAGGCATCAAGCAGCTGGCCACCTATTCTGTTATGTGAGGAGGAGGGGATTGGGGAGGCCCGATGGGCGGTGGGAAATGGGTGATGGGTTGTGGCCTAGTGGGTGATGGGTTGAGTCGGTCAGGAAGGGAAAATGGGTTGGCCTGTGGATCTAGGAATGGGATGTGCATTTTGTTGTCTAGCTCGCAAGAAACTCATTAACGAGCTGGACTCAAGCTCGGTTTGGCTTGTAATTTGTCATGAGCTGGAAACTTCGCTCAGCTCGGGCTTGTTTTGTAACGAGCCGAGCCCAAGACGAACCCGAGTTTCTCGCAAGCCTCGAGCTCAGGTTCCAGCCCTAGTTGGCATATCTCTCTCTCTCTCTCTCTCTCTCTCTCTCTCTCTCCACATCCCTCATCTTCTAATAATGAGAACATCTAACAAGTTTTGTGATCGGATCCGGCAATCATAGCGTGTGGACTCACCGGATCAAGAGAAGAAGGATAGTAGTAGATGCATCCCCATTTTCACCATAAAACTTGAGCCATTTACGTACAAGACTAGGTTTTTTGCATGCTGAAATTTGCTTTTGTTCTGGTGGAACTTATTGCGTCAAGTGATTTTTTTGAACAATACTGGGACTTGAGATTCCATTGATCCGTATTCAAATTTCATGAGTAGATTAGTCAAGTTTTATCAATCATTTTTTATATTTCGTCAGTAGTCCCCCAAGTTTTATTGATCCTTCGTCAAGTTTAATCAACACATTCCCCAAATTTCAAAAAAAACTATTCAGTTTTTTTTCATTATGTTTCATTAATATATTGTCATATTTCATCAGTAGTTCCTAAGTTTCAACACAAATAGTTCAAGTTTCGTTAGCCAAGTTTCACTAAGACTCTCATCAATAATTAGCGAAGTTTCTTCGATCTTTTTTCAAGTTTCAACAATTGTTTTCCTCCAAGTTTCAATAGTTATTTCTGCAAATTTCATCAGTGCCACCCCTTGCTTCATCAGTTTCAATAATTATGTTGTCAAGTTTTATCGGTAGGTTTTTCAAGTTTCAGCAGTTATTTTTCTAATTTTTGTGCTGACGTGAGCATAATGTCATGCGTTCGATAGGATGATTTTCATTGGACGTCCGATCTGAGATGCTCGCCATTAGGGTGCTAAAACAATAAGCCATAGTAAATATATTGATTACATTATCTAAATAATGGTGTTCTTCACATCAGTTTGATGCCCGAACCAAAGAAAAATTGTGTAGTTGTACAATAAAAATGGGGTTGCTCATGAATCATGATGCGTTGCTTCTATATATATTTTTTAGTTCCTTAGACTGGCCAGTGGCTTACTCATAATAAACCTTCGGTTTTTCATTTCTCAACTTTGATTATTATTCGTTGACGAGTGTGCTCACCCTGAAGAAAATCCATGCTACGGAATTTGCATAAATTTGCCTGGGACTCATCGTTGCCAATGTCGTGAAAGAACCTACGGGGATCCCTCCATGAAAGGGGATGCATCAAGTTCAAAAAATCATTTTCAGGTGACAAGCAACTCTCTCTCTCTCTCTCTCTCTGTCTCTCGTTATTTAGTTTATGTGCATCGTCACACATCAATGTTATTCAAAATTAAACTTAATGCCATCACCAAATTTATATCAATTCATTTTTCAAAAATATTGATTATTTTCAGGTCTAAACATTGCTTTAATTGTCAGTTGTGGCTCAGTTATTTTGCTTTTTGCTCTAGCTTCTCCCTTCATAACAAATAAGATCAAGCTACGAAGGGTGAAGAAAATGAAAGAAAAACTCTTTAAGCAAAATCATGGGCTTCTATTGCAACAGTTGATATCACAAAATATAGACTTTGGCAAAAGGATGATAATTACCTTAGCAGAGCTAGAGAAGGCCACAAACAATTTTGATAGAACTTGTGAAGTTGGTGGTGGTGGGCATGGTGTTGCTTTTAAAGGAATTCTAAACCTACATGTTGTGGCAATCAAGAAATCAAAAATCGTTGTACAGAGAGAAATCGATGAATTCATAAATGAAGTTGCAATTCTGTCCCAAGTCAATCATAGAAATGTGTTGAAGCTCTTAGGGTGTTGCCTTGACGCAGAAGTTCCGTTGCTGATCTATGAATTCATTTCAAATGGAACCCTCTATCATCATCTTCACGTTGAAGGACCAACATCATTGTCATGGAATGATCGATTAAGGATTGCACTTGAAGTTGCTAAAGCTCTATCTTATCTACATTCAGCTGCTTTGATGCCAATATTTCATAGAAATCATCTAACATACTTCTTGATGATAGTTTAACAGCAACGCTATCAAGGTACATCCCAATTGATAAATCAGGATTGACGACAGCAATTCAAGGAACAATTGGTTACTTAGATCCCAAGTACTGGTCGTCTGACGGACAAAAGTGATGTTTATAGTTTCGGCATTCTTGTTATTGAATTTGCTTACTAGAAAGAAATCATTTATCTACGAGTCTGAGAATGGTGAGAGTCTCGTTTCACATTTCGCCTCGCTCCTCATAGAAGGTAACCCAGTTGACATAATAGATTTACAGGTCATGGAAGAGGAAGGTGGGGAGGTCCTAGAAGTAGCCATACTAGCAGCTATTTGTACTAAATTAACGGGTGAAGACAGACCTGCAATGCGGGAAGTAGAGATGACACTAGAAAACCTACGAGCCAAGAAGCATGCTCAACATATGATGGGAATGTGGACAGTGTGGCTCATAACAAATCTACAGACTACAGATGCTGCTACTAGGAAAGCGGGCTGCTGGCAACATATATTCTAGAGAAGAGGAAATTCTTTTCTAAATTAGTAAATTTTAATCTTCATAAAACAACCAAACAAATTATATTAATTTGTGCCAACCGATGAGGGGGGAGGCGCCGACGTCGAGGGCAGGCAGGCTGCGCGCCTGCGCTGCGAGCAGGTGGCTTGGCTTGGTCAGCGCCGCCAAAGCTAGGGCGGCAGGCCTCCAGGCTCAGGCGGCCGGGCAGCGATGGGCCAGTTCATCCAGATCCGCAGATCGGCAGCGAACCAGCTAGGGCTGGAAACGAGCCGAGCTTGAGCGAGCCAGGCCTTGGCTCGGCTCGGCTCGTTCACTAACGAGCCGAGCCGACCCGAGCTCAGTCATCTAACGAGCTAGAAAAAAAGCTCAAGCTCGGCTCGTTGAAAGCTCGGTCCGGCTCGCGAGCTCTCGCGAGCCTAATGAGCATCATAATATGCACTCTTTGGGGTTTGAAGAAGGGGGTTTCAGTGGTTCCGATGGAGGATCGTCTTTAGGATGAGACATTGAGAGCCTTTTTGCGGCGTATATTAGGGGTATATCTAGTCATAGACAAATGTATGGATCAATTACAAGTGTCGTATAACGTCGTATAATGTATGCTATACGAAGTTATTACGTCACGGAGAAAACCGCAAAAGGAATACCAGTGGATTATTGACCTCCTTAACAAGGCGTTCCTGAGCTTTCAAGCGATTCAGAAAGGACGTTTTAAGAATGAATTCGATGTCAAGCTAAGCGACTCGGTACGCTAAAACGACGTAAGTGCCCTTTGTCAATTAATATTTCTTGTTATTACTGATCTGTAATTGCCCCGCATCGACCATAGGTAAAACAACAATCTGCGGGAAACAACCTATGTGGCTACTATGTGTTCCACTATATCCAAATGATGTGCCACGGCGAGCTTGAGCCTCAAACTCCTGAAGAGGTTCGTATATATATGCACGCAACCATGCATCTAGCAACAACTTAATAACGTTCTTATGTGCTCCATTAATTTACATTATGGGTGCACGTATTTATTTATTTTTCACTTTAATTGAATTGGCAGCCCGACATGGATAAACATACTGAAGTGTTACCACATCATCGGGTGCTCGCATTACGAGAACAACTGTTCGGATTCATTCTCGATGAGGTCATTAACCCCCAGGGCGAGTTCCATTATCGAGATCCATATTCCAACACGAACGAACTAGGGACGACTTCTACGTCGTCAAAGAGTGTCAAGAAGAGTACTGCAAGAAAGAAATGAACATATATATATATATATCCTAATATACCTCTAGGTGTAGATTAGATTAATTCTACACTTGGCCGGTCTGGTGGGCCGGGTTCCAGTCAAATCAACTAGCAAATGCACGGTTGCCATTTTGAAAAAATTCCTAAAAAGGGGATCCTATTAATTACCTCCACCCCACTTTCCCTAAATCAAACCACCAGATCCCCACGTTCTCTCCCCATTCTCTCTCCTCTTCCCATTCTCTCGATCCGTTCCCGACCCCATCCGGTCCACGCCGCCGCCGGCCGCCTCCTCGCCGAGCCGCCGCGGCCGCCCGTCGCCTCCTCGCCCAACCAATGCCGCCGCCCGCCGCCTCGGCTCCGCCCCTGCTCCACGCGCCCACGACGCCCGACGGCGCCGCCCCTGCACCACGCGCCCACGACGCCCGCCTCCGCCCCTGCATCCCCCAACGGCGCCGCCCCTCCCTGCCGTCCAGCCGGCGCCCCTGCATCGCCCCGACGAGGACGGCGTCCTCCCCGCGCCGGCGCCACAGTCGCCGCGCTCCTGCCTCCAGCCAGCGCCGCCTCCTGCCGTCCATCTGGCGCCGCCTCGCTCCACCCCTGCTCCACGCGCCTACGACGCCCGGCGGCACCTCTGCATCACCCGATGGCGCCGCCCCTGCACCACGCCTCTACGACGCACGGCGCCACATCGGCCCTAACGGCGTCGCCCGCGGCCGGCACGCCGCTTCGTCCAGATCGACGCCGCCCCGGCCTCCGGCCTCCTCTGGCGTCGCCCACGGCTCCGCGGCATGCTGCCCCGCCGCCTCCTAGATCGGTGCGGCGTGGATCCGCACCGCCTCGGGCTCCTCAACGCCGGCGCTGCCGCGTCCTCCCATCTCGTCGTCGCCTGCCGCCGACATCACCGGAAGCAAATTTACCAGATTACTTAGGAAATCCGCTGTAAAAATGTAATAGTTCTGTTTATTTACTTTGCATTACGACAAAGTAATGCAAAGTAATTAGGGTTTTGGCTGCTTTTTCAATTTTGTATGTATGAATAATCGAAAGTAATGAGAAGTAACTGGTCGAAAATTCGGTTTACCTTCTTATTTTGGCTCAAAGCAATCTGTTTGAAAAAGAAGCAACTCAAAATTCAAATAAACCGACATGCAAGCCCATGATTTTAGGGCAGTTAATGCCCCCACGATTTCAGGATCTTGCCTCCTGGTGAATTACTTTCCGTGCTGAAACATGTTCATTTCGGTTACTTCCGATTACTTTCAAAAATGCGACCGTTTTACTTCCGGGTTTGGCTGGCTCGCGCGGTTCACTGGGAAGGCTCGGGTGTAGAGATTGGGGCCTCCGTGTGTGTGTGTGTGTGTGTGTGTGTGTGTGTGTGTGTGTGTGTGTGTATTTGAGAAGTTGTGGTACCTGGCTAGCTCATTAAAATGTTGAGATATGTTTGACCCATGTGAGTTATACCATCTTAGAAGTCTAGAGAGAGCTATACCAGTATATTATCTATCATATGGACCAAACATAGCGACTTGGTTAATCCTTTTGGCAAAACGATGTTGAAAACGTAATAGTACCGGTGCTTTGTATATGTGGGCCATCTTTGTACATGAACTAGGCTTTAAGGGTGCATTTGGTTACCTGAATGAGATGGTTCTTGTATGGGATGGTACATAATTTATCTTCATCCATGTGTTTGGTTGGATGGATTGTATCAAATCATCATGAATGGTGGGATACAGAAAAATGAAATATTCTCTCAATATGCTGTATGACTTCGTTCGCTCGATTTGGTCGAACGACACCGTACAACTTTCTCTCGCAAGCTCTTACTTCTTCTTAATTCATATTTTTTATTTTATAGCATACCAAATTTCAAATTCATTTCAATTTTGAAATCATTTTAGATTTGAAATTAATTTTCAATTTTAAACCTATTTTTAATTTTTAGATTTTGAAATACGTTTGAATTTTAAAAAATGATTCGAATTTTCAATACACCTTGAATATTGAATTTAAAATTTGATTTGAGTTTTCAAACTAAAATTTGAATTTATTTTTTGAATTTGGGTTGAATTTAAATTTCAAATCATTTTTTATAAGTTGCTTAAATCCTGAATTGAAAATATGACTTGAATTTTGAATCTAAAATTTAAATCTAACTTAAATTTTGTTTGAATTTTGAATTCAAAATTTGATTTTAATTTGAATTTGATTTAAAAATTCAAATGTTAAAGATAGTTTGAACTTAAAATCCAATTTGAATGTTAAATTTAAAATTTTGTTTGAATGTTGAAGTTTAAATTAAATTTAGTTTAAATCATCCAAAATAAAATCATGCGTAAAGTTAAATTTTCTCAAAATATAAAATGTTATGTGATGGCATTTGAATACTTGAACCTTTCTACATCATCCCATACGAGAACCAAACAAAATCTAGTATGATCCTGTTCAACCAACCAAACATACCACTTGAATCATACCGTACGGAACCATCCCATTCAACCTGTATCATCTCATACAGGTTCAACCTGATACAAACAACCAAACACATCCTAAGTAAACGAGGGTGACTCAGTAGACTAAAAATAGAGAAAATTTCAGTTGACATCTTTTACATTAGTAAATAAGTAAATTTTCATATAGTTTGATGTTGTAAAAAAGTTAAAAACAATTAACTAGATGGTGTTTTTTAGTTGTTGCAAGTTTATTCATAAGAAAACAACGCACACAAGAAGCTACCTATAAAACTGAAGGTATATTTCAAAAGTAGTACATAAACCTTTTTACATTTAAATTGTATATTTTTTACAACATCAAACTATATGTAAATTTTGTTATTTTACTAGTGTAAATACGTTGATTAAGATTTCATCTATTTTGAGACTTCTAATTGGGAGCAATTTTATAAGTAAATTTGAGACATGTGGTATCTGTTACGGAAGCGTAATACTCACTCTGTTGCATAATACAAGGTGTGCATGTATTTGGAAGAGTCAACGTTTGTAACTTTTAATTAATAATTAAGCTAAAAACATATATGTTTAATGTCATGTATGTGATATAAAGTTATACGTTAAAAACCGTGCTAAAAAATTATATGTTTTATATTTTAGAACTGATGGATTATTAACTTATTTGAAAAAATGAAGAGGACCGATTGTTTCGCCTCATTGCTCCCAACTTCTGGATCCGCACCGCGTTCCTCCTGTGGGCCGAAAGCTAAACAAAATCCATTCGCTGCAATGTGATAAAGGCAATCTAAAGCCTAAGCACGCGTGTAATTAAGTTAAGTAACCACCACCAGTACCACACGGTGGAATCCTGCTGCTTTCTGCTTCTACCCGCGCGATGGAGATTAATTTTTCTCTCATCTCTGCAGCAGGCAGTGTTCTTTAGGCCTTGTACATTTCAGCTTATTGTAGCGTAGCGTAGCATTTCAGCAAAATTTATCTTTTTTATATAGCATATTTGGTGTAATAATTTGTAATTATTTTTCTCAGTTTTTAGTAGTTGTCATAAAGATCCAAAAACTATTTTTAAATTATTTTTTAAATATTTAAACCACTTTTTAAATACTCTCAAATTTTGTTGAAATGCTACGCTACGTTAAGCTGAAATATACAAGGCCTTATCACTGGGTTTGGTGAGAGCTCTTGCAGATAATAAAGCCGCATCACGCTGATTCCGTTCGTTATGTACGTACTTAGCAAGGAGAAAGCTAGAGCCCATCAGCATCAGAAACCAGCAGCAAGCATACATGCATTTCGTTGCATTTCGCATCCACACGCGCATGGAGAGGCTAGCAGCGAGCAGGAGCACACAGTTGCAGCTACTATTACTACCACTGCTCGCGGCGGCGGCGGCGGCACCACCGCCGCCGGTGCGGCGTTCAGGCTGCAACGACCAACGAGACCTGCGGCGGCATCGCCATCGAGTACCCGTTTGGCTACGTACCGCGACGGCTTCAACCTCACCTGCGGCAGCGACGGCAAGCTCTTCCTCGGCGACGGCGCCACGCAGGTGCTCGACATCTTCGTCTCCAACAGCTACTTCAACACCTGTGTTCCATCGAGATATCAAATAATCTAACATACTTCTTGATGATAACTTGACAACAAAGGTGTCAGATTTTGGAGCCTCAAGGTATATATCGGTTGATCAAACTGGAGTGACTACAGCTATACAAGGAACAATTGGCTACTTGGATCCCATGTACTTACTATACAGGTCGTCTAACGGACAAGAGCGACATCTTTAGTTTTGCTGTCCTCCTTATAGAATTACTTACGAGGAAGAAACCATTTGTCTATAGGTCCTGTGATGGTGATAGTCTAGCTTGTTTTACATTTTGCTTCATTGCTCACTAAAGACAATTTGGTCGAAATAATATATCCCCAAGTCATGGAGGAGGAAGATGGAGAAGTGTATAAAGTAGCATCCCTAGCAGCGATGTGCACGAAATTGAAGGGAGAAGACCATCCAACAATGAAAGAAGTTGAGGTGACACTTGAAAACATCATGATAAAGATGAGGCTCGCTGAACATAATATGAAATCAAAAAGGTATGATGAGGAGCAAATCTTGGCACACTATACGACACTTGGAGTTGGAGGGGACATTGTGGGAGAGAGCAGGCAATACACCATGGAAGAGGAAATTTTATTGTCAGAAAGATACCCTCGATGATGTTAGTTCCTTCGTTAATAGAATGGTGTTTATTTTGCACTTTGCCCTTTATTGATAGGACCCCTTTTTAAATTGTAAATGCTTCAGGCCAAAAAGAATAAAATGTCTTTATGTTCTTTTCTTTGAAGAACAAAGAAATTTTCTTTTTTTGTTCAGTTCTAAGTAACCCTTCAAATGCTTATATAGGTGTATTAGTTCTATACAATTTTTAAAAATGGTGCTTTACACGATTGGTTAAACATTTTCAAGTGTTGAAAAGAAAGAGATAGTTGTTTGTGTTCCTATGCACGTCTAGTGAAGCATGCTTCCTTTTGTTGAGAAACCCCATCTCGGGCCGCCGCCGAGGGTATGGGGCCCACTTGGTGGACCAGCCGAAACCCTAGCCGCCTTAAATAGATAAGAGAGGAATCCATTTATTATGTACACATCTGAGAAATCAATAAAGAATCACCCCTTCTGCATCGATCATGTGTTCAATCTATGCTTGTAATTGTTCTTCGGTGTCTATGACTTGTGCACGTATAAGCAACCTCAAACTACACTTGGTAGCGTGGTTGTTTAACATGTTATCAGCACGAAGCTCTGATGAACTGTGAGACGCCGGAGATTGGTCATTGACGAATTGCACTGAAGCGTCATCCCCTCCACAGGCCTAGTCAGGACCCATTGACCTGCCCTACGCGACAGTTCTCACATCCCCCTTCACCGTTGCAAGATCGAATATATAATTGAATCTGTTTTGTAGGTTCCGTTTGAATCTGTTTAAAGAATTGCAGGGTTTTATGAAGAACCCATTGAATTGAACAGTTGGTTTTGGATCGACGACGAACTAGCGAGATCATGGTCGGTACGATATTGATAGTTTGGATTCTTATAGTGTCTCATATATAAGATGTTTATTTATGTTTATATCGCAGCGATATATAAGATGTTTATTTATGTTTATATTGCAACATTAATGTTTAAGTAGTCACATGTGCTTAGTGGCAGTGCCATGTCTATATTTGATAATTTTACCTTTAATAATAAATAGATGATACGTCCGGATATACTGAACATTTGGTGGTCGATATATACTAAGGGCATCCCCCCTCGAAGCTCTAAATGCATGCTGTATAACATTATTAATTGCACACTCTATTCATCTTTGTAAAATTATTTCACACTTTATACTATATTTTAGAAGATTGTTTCTCCAGCAAAGCAAATACTTTATCCATGCGTACTTTATTGCTACCCTACCGGGGGAAGGGCGGTGTCTGCACCGGCACTAGCTGCTGTCAGGCAAACATATTGCTACCCTACCCTTCCTACCGCATCCAGATCCAGCATCTTAATGGATCAAGCTCAAATGGTCTACATTCTGCTTCTGCATACATAGTTGACAGTCCATTTAATTATACCTGGGACACTCACGCAGCGTTCGCAGCCTTGCTAGAATGGGCAGTCGGGAGTGATGGTACGTGTCCTGGGAATGCGTCATCGCAGTGCCATAGTGCCCACAGCTACTGTGCTAATGACACGTACCCCCCAAGTACCAGTGCAGTGCTGGGTATCAGTGCAGGTGCTCGGATGGTTACCAATGGAATCCTTACGTCCGCGATGGATGCAAAGGTATGCATATCGGATTTCCTCCTCTTGCTAGCAGCGCAGCGGTCAAGCCCTCAGCAGTCTGTCACTGACGTGTGGGCCCATGTGGGGCCCACCACCATATGGGCCCACATGTCAGCGGCAGTACTGCCCTCAGCAGTACTGCCGAGGATACGCTTCCCAAGTGGTGAGAAGTAGTTCTATGTTGTCTAGATACGGGGATACGGATACGAAACCGTGATATGGTAATTTTTCTAAAATATCGATACTGGACACTTTTATATATATTAATTATATATATAAATATATGAATGTGACATTTTTTGGAAATGAGCATATCCATTTAAATACATTTTAAATCTTCTCTCCCTCCCTACCACCTGTCTGCTCTCTCCCCTTCCGGCCTTCGCGCGCCCTGCTATCTCCTTCTACTCTCTCTCTCTCTCTCTCTCTCTCTCTCTCTCTCTCTCCAGACTCTCCGCTCCATCTCTCTTAATCCCGCTGTCCCCTGATGCAACCCTCTCCCTACTCCTCTCTCTCTCTCTCCCTCACTAGCTGCGCCGCCGCTGTGCCACCTCCCGCCACCGGTCTCCCCTCCCTCCCTCCCTCTCTCTCTCTCTCTATCTATCTATCTATCTCTCTCTCTACCTTGCTTCCTCCTCTCCCTTTTTCCCTGCGTGTTGCCCTGCCGCCGCTGTCACTGTTCCTTGCGCCACAGTAGCTGCATTGTCAACCCCGCCGTCCCTTCTGCCATTCGCCCTCACCACCGGTGAGCTCCGTCGCCCCCTTCCTCTCCTTCGCCCCTCTCTCTGTGCCCATTCTTCACCTTCTTCCCTCTCTCTCTCTCTGCCCCGCCTCGTCCCTCTTGTTCTCCCCTCTCTCAGCGGTATCCCACAGGTATCAGAGAGGTATCCACAAAGTATCGGATTTATTTTTATTATTCTAAAATCCGAAAATGTATGATACATATCCTGGACATATCCTTGTGTATCCGATACTCATCCATATCTGGTACGTGTCCGGATACGGATATGTGAATTTCTAGCCGTATCCAGGTATGATAGAGGTAGTTTGTGAGGGCTGAGAGACGGTGGTCGAAGGACGGTTGATATCTACCATGGGTGCATGAGCACACGATATTTCGAAGCTAAGGCGAGGAGGGCCAACATGGCGCAGCATCCTCGCCGCTAGCCATGGGTAGACGGGTTGATGGGGGTGGAGGTGTGTGGACCGAGCGGCTTTGGAGGAAGAATGAGATGTGGGAGGGGATACGACGAGGAAGAGGAAGAAGAAGAGGAGGTGCACGTAGGGGAGGCAAAGTCTTTTGGGTCACAATAAAGGAACCATTCCATAGCATACAACATCAGTTGTATACTTGCTTTGGTTGCTTTAGTGTGTGTGGACTACATGGGCCCCGGGTATCCTCTAGAAGGCCTATAAGGGAACAGATGGGGGGCGATCCAAGTCGGTCGATTAGGGATAAAAGACTACTCGGGTTACACGCGCCTTGCGCCGCAAGAAAGGATCCGAGGATATGGTATATATCCATGTAATTAGCAGATCAATGCATACATTCGATGTAACAGCATAACAGAAATAGTTGCCATATACTCTGCGACATCCTGTAATTCTATAAAGGGGGGGTAGAGGCCATCGGCATGAATCATCCCGCATATCATCAACTTGCATCCCGCATCTTGATCCACCATATAATCCCAGAACACAGGAAATAGGGTATTACCTCCTCCGTTGAGGGCCTGAACATGTATAACCCTATCTTGTGTTACCATCTGATTTAGTTCTGTGTTACCATCTGATTTAGTTCTTGGTTAGCGTCCCCTCGTACAAATTTGTTGCCGGCGGTGACCCCCCAGTTAGTCACCTGTCGACAGTGTGCATGCCTGATTCTCTCTTATGAATCTAGTTCACACCCTCTTCTACTACTGGGTCCTAACAATCATGGCAATTGGCTTTATCATTTATAGATATAAATGAATGTGCTTCTCCAAATGAATATCCCTGTTATGGCATCTGCAACAACAATGAAGGAACCTATGAGTGTCACTGTCATCATGGCTTTCAAGGCAACGCTTCCATACCAAATGGATGTAAAGGTACGCCGAAAAATTATTAGATTAGTATATTGGTAGCACACTAGCTGGGTTCATTTATCCAAGGTTCATATCTTTATCCACCATTGCCACATATCTGTTTATCATGTTTGCATCACCTTTCATCTTGTTTCAGTTGGTTCAGCAAATAACTATTCTATCATATACAAGGTTATCCTTGTTAACCATACTAACTCAACCAAACACATTACATTAACTCTATTATTGTCATAAACAAAAATTAGGTCGGTATGGTTTAAAATAATCTCGATGCATTAAGTTGTTTTAGATAGTGAGATTACTTCCCTCCTTTATCCCGAAAATGTACATGACCCAATAGTCATGTAGTTCAAAAAATATGCTAAACTTTCGAAACAAAATGAACATGAAGCACAATTTATTATTAATCCTCCAACCATAACTATCAGTATTGGATAAACTCAAAGGCAACGCTTCCTACACCTTGACATGTCTTGATATTGTTAGCATGATCATAATGATGCCTAATTTCATAGCTAATAAACCCCTTCTAAAAATATCTTGAATGAAAGAAAAATCTTTACACTTTTTAAGAAAAAAATCATATAGACACGGTGAAATGGACTAAAGTTACAGTGTCAAATCAAAATATGACGTTTCTGTGGACCCCCATAACAGTGTCCCTTCATATGTAAGATTCTACAAGGTACAATCAAACAATGGCTATGAACAATGCACCAAATAGATATAGCCATCATGGTTGAAGTGCTAAGTCGTCGTTCGTGTTGTGTGATATTTCTCCTTTTTAAATGAAATAGTAGAGCTCGTATCCTTTATTTTTATTTAAAATAAGATGGGCCGACAATTAAAGAACAAGTATTAATAGTTTCAACGCTATTGCAAAATTAACATTTTTAACTGTCCCTCCACACCCTTCTAGCGAACTGGATGGATTAAGGTTAGTTAGCCCAATTAATCCATTCCTAAACCAAACGCAATACTTTGAATTCATAACCTGTGGGCAACCGAGTGTATGGACATGGAGATAATTAATCTGCCGGCGCTTCTGCTTCGAATCGAATTACACTACTAGGGAACAAGCTTTCTCAAGCGGTTCAAAAAAAAGAATCAAACTTCTACAAGCGGTTTAATGCCTCAAAACAGTCTCAAGCCAGAAAATGACCTCTAGAAGCGGTTGGGGGCACGACCCGCTTCTAAAGACCTAAAATCCTAAGCGGTTTGTGTCCCCAACAGATGCTATACCTCTACAAGCGGTTGGAAACACGAACCGCTTAGGATGCTTGGCTTTACAAGCGGTTTAATAGCCCCAACCGCTTGTAGAGACCCTTTTTCGAATAGATAAAAGGAAAGCTCCCCCTATTCTATCAGATAACGCGTGTGGGTGGGTTGGTTAGCTGGGTGAGGTGTGAGTCAAGCGGTCCTGGGTTCAAATCCCACCTCCCCCAATATTTATTTTCCTTTTTACACTCTATTACAAGCGGTTCTCTCAACCGCTTGTGATGCTCCGCGAGGCATCAGTCGCAACCGCTTGTGAAACCTTTTTCCCTGGTAGTGTTAACAACAATTATTTGCAGCTAGGAGCTTATATATCCAGTTATTTGCAGCTTCACCTCTTGCCAAATTTCATGAAGTACTAATTTCCAATGCATGGCTTGCTAACTGTTTATTGTTTTTGCGTCATATTTTCCTAGACATTGACGAATGCGCGCACCCAGAAAAATATTCTTGCTATGGAATTTGCAAGAATCGGAATGGAACTTTTGATTGCCGATGCCCAGATGGCACCAACGGAAATGTCTTCGTACAAGGAGGATGCATCCAAATCGATCATAATTCCATCTCAGGTGACCTCCCATTTTTATGTTGAAATCGAAGCTAGGGGCGTCTATTTTGACCCCATTTTTTTGCACATTTATATCAATTACTTAAACGTGTACGCCAGCTATAATATGCGAATTTTCTATCTTGTTTTCCAGGTTTAAGGATAAGCATGATAGCCGGTTGTGGTTCAGTTCTATTGCTTCTGGCATTTGGTGCTCCATTCGTAATGCGGAAGATCAGATTGCAAAAGATGATAAAAACAAAAGAAAAAATTTTCAAACAAAACCGTGGGCTACTGTTACAACAATTGATATCACAAAAGGCAGATATCAGTGAAAGGATGATCGTTACCCTAGACGAGCTGGCGAAGGCTACAAACAATTTTGATAAATCCCAAGAGGTTGGTGGTGGTGGACATGGCATCGTATACAAAGGAATTTTGGACTTACAAGTAGTGGCCATCAAGAAATCAAAGATTGTGGTGCAAAGAGAAATCGATGATTTTATTAATGAGGTTGCGATTCTCTCTCAAATCAATCATAGGAATATTGTCAAACTAATTGGATTTTGCCTTGAGACAGAAGTTCCTTTGTTGATTTATGAGTTCATTTCAAATAGAACCCTTAATCACCATCTTCATGTTGGCACACCAATGCCACTTTCATGGGATGATCGATTAAGAATTGCGCTTGAAATTTCTAGAGCTTTGGCCTATCTACATTCAGCTACTTCAACACCGATATTCCATAGAGATATTAAGTCGTCTAACATACTTCTTGATGATAACTTGGTGGCAAAGGTATCAGACTTTGGAGCTTCAAGGTACATACCAATTGATAGAACTGGAGTAACCACCGTAGTTCAAGGAACGATTAGTTACTTGCATCCAGCGTATTATTATACTGGTCATTTGACAAACAAGAGCGATGTCTTCAGTTTTGGTGTCCTTATAGAATTACTTACCAAAAAGAAACCATTCATCTATAGGTCAGGTGATGGCAATAGTTTTGTTATGCATTTTGTTTCTTTGCTCACAGAAGGGAAGTTGGATGAAATAATTGATCCCCATGTCATAGAAGAGGACGATGGAGAAGTGCAAGAAGTAGCTACACTAGCAGCAATGTGCACCAAATTGAAGGCAGAAGACCGTCCTACAATGAAAGAAGTCGAGATGGCATTTGAAAACTTGATGACAAAGAAGAAGTTTGTTGAACGTATTACGGAATACGATGAGAATCAAATAATGAGACATTATATGTCAAATGGAGGTAAAATTAACGGAGAAAGTAGACAATACACTATGGAAGAGGAATTCTTGTTGTCATCAAAATATCCTCGTTGATGTTTTTAATAAAGCTCTAGCTCATTAGGGTCGTATATGTCGAGGCTGGAGTTCTTTCTCCATCATCTAAATAAATTGTATGTCTAAAATCTTTTCACGAGACTTCTATATGTTTGATACAATTCAACTGCCCCTGTCTCTTTTAATGATAAATTCCTTGTTTGCCATTAGAAATTTTAGAAATCCCTATACATATGTCTGTGACAATGTGAGTCCAAGTCTACGTGTCATTGAGACAGCATATGGCAAATAAGCGATGTGCTGAAGAAAGAATTCGCTCCTCTTTTAAACTCTCCATTCAATTAATGGTAAAAGGGATCACACATTATGGCAGTGGCAAAAAATGAAATGAAACATTGAATAGTAGTGGCAAATTCAAAAAGGCGGCTTATACAATGCAAATGTCATATTGCATAATTTTATAGTGGCACAAACAAATTTTCCCTTATAACAATGGTTTAAAAAATGCGCAACAAACAACCCATTACACAAATAAGCATTTATGTCGGCATTTTTCATGGATTAGCATATGACCGATATTGATAGTTTGGATTCATATAGTGTCTCAATATATATGACGTTTATTTATATTTATATTGCAGCGATATACGAGATGTTTATTTATGTTTATATTGTTGCATTGATTTTTAAGTAGTCACAGGTGCTTAGCAGCAGTGCCATGGGTACATTTGATATTTCTACCTTTAATAAATAAATGACATGTCTGGATATACAAGACGTTTGCTGATCCATACTAAGGGCATTTCAATCTGAAATTCTAAATGCATGCTTTATAACACTATTCACTACACACTCTATCTGTTCCTCTAAAATTCCTTCACGTTATACTATAATATAAAAGATTTCTTCTCGTCAGCAGATACTTTATCCCTACACACTTTATTTTACAACTTTATTTTGCCGATGCTCCAACTAAAAGAGGAGATTTGTTAGGATTTTTGCCCTTAAATCATCACACTGGTACGTATGAAACATTCGAGTTTGCTTGTTGAAACATTGCTTTGGTTCTCGCGCAGCATCGAGCTTTGTATGGGGTGGATAGACCTAATCACGGGAAGCCCAGCCCAGCAAAGCCACACCCGGCCTAACCGATGCATCAGGACAGGCTCAGGCCTGGTCCTACGGAACCGGGCTTTTCCAAGCCCAACCCGAAGCCCGGCCCGGTCTAATGTTTGATTAGGTCTAGCAGCCTAGCACCAGGCCACCAGCACGTTCAAACCGCGGTGGCACGGCGTGTCAGCGTTAATTCGCACCGGCGCCGGCCACTACTTGCAGTCGCCGTTCATGCACGAGTCCAGTTCATATTAGTCACAGGTTTATGGCATTGGAAATAAAATTTATTGCATTGGTTAGACTTTGTCCTAACTAAAGTGGGTCATAACTCATAAACATGAATGCAAGCGCAACGCCAAAATTATTTAAACAAATCATGCTGGATAATATGCAGGTCGTGGGAGCTTTCCTTCGATCACCAGAGCTATTGTTCCGGGTCCTCACTCTATCTCATGTCTCCTCTCTCCTTCAATCCCTCGTTTTTCGTTCCTCTCCGTTTCTCCTGTGTCTACTGTTTTTTTCGTGGCTATAGAGCATCGTTAACAACCTCTCTATATCGCCTCTCTAAAACCTTATTAACATCCTCTTTATCCATATCTATAAAATTCTTTCACAATTTACACTACACTTTAAAAAAATTCTCTTCATGTGGGGTCTTGTGAGATAGAGGACCATATGATATATTTAGATTTGTGAGATAAAAAAGTAAAGAAGAAATGTTCTCTTATGGTTATCTATGGTCTAGCCCAAATGGACTTAAAAGAAAAATTTCTGATTGACATGTGGAAAATGTGTGATTCTATTCAGCATCCTCTTTTAATGGGAGGTGATTTCAATATTTTTAGGGAGCCTGGAGACAAAAATAAGTGTTGGAAAAGTTGTAGTGTCTCAACTTTTCAACTTTATTTTAGATGATCTGACTCTAAGAGAGAGAAAGATGGTTGGAAATCAATTCACTTGGTCAAACAATCAATACCCTCCCACGCTGGAAAAATTAGATAGAGTGTTGATTAATTCTCAGTGGAAAATTTTATATCCTATGACTAATTAAAATTACAAAACTCCCGAGAATCCTATCAGACCATAATCCCATTGTTATTGACAATGGTGAAAAAGGTACCAGAAAATCAGGTGGGTTCAGATTTCATCGAAATTGGTTGCTAGAGGAAGATTTTACCGAAATCATTATGAAAGTGTGGGAAAATAAGGTGGAGACCGTAGATAGCCTCAACTCCTTCCTTATTAAATTGAAAAGGGTTAAGAAATTTCTCAAGGGATGGGGAGCACATCTGCATGGTCATAGAAAGAAGCACAGACAGGAGCTCCAAAAAAAACTTATGTTAGGATTTTTGCCCTTAAATCATCACACTGGTACGTATGGAACATTCGAGTTTGCTTGTTGAAACATTGCTTTAGTTCTCGCGAAGCATCGGCCTTTGTATGGGGTGGATAGACCTGATCACGGGAAGCCCGGCCCAGCAACCTGACCGGAGCCCGACCCGGCTCGGCGCAACCGGTGCATCGGGCTAGGATCGGGCCTGGTCCCGTGGGACCGGGCTTTTTCAAGCCCGTTCCGACGTTTGATCAGGTCTAGGGGTGGATGATTCACTATGAAACATGTTTTTTTTTAGTTTTTGGCATGGCGCATCAATTTCTTTTGACATGTTTCAGTTCCAACATTTTCTTTGACATGTTTCAATAGTTTTTTTAGCATATTCTAATACTGATCAACCACGTTTCAACGTGCACCATCAATTTTGTTCATATATTATCAGCTTTATTGGTATGTTTCACCAAAGTGAGTTCAAGCAAGCCAAGGCCTGGTCCGGTTTGTTCTTCACCAAGCGGAGCTGGCTCTTTGAAAGCTCACGAGCACTCGTGAGAGCTCATGAGCTCATTCACCAAAAGCCACTGCGACTGTTTGGATCAGCTTTCAGCACTGATTTGGTCCACTTCGCCATCTCCTCTCAAATTCAAGCACGGCGTTCTTGCTAGAGAAATTAAAGCACGACGGCAGTAATGGAACTGATCTAGTTCAACATGTTCTTGCTAAAGAAACCAGCAAGAGAGGAACGAACAACACGGCGAGATGAAGAACTCAAGAAAGAACGGATCATAATCACCAGTTCACCACTATGTATGCCCCGGTCATTGCAAGGACATATGATTTGAGTTTTTTATTCTGTTTTTTAGTTGTTTTGGACATGAGTCCTGATGCTTTAAAAAGCAAGTCATACGAAATGTATCTGAATCTCGAAATTACCTTGAGAAGCTCTCAAAGTTTAGTCATTTCAGCCGTTCAACTATTCAACCGTTCAGACCAACTTAAAAGAACAGAACCTTAGTTAAACTGCTGAGGTTCATGCTTGTTTATAAACGAACCAAGCCAAATTTGAGCAGCTTGTGAGCCATGAGCTCAAGTTTCAGTACATTTGAAAATGAAGTCATTGTAAGTATTTTATTAACAAAATATTATGTTGTAACTGATACAATTACAACCAAGTATTCTGATGGTATATGGTATATGTTTCAACATTGTATTATATATATTTTCTATATTTGAAACAAACATTCGATTTTAAAAAAATTAAGCTCGGATGCCTAATTTTCCCTGGGATTCGATTGATAGCCGTCCAGACATAGATTTTTGTACAGGGAAAAGCGCCAAAGGGAGCTAGCACCAGGCCACCAGCACGTTCAAACCGCGGTGGCACGGCGTTAATGCGCACCGGCACCAGCCACTACTTACAGTCGCCGTTCATGCACGAGTCCAGTTCATATTAGTCGCAGGTTTATGGCATTGGAAATCAAATTTGTTGCATTGGTTAGACTTTGGCCTAACTAAAGTGGGTCATAACTCATCATAACATGAATGCAAGTGCAACGCCAAAATTAATTAAACAAATCATGGTAGATCATAATTAGTTCATGGGAGCTTTCCTTGACTGCCGGAGCTACGCGTCGATCACCAGAGCTGTTGTTCCGCGTCCTTCTCACCCTATCTCATGTCTCCTCTCTCCTTCGATCCCTTGCTTTTCGTTCCTCTCCGTTTCTCCTACGTCTACTGTTTTTTCATGGCTACCGAGCATCGCTAAAAACCCCTCTATATCGTCATATCTATCTCTCTAAAATTTTTCATAATTTACACTATAATTTAAAAGATTTCTTTCACTCACTACAGGAATCAGGATCAGTGTGGTCGGCTTTTGCCGACCACATAGCCCAAAATGCCGCCCACATAGATATATGTCGGCGGCTGGCCGCCGACACTGCGCCGACGAGGCACCGTGGTCGACATAGCTCACTTTTGTCGTCGGGTCCCCCGACAAAGCCGCATCTAGGGCAACCGGCCCTAGCGACCACCTATGTGGGCGGCATACTCAAGCCGTCGACATAGGCTATCCATGACGGCTCGTGCCGTTTAACAGCATCCTGACAAGTGGGGTCCACAAGTGCGACAGCCAGGTGACGCGTCTCCCCCTATGTGGGCGGTATAGACGATGCCGCCCACATAGGTCAAGCTCCGTGGCCCTCCCTCTAGGCACCTATGTTAGCGGCATTGGTAAAGCCGCCGACATAGGTAGTCGGCAGTGTACTCTATTTCAAGCTGCAGATCGGTGTCGGCGGCCAATTGTCGCCGACATAGCCCCCTCAGCCCGACACTGTGTCACCAAAGTGCACGTGAAGACTTTAGCCCGCAAGCCAGTGAGACGTATCTGTGTCGGCCGCCCAATATATGCCGCCGACATAGCCCCATCAACCACCCACACTGTGTTATCAACCGTGCTCGTCAAAATTTGGGCCTGCAGGCCAGTGACACGTATCTGTGTCGGCGGCCCAACTTATGCCGCCGACATAGGTCAATCTATGTCGGCGGTCTGCAGCGTCCCGTCGAGATAACCTCCGTGCCAACACCTATGTCGGCGGCTGTTCTGCTTCGCCGCCGACATTGACCATTCACCTCCCGCCTTTCCGAGCCACCGTCGCCTCCGCGGAATGGTGTATTGCCCAACACAAGGTTGTATAGATTGCCCTACAACTCCTCCCACTTTCTATGACGTTATATCGATCTCATCTGCAGTTTCACAACACGTTGCTTCAAAGACTGCCTACCAGGGTTCAATGTATCTGTCACCTACGCCAGGACGGAGGTGAAGTCTAAGATGAAAAAGTTTCGACTCTACCTCCCATAATCGCTACGTCGAAATGAATGCGTGTAACGAGTTATGAGATGTGGTGCATGCTCTACAACCTTGGGTTTGACAAAAGATCCTCTCGACAGAGCTCGGCGAAGCAGGGGTGGTAGGGGGGACCAGTGTGGGCGGCATAAGGAACCCCGCCGACATAGGCTGGTCTATGTCAACGGCATCTCGTTGGCCGCCGACACTGATACTCCCCGATGCTTTTTTACCAACACACTATGGTCCCACATGTCATAGACTTCCGGCGTCTGCCTTGTGGGTCCGTTTCGCTTCGTTGCCGTTAGGCCTAACGGCCGGGGTCACGGCAGACTATTTATGTCGACGGGTTTTTGAATGCCGCCCACATAGTGTGTGTTGGCGCGGGGTAGGAAAATTCAAATTTGCATCGGGTCCGATTGGGGGGAGGGGGAGTAGGACCTATGTAGGCGGCATACCTGATGCCGCCGACATAGCTCTAGCAATGTCGTCAGGTCTTTCTTGCCGCCCATATTGGTTTTTTGGCCGCCCACATAAATCACGTTTCCTGTAGTGACTCCAACAATTCAACTATATCTGCTACAGTATTATAAAGGTCCTGCTGGAGATGCATTTGTTTGGTAAGGTTGAAGAGATTAAGCCGGATCCATCAAGCACAACATAGGAGCTCGTGTGATCTAGAGAAGAAGTTGGCAAGGAGGAGATGTGTCATCCATTTTCACAAAAAATCTCTCAAAAGGTAATGTTAAACTTGGTTTTTGTCCATAGAACTTTGTGTTTGTTCTTATTATAAAACTTTTTTATTTGGATCCGAAGGTCCATCCTCTTACTTTTTGCGTGGAACCTTAACAATGTGCGTACGAAACTTGATTTTTACCTGTTGAACTATGTGTTTGTTCTCGTGAATCTTTCTTATTTGTATTGAAAGATCTAATGAAAAACACTTCGATCACCAAGTTTCATCGTTAGGTAGCCAAGTTTCATCGGTATATGGTGCAAGTTTGGCCGATACATTCCCTAGGTCTCGATAGTAAGCCAAGTTTAATTGATTCTTTCATGAAGTTCCATCAATACTTTCCCTAGGCCTTTGCATTAGCAAATTTCACCGACAGTACTCAAGTTCATCAACATTGAAGTTCTATTGGTTTTTTCCTCAAGTTTCATATTGCTTTCTCAAATTTCAATTATTATTTTCTAAGATTCATTAGGTTTCGCCCAATGTTACATATTTATTTTTATCAAATTTCATCAATATGTTTATAGGGTTTCATAGTTACTTTTTAAAATTTTATATGTTGATATCATGCATTTAAAGGAACTTTTTTTCTATTCATCATTCGATTTGAGATGCACGGCTGTGAAGTATCGTAACCACAAGAACAGACTAGTAGCTACTGATCCAGTCAATGAGTGTGGAATATGTTCGATTGTGGGAGTCCCAGGCCCAGTGAATCCTGGTTGTTTCCTGCAGTAAACAAGCAAACATGCAGAGTTATATATGTGTAGACGTGTACGTAGCATGGCAATTATCCCTGGATCATACATATATATATATAAGGTTGTTTTACGATACATTATGAATGACAATAAATACATAAACGAGACCAAATTTTAGATCTAATCGTTCGCTGTAAAAAGAGTATATATTACAGTATTTTTATTGACGCATGCACTTGTCTGATTTTCTAGTCAGATCAATCGTCACTAGCTCATTAATTGGCGTAGCACGTACTGAATCTATCTACAAGTATGTATAATGGTTGAGATAGCAATTGTTTCTAACTATTCTAACTATTGTCATATCAGTTAAAGACAATACTATAGATTGCATATACAGTACAATGGTAGATATGGTTGCACGCTTTTATAGATAGTTTGCTCACACACAAAGTTTCTTAATTCTTGTGTAGAGTCAATTCTTACTTTAGAAACATCTCAAACATCTATGCACACTCTCTCTCCTAAATATCATCAATTATCTGATATGACACTGTCTAGAGATGGCTTAAAGACCGTTGAGATGGACTACTGTGCATACTCTAAAAAGATGGAGTTCTCGTATTAGAGCATATAAACACACACACACACACACACAGGAAAACGGAATGGGACTCCATGGAGTCAGTGCTCCATTCCTTGTTGCCGTTGGGTTTCATCAAGATTCGTGCAGACAAAGTAATTACATGCACGACAACATTATTACTTGCCATACACAAGTGTGAATGCAATAACTACGTGATTAATTATTTACAAAGATGGTATGGAGCACAGACTCCATGGAGTCCCAAGTATATATATATGGGGCACGCTGTACGCACGTACCTGTATGGAACAATGCTTCCCTCTGTAGCTACTGCTGCTGTTGTGGTTCTGCTGCAGCAGCCAGCTGCCACCGGGAGTACAAACTGCACCGCCGGCTGCGGCAACGACGTCGGCATCGGCGGCGGTGCGCGCGGCAGCGGCAGCTTCCGGCGGGAGTCGCAACCTCACCTGCACCACCGGCTGCGGTAACATCAGCATCCCGTACCCGTTCGGCGTGGAGCCCGGGTGCTTCCTCGCCGGCTTCAACCTCACCTACCGGAGCGACCGGCTCTTCTTTGGCTACGGCACAGTGCAAGTACTCGACATTTCCATCCCCAACGGCGCTGTGCGCGTCTATAGCAGCCTCGTCTACATCCCCGGCGACACTTCCGAAGTATTGAAACTTTGGCATTCATGTAAAAAATCCTAAAAACACAAACAAATGCCGGCATTCGCGGTTTGAGGCAGCGGTGTAGTGTGCGGCGCCGGCAGTGGGGTGGGACACAAACAAAGGACGATGCGATACCTCAATAGCGCGGCATTGCCGGGGAGGCACTGACGAAGCGGCCAGCGCGCGGCGACGACGAGAACACGCGCGGCTACGTACCGTCTCCTCCCTCAGCTCGATTGACCGGGGAGGTGTTGACGACGCGGCCAACTCGACGACTGGAGCGCGGCTCCGATCCCCTTTTAGCCGAGCTCCCTCAGCTCGGATTGAGAATAGAAACTTGGCTCCGCACGGCCACGAATGGCTCCGGCCGGTCTCCGCTCCTTCCTCACTCCTCAGCACCGCGTGGTGACTCCCTCTATCAGCGCGGCTAGCTCTTCTGGTGGACGTGGAGCCCAACATCAGTCCCAGTTGGTAATACCATCCGAGCCTTTTGTGATGACTAAAGAAATGCGCGCCAACCCAATATCAGTCCCGGTTTGTAAAACCATCTGGGACGGATACACCCCTTCTGCCATCTATCGCACGAGGCAACCTATCAGTCCTGGTTGGTGGTACCAACCGGGCCTGAAAGGTGCCCCGCGGCCTCTCTGCCGTTGAATCGAGACTGATGTTTATCTCAGTCCTTGTTTGTAGTTAACCGGGACTGATGTGCCGAGATAGAAGGCCTGTTCTCTACTAGTGGGAGCTTACCATGGTGCCGAATAGCACTTGGGGTGGCGCCCTCAGCCCCGACAGCCCGTTCTTTTTGTCGGAAGGAGGCAGGAACAAGCTGGCGGTGGGAGGGTGCAACATCCAGGTCCTCCTCCTCGGAGACGACTACGAGGCCGTGAGCACCTACGCCACCTTCTGCCCACCGGCGGATTGTTAGAAGTTGATGTCGAATACGTGTACAAGTAGGTTATAAGAAGTCTGTATTGTAAAAGCTAGGCTTAGTTTAGAGTAGGAGTTGAACTCTTGTCTGACCTCCAATCTATAAAAGAGAGACACCTCCTGATGTAACCATGAACGGCTTTGTATCGGTTAGGCTCGCAGGAGGTTGTGGCCAGCTTGTGGCCGCGACCAACGGCGATTGACTGCGTTATTGGGGAGGAGCGCCCATAATTATTGCCCCGCAGATATAGCCTGAGAGATGAACTGCATTACCAAATATTGTGCCTTCGGTGTCGTTTCAGATCTAGTATCAATGTCCTGTTTTTCAACAAGTGATATCAGAGCTGAGGTTCTGCGATGTGGATGATCTTGGAGTAGGCACGAGGAATATGCATACACACGTGTGCCGAAGGAAAACGCTAGATTCGGCACAAGGTGGAGCATGTCGACGAACGACGATTCGATCGGGTAGCCTGGATCGTTCGATGGGCTGCTGTTGGCAAGGATCGACCAGACATGGTGATTGGGCCAACTACGTGGCTATCGAAGACAGGGGCTACGGCATGAGGCCGAATGGCGAGTATATTTTGAGAATGAGTTTAAAACTTTCTTAGAAGTGCTTTTACAAAACTAGGAAAAGAACAAAAACGCATTTCCGTAAAACTACTCAAGCCATCCATGTGTACTATACCCCATCTACATATGTTCTCGACTTGTTGAGTCCCTTTGTACTCACCCCTATTTTTCCTTGCCCTCTTTAAAAATTTCCACAGTCGAGGAGGCCCTCTACAATTCTCCATTAAAGGAGGACCCGGACTACGAGGAGGAGGAGGACTTCGAGGACGAGGAGTAGGGCTTTGTCCTGCCTGCCGCTTTGCCTGTGGAGTAGTCTAGCTACTAGAATAGATCATGCCATGTTGGGCTCCTGCATCACCGTGTGTGTAACTCTGTATCTTGGCCTGCGTATCGTGCTCGATGTATTAAGTTGTGATTTTCTTTGTAACACTTAGTCCCCTATGTTGTAATAATGTAACTCGGAGGCAATGTACCATTATTGTTGAATTGTGTGTGCTAGCAATGATCTGTTGGGACTAGTACTGTATGCACAATTAGGATTCAGTTAATTAGACCGTGTTCTGATAGCTAGAGACCTCAAAGTTTGGATCCAGAGGTGGATAAGTTTTTTCGATGGATTTTTTTGGCGGCCGTTGACATCCTTTGTGTACGGAAAGTGGCTGTTTCTGGGTTGGTGGGCCCCTCATCGATCAGTGCTCGCAAGCAGCACGACAGTATTTTCTTTTGGAGGCACAACCATTGCATGCAAGGTCAGGCCTGACGATGGGACCCACAGTGGCATGCACGCATTAAGAAAAAGGATGTGTACACGAGTGCATGGCTACTGTGCTTGTGCATGTGGGCGTTCTGTGCCCTGTAGACCGACGAGCAGAGAAGCAGGTGCGCAGGCAGCTAGTGGCGGTGGCCCGTGGCGCAGGCGCGGCCGAAAACTGGGTCAGGCTGGACCCTGGTGAGAGGAACTGGCAGGCCGAACCAAGAAAAAGGAGAGAAAAAAAAGGAGAAAAGGAACCCGAATTGGAGGAGAAATACAAGTCTATTAGGACTATAATTTCAGCACGAAAATTGGGCATCCTCACCATTATAAAAGCAGATCAAAGGGTATCCAAGAGGCAAAAGAGGCTTCTCAGAGAGAGAAACTCAAATTTGCACCAAGCAACACGAGTTTTTAAGCGCGGTTTTGTAAGAAACCTATGCCGAGGGGGGGGTGAATCGGACTCCTAATTCAAATTTTAAGCTTGTTTGTGTGATTACTTAGTCCAGTTTTCACCCAAGCTACGAATAGAGTCCTATTATTTAGATGCGGAAGTGTTGGCACAATTAATCAATAGTAAGGGTGGCTCGATGGCTCACACAGGCAGTGCACAATTAAGATAATGCAAGAGATGAGGAGACGCAAGCCGAGTTGTTTACTGAAGTTCGGTGCTCAACACATGAATACCTACGTCTCCGTTGAGGAAACTTCTCACACAGAGAAGTCGGGACTCTCTCGTCCCTAGCCATCAATCCACTCGTGGTAGCTCTTCACCAACACATGGTAGGCGACCTCCAAGCCTTCACACAAGGCGAGTTCTTCCACACGTGGAAGCTCCTCGCACCCGCGGCGCCGACACACGGCACCGGCCACCGACACACGGTGGGTTTCACCTCAACTCATAAGGTACCCCCAAAACATGGAGGATTTGGCTCCGACACACGGAGACCTTGGCACCACCGACACACGAAGGTGGCCGTCGACACACGGCGGACTTGTGCCTCCAACGGATGGAGAAGATGCACCCCTACACAAGGCGGTGACCACCAACGAATGGTGGGTTTGTGGCACGGTTGATGTAGTCGATCGGTTCATGAAGCTCGTGGCGTGACGACGATCTCTCTGGCGGCGAAGTCCCAAAACCACAAGACCGGAGACCGTCTCTCACCACTACCCCTTCTTTCCCACCATTGAAACTAGGGCAAGAACATCATGGGAGAAGGGTCAAACCTTAGGAATGGATGAGAGGAGGTAAGGGCACCTTCTTCTTCCTCTTTCTCTCTTCTCCTCCCTTTCTCTAAATCTCATAAGCACATAAAACCCTAGAAGGAGGTGGGATCCATGGGAGGAGCTCTTATGGGTGGTTAGGGCAAGGGGTGGCTACTAATGGTGGCTCTCTCAAATTTCTCCCGTGCTCCAAGTCCCTATTTATAGGCATAAGTCGAAACCCTAGAGATGGACGGCTCAGATTCATTTTCGCGAGATCCAGCTCGATCCGTCGGACGCCGTCCGGTCCCCGTCGAACGCCGTCCGATAAAAGTCAGGCCAATTTTTATACTCCGTCGGACGCTGTCCGGTCGCTTACCGGACGCGTCCGATGAGGTGCTGGCGCGCGCGTGAGAAGTGCCCGCCAGGTGTTTGCGCGCGGGTTCCGCCTGCATCGGACGCCGTCTGGTTCAGGTCGGACGCCGTCCGACAGGAAGCTCCAGGCTGGGGACTTGCCATTTTGACTAAGTCTCGACTGATCGGACGCCGTCCGATGATCTCCGGACGCCGTCCGACAGAGACGATGTCGGTTGGGAATTAGCCAAATTTAGGGCTCACTCCTTGGCAATCGGCGCTGTCGGACCCCGTCCGAAGAGGGTCGGACGCCGTCCGACAGGAGCAGTGTTTTCGGGACTTAGTCTCTCGGGCTCACTTGCTCACCGGACGCCGTCCGATAGTTATCGGACGCCGTCCGACAGAGGCTATGTTTGCCGACTATTTGGATTTAGCCTCTCTCGCCCTCTCTCGTCACCACTCCTCGGGTCTTGGGACATTTTTATCGATTTGTGGACACGGTGACAGACTGAGTAGGATTAAATGGAACTTTGAATCACTTAGGCGGGAAGTTTCGCGCTCTCGGTTATCTCGGAGACTTAGCGGCTACGAAACTGACCCGGAACCCTCTCGACCCTGGGACAG
The DNA here is from genome assembly GCA_005191435.1 of Raddia distichophylla. Taxonomy (NCBI): domain Eukaryota; kingdom Viridiplantae; phylum Streptophyta; class Magnoliopsida; order Poales; family Poaceae; genus Raddia; species Raddia distichophylla. The sequence goes on from SPJY01024477.1 coordinate 134,671, forward strand.
GTGTACTATCTCTAGATGGTTCGCTCAATACTAACACCTGGCGCTCTCGGAACTCCCATAGAACCCATGGCTGATGTTCTCGGACATGTGCTCAGTGGGACCTTGCAACCAGAGAGATGTGGTCGAGTCAAAGACGCACACAAGAAAATTGGAAGAACTATAAAAACAAAGGTCCTTATCCTTGGCGTTCCAGCTGTACGGCCTAGTTGCCATCAATTACCAAAATCATTTAGCCCATGGGGAGGCTTGATCTTACAATCTCCTCCTTTTTGGTAATTGATGACAACACCTACAAATCCAATCATGACAAAGCACAAATACAATCTCTGGTGCAATGGGTTAGCTCAGAAACATTGCAAAAGACTAGGCCAAAGAGTAAAATGCAATGAGCGTATAGACATTAGCTCCCCCTAAATCAATGCATACCATTTGACAGTACCATCACATCACATGGAGCAAAACATCTCCAACCTAATCTCCATCCTAGGAGCAAAGCATCTCCTAAGAATACCACTTGTAACCACCACTTGTGACCCAAAGTAAGTCACTTCTCCTCCCCCCCTTTTCATCCCAAAACATGACAATGCCCAATGTGTTTACAAAAACATGGATTTGCAATTATTTCTCCCCCTTTGGCATCAATGACCATAAAGTACCAAAAAAAATGGGGTTAAAGATTAATTAAGCGCTTTGGAAGTTGTACTAGTGTAAGCATGCCCATAGGTTCACCACACTCAAAATCTTGTCATCTCAAGGTCACAATGTCACAAGATCAACTAGAGCACAATTGATAAATGTATAATTCAAGATAATATGACCTAGAGCAAATATCAGGTGAAACAATAGCTAGAAGTATCAAGAGTTGCTCCGAAACTCAAAGGGGGCACAAGATGCACCATAGCACTAGAAGATGCACTCCCAGCTACACATACTATCACCGAGCCTATTTGAGACTCAAACAATTTTTTTAGTTGAGCTCATTTTTGAAAGATTTTAAATTTTGCATTGCGTTTTTTTAAAAAAAATTTCATGTCTCAAACCATAGGCGACGCCACCCAGCATGACACTGAAGATGAACGTCTCGGTTATCCAAAACTCCCCCTAAGTTCATGCCTAGTACAATGGCAAGCTATCTCATCGAGGAGACATTGGTGAGATATGTATTCACATTTTATCACATTTTGCAAACTTTGCTCAACATTTTCTCAAAATTTCTCAAATTAACGAAGTATAGACATGTGCAAACTGGGAGAACTCAATCTAGACTTAAAAGCACATGGTCAACCAAAGAGTTTAGAGCAATTAAATGAGACTAGAAGTTATAGCTCTCCTAACACATGCTCATGGCTTCCCATTGCATGATATATTGAGTTAAGCACAAGTTGAGCTAGTGACAAGGTAAACACATATTATAGCTATCAATTTCATGTGATGAACATATAGGCAATGAATAACATCCAGTATAACAAGCAAAACACCTAAATGCTAAAACTGGCTTCAAAATAGATGTTTGACTTATCAAGAATGTTTAACTCATTTCTCAATTTGCAGAATCGTGCCTCATCGAGTGGCTTGGTGAATATGTCGGCAAGCTGGTCCTCTGTCCGCACGTGCTCAAGCACAATGTCGCCCTTTGTCATATGGTCCCGAAGGAAATAGTGATGGACATCAATGTGCTCTCGTTATCGCATAGGAGTGGCACATGGTCAAGTCTAAGCCCAAAGTCAAACAGTGATTGTGTCAAGTAAAGAAGTTGTGCACAGCAACTCCCGCCGCTATATACTCAGCCTCAGCAGTAGATAGCGCCACGGAGTTCTGTTTCTTTGACGCCCATGATACAAGACACCTACCCAAGAAATGACATGCCCCGGAAGTGCTCTTGCGATCGATCTTGCACCCGGCATAATCTGAGTCAGAATAGCCTAGGAGCTCAAACCGCGCACCCTTCGGGAACCAAAGGCCTATGCTAGGTGTGTGTTTCAGGTATCGATGAATTCGTTTCATAGCAGTCATATGCATTTCTCTAGGGGAGGCTTGAAATCTAGCGCACATGCACACACTAAACAAGATATCCGGCCTAGATGCAGTCAAGTAGAGCAAAGCACCAATCATGCAACGGTAAAGCTTTTGGTCGACATATTTACCTTCTTTGTCGAGGTCGAGGTAGCAGTTCATTCCCATTGGTGTCCGGATTGGCTTGCAGTCATCCATGTCGAAGCGCTTGAGGAGGTCGTGGATGTACTTCTCTTGGCATATGAATGTCCCGGTCTTGAGTTGCTTGATTTGAAATCCCAAAAAAAAATTCAACTCGCCCATCATTGACATCTCGAACTCCTTGCTCATCATGTCGCTGAACTCCTTGACCAAAGACTCACTTGTGCTACCGAAGATGATGTCATCCACGTAGACCTGGCACAGAAACAGATCTCCATCCACCACCTTCGTGAATAGAGTCGTGTCGACCCTTCCGGGTGTAGATTGCAGAATAGATTCTTGGTGGCGCCACTACTCCACTATAAAGAACTAGTGATGTGTAAATTTTGTATTAGCATCATCACCTACGTCAATCTCACCTAAATAAAAATCTCGTTGTTTCATATGATCTCCTAAAGTATAAAATCATCGCCAAGCTAGTGTGAGTCCAACCAGTATAGCATTCATAAATTATAGGAAAAATTGGTTATGGAACACTCCGCATGTCATTGGCTCATCAGTGACTTGCAACAAATAGTATGAAATTTAGTTCCACGTGTTATTGACTCACCAATATCTTTTAGTAAATGGCTTGAAAATTTAGTGCCTAGAGCATCGTATAACTTCGTATAATGTATGCTATACGAAGTTATTACGCTCTGGGATTCCACTCAGCCAACCTGACTATGCAGAATGTAGGCTGTAATTCTTGAGATTTGTGATGCAAGTTCTTTGGTATTATTGTGTGCAGTTCTTTGTTTTTAGATCTGTTAAATTGTTTAGGTTTCATAGTGTCACGTGATTTCTTTATGTAAAGTTCTCAGATGATTATTTGCTGATTTCGAATTGTTCATTTTTCAGGCAATACAGCCAGAGCTGCAAGCTATTAAGGACACCACGGATGTGAGACTATATTTTGAGTTTGTCTATAGTAAACTGAACAGAGAATTGATCATGGCGAACAGTCATGTAGACATAATATAACTCACACGTTAACCTTGTAAGCTTATTCCCTGCAGACTTATGATCATCAATCAGCATTAGATGGGAAAGCTAAAATGACGGCACTCTTCAAAAAGTAGGTAACACTGAGGCGCATTTTCTGGCTAATATGTATTGTCCGTGGCCACCTCAAACATATTAACTAGATTTTTATTGCTGATGGATTAAGAGTCCTGGATCCTTTTTGTATGGATGGCCAAATGTTGAAATGTTACTCATCTTTCTATATACTTGCAATTGAACAATTCACAAAATTTGTAAGAAAGACTCTTTTCTTTTCTAGTACATGATGCATAGGGTTTAGAAATACTGCCTTTGCTCCAGTTCTCTAACGTTTTGTTTTTGACATTCTTAATTTTAGGCACGGCGTTAGTCCATTTACTCCCCTCAAGGGACTCCTTATCCAAGCGCCAATATTCATGAGCTTTTTCTTTGCTGTGAGTTACACACACATCTTGCTGCCCCTCCTATTCTTCTCTTGTACATTATTTACCATATGTAACGAGTCCTTTTTTTTGATTGTAGATATCAAACATGGTTGAGAAAGTCCCTTCAATGAAAGGAGGTGGAGCATTTTGGTTTACCGATCTGACAACTCCAGATACTTTACATCTTTCCTGTATTGACAGGACTGACTGTCTTGGCTACAGTGGAGGTACGCACTTTGTCTGGCATGGACTTTGGTGTCCGTTCATCATTGCGCAAAGTGCTTGGTAGTATGCCTCTGTTTCTTACTTATGTTATGTGAATTGGTAGGATAGTACTCCGAGACCTGAATTATCTTCCATTTTAGATCATCTTGTCCACATAAGCATGTATTACCAGTCTACCACTGTCCAACTGTGCATTTGTTTGCAAGTGCATTCTTGCTGGCATGGAGCCTTACTTTATATTGCACCTCGTAAACCTCTAGCGTTGTATTTTTGTTCCCTCTTTAATTAATAGGAGGAGCTCCTACCTTTTTTCTCAAATAAAATATACTCCCTCCGTTCCAAAATATAAGGCGTATTTTGACCGACAAAAAGTCAAACTTAGTAAATTTTGACCATAAATAAATCAAATAATATGCATCGTTAGTATACCAAAGTTGTACCAAATTGTTCATATTTCAAAGTGCTTTTTGATACAATATTATATTGTAACAATTCATAATATATAGTAGAGGAATCTAACGGTCAAACTCTACATTTAAAGACTTTTGTGGAGTCAAAATACGTCTTATATTTTGGAACGGAGGGAGTATATGTGAAGGTGATTGCACTCTTCATGACTACACATCTAGTAATCTAGTAACTATACTTTTGTGGACACCTTTTTCCTTAACAATCAACATCTTAAGTTTCTCCTTTATAAACTTAAAACTTGAAACATCTTCTGTGTTGGCTGTTCTATTTGCCGATACCTCAGTCATATGTAGCAAAATAATTGTGCTGTTTCAGCTGAACTTGCAAGAAGGAATGGAGGGAAATTCTATGGCCGGTAAAATGAAAAATATTTCTAGAGGAATGGCTTTTATGACAGTCCCATGCACAATAAGTTTTGCCAAGGTATGACATGTTATTATTTGCTTATGCTTCCCTAGTTTTCTACATAGATATGATATTGAGGTAATCAGCAATAGTTACATTAAAATATTAGGAATGTGTAACAACCAAGGCATGTGGTGCTTGAGGAATCTGTTGTTGGCAAACATTAGGATATAAACATATTATTCAGCAAGATCTTCTGTTGTGTTTTGTCAGGCCTTTAGTTATATGGGTTGGGGTTATGTTGATTTGAACAAATTTCCTACATATATTTTGATTGACATAGAATTTATTTACAAAATCAATGATATATTTTCTCGTGTGACTGATAAAATTGGTTGCAATGTATGTCAGATTGTCTCTTATGGCTGAGAAAATTAATGACTATAGACAGATTGTCTTATGTGGCTGTTGGGGTTTGGTTTGATGTTAGCACTATGCAGACACTATAGTCTATTGCTCAGATTGGTGCTAAAAAACATTGGTAAGGGTTATGATATAGTACTAGAAGTCGTAAAAGTTTTACAATGGTCATAAGATATTTTCCCAATCAAAAGTTGATTATACTGTTTTTAGTGTTTTACATTATGTATACAGTATACCATGTGTAGAGAGATACATTTTGTATAACAAATAATGATGGGCTGCATGGTGTGTCAGTGTAGCACTAGGCAATAGCACTGGTTATTCCAGCTGGTTGAATAGACTGGATACATCCATCTTCACAGTTTTCACATCATTGTCCTAAACTCGCGATCCTTTTAAATTTCTCCAGGGAATTTTCTGTTACTGGATCACGTCAAGCATATTCTCCCTTTTATATGGTATTGGTGAGTATGGTCCCATGCTTTAAGGCAAGATTGCTGTAGGAAATGTCCTATCTAGTAGTTCACAATGTGTGTTACTTTGATTTTTGCCAGTTACCCGCCAACCAGCAGTGAGGAAATATTTTAATCTTCCTGCATTGGGTGCTAATCCTGCATTGAATTTATTTGGTGGATCCAAGGCAATACCTTCAGTACAGTCACCTTTAGCAATAATGGGAGCACAGCGATCTTCTTTGGAGCAACCTGGACCTGATGCTGCTGCTCTTGGCTATCGGGTTAAAAATTATGAAAAGAAGGTGAAATCCAAAAGCAAGTCTCAGAGGCGCAGGTAAATTGGAGTCACACATTGTTCTAAATGAGCAAACTGCCCTTTGCCTTGGATTCAGTGGAGATCTTATTTATCCTCAGATGGTGGCATGCTTTTTTTTAAGCAAAAAGAGGTCATTATTTTTGGTCGCATGAGGTTAGTTTTGCTTTTTGAACAAAAAAGTGATTTTGATTGGCAGGATAGTTACACAAATGTAACTTAAATAAATAATAAACCTTGGGTGTTTGCCTTCCAAGGATTGGGATGGCAAACTGCTTTGTCTGGATTTCTGGAGAGCTGTTGTAGTTCAGTGACACTAATAGTTAAAATCATTGAGATGTATCCTTGTTTAATTGCTTCAATTGATAGTCGTTATATCCGAATTCTTTTGGTTGTAGGTGGAAATGTAGGAAAATTTTGTTTGCTTCTAGTTATTTTGTAAATATGCTTACATCTTGTGTGCGCTTGCACTTATGTGAAGTCCAGTTCATGATAGCAAACATGAATTTAAAAGGTGATGTGCAGCTGTTGTGCACTTGAATTAAAATTCATGGCGATATATATATGCTACAGCAATGCCGAAGTATTTGTTCCGCTTGCTCTCCTAGTTAATTATTGATATGTTTTTGTCTTTGTATTGGATATGCAGGAAAACTGTCACCTCGATGTGCTAAGCAAATTTTGTTCTTTTTATATAGCCTATATGTTGTGATAATTTGTAACGATTTTTTTATGACTTTTAGTAGTCCTTCCAAAGATCCTAAAACTATTTTTTAATTATTTTTTTATAATCTTTAGACCTCTTTTTAAGGGCTTTTAAATTTGTTACAGTAATACGCCAACGTGACGATACGCTGAAAAGAACAAGGCCTTTAGGGGCATACATAGGGTTAAACTAAACATGAGGCAGCAAATTAGACAACCTGTGGCTGCATATTTGTTCACCTCAAATAAATATTTACAGCCTTAGAGTCATCTTGTGGATGATCGAGCATGGATTTATCTCGAAAAGCTAGAAATATTATCTAGTTAACCACATGTACAGCATCAGACAATTCTCTGCAAAATGGCCTCAACATAGCCAGAACCATCGTCTGAGTCAGGGCCAGTCCAATAGCCAGAGATGACAGTATGTGCACCTGTAAGAGAATCCATGGTATGTCCCATGGAGAGATCAGCATGAACTGTGAAGACATTTGCAGGTCTAATGGAGGTAGCTGCTTTTGCAGAGGAACCTGAACCTGTACACCGAGCAGTGCTGATGGACCCATATGGTTCTGAAGCTGCAATCTCATGTTTATTTCAACATCTTTAGATCGAGTCGTGGAATCAAAGGTGGAATTATTACTCCAGCCACGGCAATGAAATTGAATTCTTGTAAATTGCAATGAGAAAAGTACTTACCGCCCAAAGGTAGCTTCCACTGATTGACACATAAAACCCGATATGGCTGTTCCCATGAAGAGAACGTCTCATTAGTGTTCAGAATTCAGAGGTAGGGAGGAACAAGAAACACGCTTTTGAGGTTAACCATAGTATGAATGATTTAATGATTTAGTAATTAGTAGTATGGGACGCCATAACCAAGAAGTTTTTATGCAGAGTACTACGATGAACACACAGTGGAATACATAAAGAACATTTTGATTGTTTTGAGTTTGAATGAGCAATCTTCCGGTTTAAACTTTCAAGAACACGATAAAATGTTTTGCCAGATATTAACCTTTCTTTTGAACTATAGGGATCCATGAGTTCATTCCAATTAATCAGAAAAAAATTCACCAGCAAGCTGCATAGCATGGCCTGATTACTAAATTATGCAGATTTATTATCAGCTAAGTCCATTATCAACTAGACATGCTAGACTACCCAACACTACGCCAAGAATCACAGTTTGTGGCTCCAGCCCTACGTCAACAGATTTTCTCAGAAATCTAACAATCAACAGATTTTCTCAGAAGTCTAACAATTTGATAAAACAACACAATTCTATCACCTCTCGATTCTAAGAGCGAACCGGAAGCAATCCTTAGCGCCCACAATGTGTTCGACGAATTGCTTGCCTACGAAACAGGTGTGAGGTGTGTGTGGAAGGGGTTAGTACCCTGCCGGCGGCGCTCCGGCGGGGGGAAGGGAGGATACGCGGCCAGAAGGAGGCCGCCGGCGGCGGCGGCGGCAGCCGCACCCCACACGCCATGAACGAGTTGTGGGTGGTCTCTTGCGGAAGAGCGGGAGGCGGGACCACAGGAGGTTTTGGCGAATTTTGTACTACGTACTTGTTACCCACTTAACCCTAATACAGCACTACAGCACCATTAAACGGAGACGTGTTTTGGTAATGCCACTGAGGCCGCCGCCCGCCGCCGCCCACCCGTTCGGTGGAATCCCCCACCCACGCGCCGCCGCCTCCCTCCACGACCACCACCCCTTCTCCCCCATCGCGTTCTCGGCCGCCGTCGCGTAGTCCCGCCCGGGCTCCCTCCCGGCGCTCCACGCCCACGCCCTCGCCGCCGGCCTCGACGCCTTCCCGGAGGTGTCCAACTCCCTCGCCGCCCGCTACGCCCGGACCGGCTCGTTCCCCGCCGCCGCCAGGGTCTTCGCCACCGCGCGCGCCCGGGATGTCACCTCCTACAACGCCATCCTCTCCGCCTTCCCCGACCCCGCCGGCGGCCTCGCGTTCGCGGCGTGGATGCTCCGCTCCGCCGGCTCCGGCGACGCCGCGGCGCCGAGGCCCGACGCCGTCACGTTCACCGTCGCGCTCTCGCTCGCGGCCGGCAGGAGGGTGGACCGCCTCGTGCGGCAGCTCCACGCGCGGGCGTCGCGGGCCGGGCTCGCCGCCGACGTGTTCGTCGGCAACGCGCTCGTCACGGCGTACTCCCTGGGAGGCTTCCTCGGCGCGGCCAGGGCGGTGTTCGAGGAGATGCCGGCGAGGGACCTCGTCTCCTGGAACGCGCTCATCTGCGGCCTCGGGCAGGACGGCGGCTCCCCGGCGGAGGTGGTCGGCGTGTTCCTCCGCATGCTCAGGGACGGCGGCGTGTCAGGACCCGAGCTGATGCAGTAGCTGTTAAGCAAGGGACGGTGGAGATGGATGCATACCGGTTCAAGTAAAGATCATCCAACGGCTGCAGATCGTTTTCGTACTTACTGTAGCTGTGCTTTTACAGTGGCTGTAATGCTTGCTTTTAGATTTTGTCGTTTCTCTGATTACCGTTGGTGAATTCGCCGCAGCATATAAGCTCGGATGTATCCGGATTTCTGTAACTCGTAATTGAATCATCTCTAAACAAATCCGAATCTCATCTATTTCATCTATCAACTTTCCTCATCCCGTCCTCTGTTCGTCTATTTTCTTATCCCGTTCTGCATATTTGTTCTGCATATTCCATCGGATCATCTCTGGTCCTGACAAATTGGTTTCAGAGCCATCAATCCTCGGCCGATCTTAACTTCTTTCTCTGAGGTTAGGGTTCAGAACTTGCTGTTCTTGGTAAAATTCCGGAAGCCTCAGGGTAAGAGTTAGTTTTTGGCGTTCTTGGGTGATACTGGATTAGCCTTCTCAGGTTTCTTAGCACACTGCAAGTTTAAATCCTGGGATTAATCGGTTCACCTTTCAGCCTATTGTTGGTGGTGAGGGTTGAAAGTCTCGTGCTTTCGGTAAAATTCCTGAGCCAGCTAACAGTAGAGACTGATTAACCATGACTAGACCCACGAAAGACACTAATAGAGGGGAGGAAGATACTGATTTTGCAAGGAAGGAGGATATTGAAGTGGTTCGTCAGGAACTTGAAGGACTTAAGCTGGCAAGATTGGAGCAAGAGAAGTTCAACGAAGAGCTGAGTCAGAAGATGGATGTGTTGCTGGATGCAGTCAAGGCTGTGATTCAGAGCAGTGGCAATCCAGGAGGTGAACCATCTGATAACAGTTCCAGGGCTATAAGGAGGGAAGATACCCCTGTTAATCCTTCTTCTCACATCAGATCTTCTTATGCTAGTGTCGACATGTCTGGGGGTGGTGGTAGAGGAGTATTGCAAGTTGGAGCTAATCCTGTCTTGATGAGCAATCTGTCCCCTCCTCTGTTAGGTAATCCTCCTGGACAAAGACAGAACCCAGCAAATACGTCAAGGAATACGGGAAGAATCTTGGAGGAACCGTGGCAAGAGGACAGATATATGGAGAGACAGAGGGGTACAGACATTGTTCTAGAGGACCAAATCTGGTTTTTCCTGAATTCAATGGAGACCAGGTGGAGTATTGGTTGAAGAAGGCCGAAATTTTTTTTAAGTTGACTAATGTTCATCAGGAGCAATGGGTGGCAATATCAACTATATATTTTGTAGGAAGAGCTGAAGAGTGGCTGGAGAGTAATGGCATACAAACTGATTCTATTACTTGGGTTGATTTTGGAGTGATGCTAAGCAATAGATTTAGCCAAAGATCTGATTGTGATGTCATAACTCTGTTCCATTCGGTGAGACATCACAGATCTGTACCTGAGTACATTGACCAATTTGAGAGTGCTATGGGTCTAGTCAAGAGAGGCAACCCTGAATTGACAGATTCTTATTTTATGAAAAGTTTCATTTCTGGGTTACAGGAGTCATTGAGAAATTTAACCCATTTGCTAAAACCATAGAATTTGGCTGAAGCTTATTGGATTGCTAGGAATTTGGAAGGATCTACTACCACCAGGAAGAATTATTCTAGTAGTAGTGGTTACTCCTATAAACCAAGAATTTCAGAATTAAATGCTCCTGTTTCCAAGGATGGTACAGGAGAGAACAAACTATCCACAGCCAAGACTAACATTGAAAATCGAAGGAAGGAAGGCAATGATAAATGCTTTAAGTGTGGTGACAAGTGGTTTCCTGGCCACAAGCAGGTGTGCAAAATGCTCCCACACCTTAAGGCAATAGAAGTGGTGGAATCAGAAGAAATGGAAGCTAAAGATTCTCAAGAAGAAGAGCAAGAAATGAGTAATATTGACTCTAGAGAAGATGAGGAGGTTCTGCAACTATCATTACAGGCTGTACATGGAATTGGAATGGAAAAGCATACATTCACTCTCAGGGTAAAAGTGGGAAAAATATGGGGTACTGCTTTGGTTGATAGTGGCAGTAGCATCACTTTTATTGATTCCACATTTGCAAGTAAGGCTCTGGTCGAAGTTCAATTGTGTGACGTGGTAAATGTCCAAGTGGCCAATGGGCAAAGGCTACTTTGTAGTGTTGAATGCAGAGATTGCCACTACTGGATACAAGGAAATGCCTTTGTCCACAATTTTAAATTGCTGGAGTTGCACGGCTATGACCTGATATTAGGAGCTGATTGGCTTTACAAGCATAGTCCTGTGAGCATTAATTTGAAAAATAGGACTCTATCCTATCGAGATGATGATCAACAGATGGTAACTTTGAGAGATGAGACTTTGGAGAGTAAACATGGTTTAATTTCTGCTGCAAAGCTAAACAAGTTGATGATAAAAGGAGTTGTAGGAGCAGTGATTAATTACATGGAGCCTGAAAGGGAGGTTACCACTAAAAGTGACCCTGAGATTGATCAGATCTTGGACAAATATGCAAAAGTTTTCCAGGAACCAACAAGCTTACCACCAAAGAGATATTGTGATCATTATATACCTCTAGTTCCTGGAACAAGTCCAGTTAATCAGAGGTGTTACAAAGTTCCACATTATAAGAAAACTGCTATGGCAACAATAATTGATCAATTGCTGCAATCAGGGGAGATCAGGCCCAGTGAAAGTCCTTTTTCCTCACCAGTGATTCTAGTTAAAAAGAAGGATGGACAATGGAGAATGTGCACTGATTACAGGCAGTTAAATGCTAATACTATCAAGAACAAATACCCAATTCCGATTATAGAGGATTTATTGGATGAGTTGCATGGAACTAAATATTTTTCCAAAATAGACTTGAGGTCTGGGTATCACCAAATTAGGATGAGAGAAGAGGATATCCACAAGACTGCCTTTACCACATTCTTGGGACATTTTGAGTACTTAGTTATGCCATTTGGCTTAACGAATGCTCCAGCCACATTCCAATCCTTGATGAACAATATTCTGAAACCATTTCTCAGGAAATTTGTACTGGTTTTCTTCGATGACATATTGATTTACAGCAAAACATGGGAAGAACATAAGGAACATGTTGCCCTGATTCTGGAAATTCTATGCAAAAATCAGTTGTTTGCCAAGAAAAGTAAATGCATGTTTGGGCAGCAACAAATTGAATATTTGGGACATATTATTACTCCAGAAGGGGTGGCCACTGATGCAGGCAAGGTGCAAGATATGCTTACTTGGCCTAGTCCTAAAACCATTTCTCAACTCAGGGGATTCCTAGGACTAACAGGTTATTACAGGAGGTTTGTTAAGAATTATGGAGTAATTTGCAGACCTCTGTATGATGCTCTCAAAAAGAATTCTTTTAAGTGGAATGGGGAGCAAGAGTCAGCATTTCTAGCACTTAAATCTGCTATGTCCAGAGCTCCAGTGTTAGCTCTCCCGGATTACACTAAACCATTTGTGCTAGAAGCTGATGCTAGTGGAGAAGGAATAGGTGCAGTTTTAATGCAAGAAGGTCATCCTATTGCTTATATGAGCAAATCCTTGGGACCCAAAGCTGCAGCCATGTCGACTTATGATAAAGAAGCCATTGCTATTATAGAGGCATTAAGGAAGTGGAAGCATTATTTTGCTAGCACATCATTGGTTATTAAGACTGATCAGCAAAGTTTGAAATACATTAATGAACAACGAGTGACTGAAGGTGTTCAACACAAACTTTTGTGGAAGTTGTTGGGTTACAATTACACTATCGAATATAAAAAAGGAAAGGAAAACAAAGTTGCTGATGCTCTGTCCCGAAGAGGTCATGCTGAGCAATTACAGGCCATCTCTTCGGCTAGGCCCACTTGGATGGAGGAAGTCATTAAAAGCTATGAAAATGATGCTCGGTGCAAGGAAAAAATGACCCAATTATCTGTATCACCTGAAAGTTGTCCTAACTATTCATTACAAGCTGGGATTTTGAGGTATAAGGGCAAAATTGTGATTGGAAATGATGAAGAATTAAGGAAAAAGCTTTTTCAGCAATATCATGCCTCTGCTTGGGGTGGACATTCTAGAGACAGGGCTACCTATAAAAGACTGAAACTCTATTTCTATTGGCATAAAATGAAGGCAATAGTTAAAGAATGGGTTCAAGAGTGTGCAGTTTGCCAACTCAACAAGCATGAAAATGTTCCATACCCTGGTCTTTTACAGCCATTGCCAGTTCCTGACAAGGTTTGGACACAAATATCAATGGATTTCATTGAGGGACTGCCTACATCTCAAGGAAAGAATGCAATTTTGGTAGTTGTTGATCGATACAGCAAGTATGCACATTTCCTGGCCTTGAGCCATCCATATACAGTGCAGCAAGTTGTCCAGGAATACATTGATCAGGTTTTCAAGCTACATGGTTTTCCACAAATCATTGTGACTGACAGGGATAGGATATTTACAAGTAATTTGTGGCAAGCTCTTTTCAAGGCTGTGGGAGTAAAAATGAAATTCAGCACATCCTATCACCCTCAAACAGATGGGCAAACTGAGAGGGTTAATCAATGCCTTGAAACCTACTTGAGATGCATGGCTTTTGCTAAACCAATAGGATGGAAAGGATGGTTGTCGACAGCTGAGTGGTGGTATAATACTTCTTATCACACTGCCTTGGGTATGACTCCTTTTCAGGTGTTGTTTGGAGTTCTTCCACCTCCAATACTTGATACTATTCCAGTGGAGGCTACTCAAGTGGAGATTGGCGATATTTTGCAAGAAAGGCAAACAGCTCACCAAATCATTAAAGAAAATCTGCACAAGGCTCAAGCAAGAAGCAAGAAGTTTGCTGACCGTAAGAGAAAGGAAAGGGAGTTTCAGGTGGGGGATATGGTCTATCTCGAATGCCAACCATACAGACATACTTCTCTTAGCATACATCGCTCTCTAAAATTGCATTCAAAATTCTATGGGCCTTTTCGAGTGATGGAGAAGATTGGCAAAGTAGCTTATAAAATCTTGTTGCCTGCGGATTGCCATTTGCATCCTGTGTTCCATGTCAGCCAACTCAAAAAGCATATTGGATCTAAGGTTGTTCCTAATGCTCAATTACCTTTGGTTGATACCGATGGTAACATTAAGGTGGAGCCTGAAGCTATTCTGCAGAGGAGAGTTATTCCTCGCAGGAACGAACCAGTGGTACAATGGAAGATCAAGTGGCTTAACCTTTCTCCTGATCAAGCTACATGGGAAGATGCAGATTTCATCACAAAAGTGTTTCCAAATTTTTAGACTTGAGGGCAAGTCTGAAGCTGAGGAGGGGGCAATTGTCAGGACCCGAGCTGATGCAGTAGCTGTTAAGCAAGGGACGGTGGAGATGGATGCATACCGGTTCAAGTAAAGATCATCCAACGGCTGCAGATCGTTTTCGTACTTACTGTAGCTGTGCTTTTACAGTGGCTGTAATGCTTGCTTTTAGATTTTGTCGTTTCTCTGATTACCGTTGGTGAATTCGCCGCAGCATATAAGCTCGGATGTATCCGGATTTCTGTAACTCGTAATTGAATCATCTCTAAACAAATCCGAATCTCATCTATTTCATCTATCAACTTTCCTCGTCCCGTCCTCTGTTCGTCTATTTTCTCATCCCGTTCTGCATATTTGTTCTGCATATTCCATCGGATCATCTCTGGTCCTGACACGGCGCCGCCCGACCGGACCGGATATCCGTGTGCACTGTTGTCCCGGCGTGCGGCGGCGAGGGGAAGCTCGAGCTCGGCCACCAAGTCCACGGCTTTGCGGTGAAGCTGGGCGTCGAGGGGCATGTCTCCCTTGGCAACGTCCTCGTTGCGATGTACTACAAGTGCGCCGCCGCCGGCTGCGCCCGGAAGCTCTTCGAGGCCATGAGCGAGCGCGACGTCATCTCATGGACCATCGTCATCTCCATGGACGACGAGGACGCCACTCTGCTCTTCAATGGCATGAGAGAGGACGGGGTGCCGCCGAACGAGGTCACCTTCGTGGCGTTGATGTCGGCGAACTGCCCGGCGAGGGAAGCGCAGATGATCCACACGGCGTGCCTCAAGGCCGGCCTGGCTGGCAGAGCGGCGGCGGCGAACAGCCTCATCACCATGTACGCCAAGGCGCGGCGCATGGGGGACGCGCGGATGGTGTTCGACCTCATGCCACATCGGGAGATCATCGCCTGGAACGCTCTCATCTCGGGATACGCGCAGAACAAGCAGTGCGTGGAGGCGCTCGAGGTCTTCTCCTCCATGGCCGGGAGCTTGAAGCCCAACGAGACGACGTTCGCGAGCGTCTCAGCGCGATGACCGTGGTGGAGACGGTGTCCATGGCGTACGGCGAGGCGTACCACTGCCAGACCCTGAAGCTGGGGCTCAGCGGCGGCGAGTTCGTCGCCGGCGCCCTCATCGACATGTACGCGAAGCGGGGCAGCATGGAGGAGTCCCGGCGGGCGTTCGACGAGGCCGTGCACCGGAGCCTCATTGCCTGGACGGCGATCATCTCGGCGAACGTGATGCGCACCAGGTTGGCCTGATCTTCTGATGAGAACGATACGTCGATTTGGTGTAGTGATGATGCTATCAATCCACGGGATCAGCAACCGCGCAATCGCAAAGTCACCATACGAGGCGATCAACCGAGCCAGACACAATCGATCCTTGAACTTACTAGCAATCGAGAACAAGTAAGAACAAAATGATAACTGATAAATTAACTCATCAAAGGGTGAGGTTCTGTTTCTCATCACGGGTGGTCTAGTCGACACATGCGAACACGAGGAGGGACATACACGGGGTCAACCAAAACACAATAAAACCTAAAGAACATAATAGAGGGGTGGCGGCCATATAAAGGGATACACCAGCAGCCATTGGGGCGCCCTATACATGGGCCACGACCAGTACCACCCAAACCCTAAGATACATGGGCCATAGGCCTAAAAATACGGTGACGCAATACCCTGAAATTGTATCCCTTGACCATCTTCTGTGTTTTTTCGACGCTCCTTGACGAATTTAGATATGGAGCTGGATCCATTGGAAAGCTTATCTTCTAAGCTTTTCAACGAGTGGTCGCACGTCGAAAACGGAGTTCGAGAGTCTGAATTACGCCCATTTGAAGTTGACGTGCTGCAGGATGGCCGAACCGGGCTTTCGGGCATCTTAGGCTTCCATGTGGGTCTTCCTTGGCGCGTGGGCTGTCCTCGTGGTGCGTGCTTGCTGCTCTGGTTCTTCGGCTTGGCCTTGAAAGTCCGAGCTCTAGATTTTAGACCCTTGGGCGATGACGGAGTCGCGGCGTCGAGCGTCGGGAGTCCGAATTACGTCCATTTGAAGTTGACGTGCTGCAGGATGGCCGAACCGGGCTTTCGGGCATCTTAGGCTTCCATGTGGGTCTTCCTTGGCGCGTGGGCTGTCCTCGTGGTGCGTGCTTGCTGCTCTGGTTCTTCGGCTTGGCCTTGAAAGTCCGAGCTCTAGATTTTAGACCCTTGGGCGATGACGGAGTCGCGGCGTCGAGCGTAGGCGAAGGAGACGGCGCGGTCGGAGAGAAAGTAGAGAAAGTAGGGGCAACGGTCGTATCCTTTGGTTCGATGTCCTCATCATCAGTGGTAGTATAGGTCGTATTCATGCTGATGATGTCCTCGTCGGAACGCAAGCACGGGAGCGCCGACGCCGTCATGGCCCTCTTCGACGGCATGGTGCACTCCGGCGTCGCGCCGGACGGCGTCGTGCTCGGTCCTCGCGGCATGCCGGTACAGGGGCATGGTCGACGCCGGCGGGGGCATCCTCGAGTCGATTATGGCCGGCGAGCACGGCGTGGAGCCTTGGCCAGAGCACTATGCGTGCGTCGTCGACATGCTCGGCCGCGCGGGGAGGCTGGAGGAGGCCGAGGAGCTCATGCTGCGGATGCCGTCGGGGCCGACCGTCTCGGCGCTGCATAGCCTCTTAGGGGCGTGCAGGCTGCACGGCGACGCTGACATCGGCGAGAGGGTCGCCGGCGTGCTGACGGCAACGGAGCCGGCGGACTTCGGCGCGTACGTGCTGCTGTCGAACCTCTACACGGAGAAGGGGGACTGGGGGGGCGTGGCGATGGTGAGGAGGCAGATGCGGCGGAGGGACGTGAAGAAGGAGGTCGGGTTCAGCTGGGTGGACGCCGGCGACGGCGAGTCCCTGCACCTGCACAAGTTCTCGTCCGACGACAGGACGCATCCGCTCAAGGAGGAGATATTCAGAGTGGCCGAGGATCTAGGCTGGGAGATGAAACTTGTCAAGAATTCTTTGCTCATGGAAATGGAAAGCAGCATCTGATCTCTAAATACTGTATTGATCTTTTAATAGGATTTTTCTGCAAAAGAAGCCTAAAAATGCTGCAAGAACAGAGCAATTTTTGGGAGTATATTTTAAAGCTAAGAAAATTTACAGCGAAGCTCAAAAATTTACAGCAGCATTTTAACTTCTGTTAGCTGTGGTCTTAAGAGAAGGCATCTTCTCTGTATTTCATTTCGTTAGGACAACACTGCCTTGTTCTCTTCAGCGTATCGTATCGTTGCGTTTTACTATAGCAAATTTTGTTAATTTTTATATAGTCTACATGTTGTGATAATTTGTAACGATTTTTTCGTGGCTATTAGTAGTCCTCTCAAAGATTATAAAACTATTTTTTAATTATTGTTTTAGAGTCTTTAAATCTCTTTTTGAGGGCTCTGAAATTTGCTACAGTAATACGCCAACGGTACGATATGCTGAAAAGAACAGAGAGTAGTAGAGAGTGCAAACCACGGGAAGGAAGATGCAATGATTTTTATCCCGAAGTCCGGATTCTTGAGAGAATCCTACTCTCCGTTGTGGGAGACTCGGTCACACTTGAGCCCGGGGTACCACCCCTCTTCCTCAGCAAGCACTCGGTCACACTTGAGCCATGGTCTTTTACTCTTTGTTCCTTTCCCTCCGGAGGCGGAATGGACCTTCATAAACTACCCTTGGCCACACCATCATCATGGTTGTTGGGGCCGCCGTCTCGGCGATTGTTGCCTCAGACGCCATCACGGTTGTGGTCGATGCCGAAGCAATCGTAGTCGTTGTCGTGCCGGCGACTCTCTTCTTCTTCTTGCTCCCGCCATTTGGCATTGAGGTCTTGTCGGAGATAAGCGTCGACTACCTCCGATCCAGCTGCTGGCAGTCCGAGAGATGGTCCGAGCTGGATTTTCTTGATTGTGTTGAATGGCGACCGTCGTCACCATGATATGGACTTGGGCCAAGATCGGGGCAGGGCTATCGACGTCGATCATTGGGCTTAGGTTGTCAAAGAACGTCTTGGAAGCGACGATGTTCTGTTGCGGTGTGCCGAAAACAACTTGGTTTCCCATCTTCGTTTGTGAGATATCTTCGTTGACGTTGCGGGCTCCGGCCCGATGAGAGCGTGTGTGTGCTTCCCGTTCCTCGCGATGAAGGCGTTCTGCCCCCACGCCTTCTTTGTCACGTCTGCGTTGGGAATCAGTCCGCTCATCTTCGAGTACGTAGACCCCATGGAAATCGCGACAATTTCTTGTGTTGCTCTTCGACTCGTGGTCCGAGCCGAAGTCGATGCGATCGTCGAGTCTACGTTGAACATGTTCATCGAATCCGAGTGGTTTACTGCTGATGACGCCTACCATCTGAGATTTGTTATTGGTCTGGGTCTCACCGTATTCGAGTCGGGAATTGAGCCGTGAGTAGATAGCAGCGGCATTCTCCAACCCGAACGGGAGTCCGAGTGAAGTGGTGTTGAAGTCTCCTTCAGAATGGATCGAATACCAGTCCAAAAAATTGTTGGTCACCGAGTGTTCGGAGAAGCTCCTTGCTGGTCCTCAACGTCCCACGAGGTGTACCGCGGCTGATCCCCATGCCGTGGCCGCCGCCGCCGAGCTTTACAAGCTTGCTGAGATTCGCGACCTTCCAGCGCAGTCTGCCTTTAAACGGACGCCCCGGCCACATCGGGACTCCGTTTTGAGCGTTCTACCACTTCACGGAAAGCTGACGAAATTATCTTTCCAACGCATCCAGTCCTAACTTCAAATTCTCTTTGGATTATCGAGTAGATGGCCACGACTTTCTCCAATCCGAACGGAAGTCAGGGCGAGGCGTTGCTGCTGTTCCCCCAGATTGGATCTGATCCGAATCCGAGAGGTGGAGTTCGCTGAAGTCGTTGGTGACGAAGTACAGGCTCCCGAAGCAGAAGGCCTGGCGGGGGGCGGGTGGTGAAGACGACAGCGACTCCGTTGATCGATGCCATTGAGCTTGCTGACGATGATCTTAGCGCTGGCCCCTACCAGGCACGCCAACTGTTGACGTTTGTAACACTGGGGTGTTTGTTGGCAATAATATATATGGGGCTATGCGCTAGATTTAAAGCTTGATGATAGCACAAGACAAGGGGCTTTTTCATACAGGTTGATGCCCTTGACGGTGGAGGTAATACCCTAGTCCTGTACTCTGAAATTATATGGTGGTATATGATTACAAGATGACAGGGAGATCTCTCGTATGTTTCTTGATGAGGTTGGATGCAGATATTGGATGCCGAACTAGGGGCCCCTGCCCCCCCTTTATATAGGGGAAGGGGGTAGGATTACACAGAGGAGTCCTAGTCGGTTACGAAGTTGGATATTTTATCTATATCCTCTCTTGCCGGATATGACTGTGCTTTACAATTATAGTCTCCTTACAATCTGTGACTATTCTATCTTTGTCCTTTCCTTGCCGGGTATGCCATTTGGAGTCCGAGTGGTGCCCGTCCTTGTTTAGCTGGCTCGGCCCGTCATCAGTTGGGTGGTCCTCGCGACCCTTCATGGAGATACCCGGGGTCCACGTATTCCACATTATATTTACCCAAGATTTCCTTTTGGAACTAAATCTATGGTTCAATTGCTGCTTAGTTTAGAAACTGTATTGATTTTATAGGTCTGCCCGGTTCATATGCATGATTCCAATGCATGTCCTCAACCTGAAACGCTGAATTAATTACATGTATTATAAGCTTCATTGAAAAGTAACCTCCTTACGGCTGATCCATACCGATGGGCTTCTTGTAGTGGTATTTTTGCTAGGTCCAATGCATGGCCTTTCTGTTAGGAATGATACATTTTTAACAGTTGTAACATATCGTACATGATGAGTTGATAGCTTCCTTTTGCTTATCACAAGACGAGGAGCAATCCTATTACAAAACTATGATGCCATGGACTCAAGTTATGTCCTATGTATCCATTCTAATAATATGATCTTATGCTTCTAGCTATCATTACTCGAAGTATTGTCCTTCATATGTAGATGTCAGGTATTTTGCTTTAGTTTG
The DNA here is from genome assembly GCA_005191435.1 of Raddia distichophylla. Lineage (NCBI taxonomy): Eukaryota > Viridiplantae > Streptophyta > Magnoliopsida > Poales > Poaceae > Raddia > Raddia distichophylla. Next base: position 154,942 of record SPJY01024477.1, read on the forward strand.
GTTCAGCCAAATGTAGTTTCCATTGGTTCATGTTACATGCTTGAATGTGCCAAAGAGTTCTAAAATATCTGTATACCAAAAAGGACAGTGTGTGTTATTATACATAAGATAGAAATGTGTTTCTAATTGAGATTGTTTTGTTGCTGGCTATTTGGAGGTACATCTTTCTATGCCTTTTGCTCATTATAAAGATGCAAGCAGCTCAAGGAAGGTATCTGTGTTACATCTCAAAGGAACCATATACTCTTTATATAAAAGGTGAACTTATATCTTTATATTTTGGTTCTGATTTGTCAGTTCATAAAGCTGGCTACTTTTATGCATACATGGGCTCTAGAACTGTGTGACAGACACTTATCTTTTCGTAAAACTTGAAGGTTGCATTTTCTGCATAGTAAGACAAATGAGATTTCACTGTTATTCAAGTGGAGGAGTATGTCAGTAGGCAGGTTGAAATTCATGCAACTCTGTCACAATGTTTTGTCTCTTGCTTAATATATTACATGATATTTGAAGGGAAAAAAAAGTTAAAAACATAGCTTTCAAGGCTCATAGGCAATGTTATCCTACCCGGTTTTCTCTTTTTGTTGGAATTCTAACCACAAAAGCAGCTATGTTTTCAGCAATCTGTAGTACCTATTTATTTGTGCTCTGTTACGACGATTTCTTATTTTTCAAGGTGTACCATACCATATAGCTAATAACTATAGAAAAATTTAACCATGACAGCAGGCTAGAATCTATATATTTGTGTCTACCTCTTAAATCTGTTAATGTCACCTTGGCCTCTTCCTCAAATGTGCACCAAATTCTAGCTTTAGTACTAGAGTGTGTGTGCGTGTGTGTGTGTGTAGGTGTGCCCAGCTATTAAATTTGCCAATGTCTTCAGTTGTCCCTTCTTCAGATGCGCACATTGATGTCCTACAAAATGCACTGAGGAGATAACCTACAAACAAAATGATAATAGGATACAGTGCTTTTCCTGGGATATGTCTTTTCAAACCTATCATTGCTCTGCCTCTGCTTTGTAATGCTTTCTTGGTTCTGCTGTTGTTTCTTACCTTACCCAAAATCTCTCTACTCTTCGTAAATAAATGTCACTCACTATTTTTTAAATAAATTATGTTTCCACCATTCTAACATGTGCTGCATGCTCTACAGGTTAGTCGTTAGCCTTCAGATCACTTCATTTGTTGCTTTTGCCACCACGTACTAGGGCTCATTGAATTATTACTCTGCTATTGAACAATGAACTTGCAGTCCTATATAGTTGTTTTAGTTAGACTTCGTCTTTTCATCAAGATAGAAGAGAGGAAGCATAATTTTATCTGGTATAGATCAATGCCATGTGTAGTTTTGCTATCTGTGAACACTATTCATGTCGCTTAATTCTTATTTACCGTGCATTCCGTATACAGTAACTTGGCATATTTCTTTGTTTTTAAACATTGTGTTGACCTGCTCATAACTCATCAAATTGAGATGCACCTTCAAGATAGAGCTTCGGCCTGGCTTTTCCCGTTAATCGTCGTCATAACAAAGTATGAAACGAACGATCTTTCATGTGCCCTCAAATTTAAGTGGGATATTTTTGGCTGTCCAATGATTAAAGTTTGGATGTATCAGATCCTAATCTTCAGTAACAATTTTTACGGCTGATCCGTACCGATGGGCTTCTTGTAGTGGTATTTTTGCTAGGTCCAATGCATGGCCTTTCTGTTAGGAATGGTACATTTTTTTACAGCTGTGACTTATCATATGTGATGAGTTGACAGCTTCCTTTTGCTTATCACAAGACGAGGAGCAATCCTGTTACAAAACTATGATGCTATGGACTCAAGTGATGTCCTATGTATCTATTCTAATAATCTGATCTTATGCTTCTAGCTATCATTACTCAAAGTATTGTCCTTCGTATGTAGATGTCAGGTATTTTGCTTCAGTTTGGTTCAGCCAAATGTAGTTTCCATTGGTTCATGTTACATGCTTGAATGTGCCAAAGAGTTCTAAATATCTGTATACCAAAAAGGACGGTGTGTGTTATTATACATAAGATAGAAATGTGTTTCTAATTGAGATTGTTTTGTCGCTGGCTATTTGGAGGTACATCTTTACGTGCCTTTTGCTCATTATAAAGATGCAAGCAGCTCAAGGAAGGTATCTGTGTTACATCTCAAAGGAACCATATACTCTTTATATAAAAGGTGAACTTATATCTTTGTATTTTGGTTCTGATTTGTCAGTTCATAAAGCTGGCTACTTTTATTCGTATAACTTCGTATAATGTATGCTATACGAAGTTATTACGAAGCAAAGCAATTTAACAAAGAAAGAAACAGGACTCCGACTGCAAACGACGAATCAATATTAGATCTACAACAAAGATGCATCGCTGGAGACGCAAAACAGTACGCCGGAGATATAAGATGTGCTCCTCCCTGAAGCGTAAAATAGACTAGCATTACAGACTATTGCAATGCCGAAACAAAATGAATGCTAGGCCATCAAATCTCGCTTGCCATGATGTGTGTGTGTGTGTGTGTGTGTGTGTGTGTGTGTGTGTGTGTGTGTGTGTGTGTGTGTGTGTGTGTGTGTGTGTGTGTGTGTGTGTGTGTGTGTGTGTGTGTGTGTGTGTGTGTGTCTAGGTGTGCCCAGCTATTAAATTTGCCAACCTCTTCAGTTGTCCCTTCTTCAGATGCGCACATTGATGTCCTACAAAATGCACCGAGGAGATAACCTACAAACAAAATGATAATAGGATACAGTGCTTTTCCTGGGATATGTCTTTTCAAACCTATCATTGCTTTGCCTCTGCTTTGTAATGCTTTCTTGGTTCTGCTGTTGTTTCTTACCTTACCCAAAATCTCTCTACTCTTCGTAAATAAATGTCACTCACTATTTTTTAAATAAATTATGTTTCCACCATTCTAACATGTGCTGCATGCTCTACAGGTTAGTCGTTAGCCTTCAGATCACTTCATTTGTTGCTTTTGCCACCACATACTAGGGCTCATTGAATTATTACTCTGCTATTGAACAATGAACTTGCAGTCCTATATAGTTGTTTTAGTTAGACTTCGTCTTTTCATCAAGATAGAAGAGAGGAAGCATAATTTTATCTGGTATAGATCAATGCCATGTGTAGTTTTGCTATCTGTGAACACTATTCATGTCGCTTAATTCTTATTTACCGTGCATTCCGTATACAGTAACTTGGCATATTTCTTTGTTTTTAAACATTGTGTTGACCTGCTCATAACTCATCAAATTGAGATGCACCTTCAAGATAGAGCTTCGGCCTGGCTTTTCCCGTTAATCGTCGTCATAACAAAGTATGAAACGAACGATCTTTCATGTGCCCTCAAATTTAAGTGGGATATTTTTGGCTGTCCAATGATTAAAGTTTGGATGTATCAGATCCTAATCTTCAGTAACAATTTTTACGGCTGATCCGTACCGATGGGCTTCTTGTAGTGGTATTTTTGCTAGGTCCAATGCATGGCCTTTCTGTTAGGAATGGTACATTTTTTTACAGCTGTGACTTATCATATGTGATGAGTTGACAGCTTCCTTTTGCTTATCACAAGACGAGGAGCAATCCTGTTACAAAACTATGATGCTATGGACTCAAGTGATGTCCTATGTATCTATTCTAATAATCTGATCTTATGCTTCTAGCTATCATTACTCAAAGTATTGTCCTTCGTATGTAGATGTCAGGTATTTTGCTTCAGTTTGGTTCAGCCAAATGTAGTTTCCATTGGTTCATGTTACATGCTTGAATGTGCCAAAGAGTTCTAAATATCTGTATACCAAAAAGGACAGTGTGTGTTATTATACATAAGATAGAAATGTGTTTCTAATTGAGATTGTTTTGTCGCTGGCTATTTGGAGGTACATCTTTACGTGCCTTTTGCTCATTATAAAGATGCAAGCAGCTCAAGGAAGGTATCTGTGTTACATCTCAAAGGAACCATATACTCTTTATATAAAAGGTGAACTTATATCTTTGTATTTTGGTTCTGATTTGTCAGTTCATAAAGCTGGCTACTTTTATGCATACATGGGCTCTAGAACTGTGTGACAAACACTTATCTTTTCATAAAACCTGAAGGTTGCATTTTATGCATAGTAAGACAAATGAGATTTTGTAGGAAAACTAGGCCGAGGGGGGGGGGTTGAATCAGCTAGATCAAATTTTAATTTCTTTTCGGTTTGATCATTGATTAGCCGGTTAATGACCCAAGCTAGCGGTTGTGCCTAGCAAGTCTAGATGCGGAAGCGGTAGGGGCAAAGACACAAGCTACTCTTGGTCGACAAGTGAGCGGCTACTAGGTGACTCGAAGGTCACACACACGAGCGATGGAGCAAATGGAATGCGTAAAGAAGATGAGGCAAGGGGGCGCAAACCGTTTGTTTCACGATGTTCGGTTCAAGCACCTACTCACCGTTGAGGAAGCCTCCAACGAATGGTGGCCAGGACACGCTTGTCCCTTTCCCTCGGTTCACTCGTGGTAGCTCGTTCACCGAAGAATGGTAGGTGAGCTCCCAATCTTCACATGCGGCGACAACCTTTCACAACCCGAAAGGCCTCGCACACCATCGACGCCTACAAGGACGCCGACCCCCGAAGATGGAGGATTTTGCACACTTCAACGGATGAAGAGGATGCACCGCAACGCCTTTGCGGTGACCGTTCATCGGGACAGGTTTAGACGGCTCCCCGACGGATGGAGAGGACGCACCCCAACGCCAAGTGGTGACCACCTTCGCAAAGGTGGGTTTTTGCCGGTCTACAACGGATGGAGAGTTTATGTAGACGTACGGTTGATGTAGTGGATCGCTTGGTGTAGCTCGGGACAGCGGTGATGATCTCCTCCGGCAACGAAGGTCCCAAAGAGCACAAGACCGGGGAATCGTTCACCTCACCACCTCTCTCACCATGGGATGGGATGTGACAACCATGGGGAGGTGGACCGGACCGGGGACAGATGGAGACGAGGTAGGGCTCCCTCTCTCACACTCCTTCTCCCTCTCTTCTTCCCTTCCTTCTCTCTCTCAAGCACTTGGGGTGGTGGCTCGCCATGGAAGGAGCTCTCTAGGGTGGATAAGGCAAGGGGTGGCTCTCAAATGAAGTTCCTCAAGTCACTCACGAGCTGATCACCCTCTATTTATAGTCCTCACTTGAAACCCTAGCGATTAGACACAATGGACGCCCAAGATTGAAGAGAACTCACGCTGATCGGCTCCGTCGGACGCGTCCGACCATCCATCGGACGCGTCCAACGGACACTGACTCAGATCCAAAAGCGGTGCATGCCAGGTGTTTGGAGAAATGTTCACCCCTCCATCGGACGCGTCCTGAGTTGAGCCTCCCCGAGCTTCAGCCGAATCCAGGGAAGGCTGAAACCAAACCCCAAGGTTAGCCGTTAGCCTTCAAATCACTTCATTTGTTGCTTTTGCCACCACATACTAGGGCTCAGCGAATTATTACTCTGCTATTGAACAATGAACATGCAGACCTGTATAGTTGTTTTAGTTAGACTTCGTCTTTTCATCGAGATAGAAGAGAAGCAGCATAATTTTATCTGGTATAGATCAATGCCATGTGTAGTTTTGCTATCTGTGAACGCTATTCATGTCTCTTAATTCTTATTTACCGTGCATTCCGTATACAGTAACTTGGCATATTTCTTTGTTTTTACATATGTGTTGACCTGCTCATAACTCATCAAATTGAGATGCACCTTCAAGATAGAGCTTCGGCATGGCTTTTCCCGTTAATCGTCATAACAAAGTATGAAGCAATCGATCTTTCATGTGCCCTCAAATTTAAGTGGGATATTTTTGGCTGTCCAATGATTAAAGTTTGGATGTGTCAGTTCCTAATGTTCGATAACAATTTTTACGGTTGATCCATACCGATAGGCTTCTTGTAGTGGTATGTTTGCTAGGTCCAATGCATGGCCTTTCTGTTAGGATTTAGGAATGATACATTTTTTTACAGCTGTGACTCTTTGTACGTGATGAGTTGACAGCTTCCTTTTGCTTATCACAAGACGAGAAGCAATCCTGCTACAAAACTATGATGCCATGGACTCAAGTGATGTCCTATGTATCTATTCTAATAATCTAATCTTATGCTTCTAGCTATCATTACTCGAAGTTTGGTCCTTCATACGTAGATGTCAGTGATACTGAATTGAAGGTCATTTTGGCCAGTGAAAGGGATATGATATACTTATTATTGCTTATAAAACAGAAGGCTATATATGTTACTGGTCATAGTTTTCATCCGGGGACGGCGCACCATAGGTGCGCTAACCTTTCTAGTCAAGGACAACAAGCGGGTATACCCATTTACTTAATCATCCAAATGGAAGCACACGTCTCAACACAAATCCAACGGAAATGAGGTAGGGAGCCCCGCCTCCGGGAGCCCCAATTTCGGGCCATAAGGCCATATGGGCTGCCTGGCCGAAATGCTCTCTGGTCACAAAGTCCTCGGTTTATAAGGCCATATGGGTCACCTCTCTGGTCACAAAGTCCCATATGAAACACTATAATCACTCACAGCCCTTCCCCTCTCACTCCCTCACGCATCTTTCAGCAGCCGCCACTCCCGTGTCTCTCTCACTCTCTCTTTCTACCTGCGTCAGGGAGAGCACGGCGGCGAGCAGTGGCGAGCGACGGGCGGCGCACGGCGGGAGAGCACGGCGGAGCAGCGGCGGCGAACGGTGGGAGAGCACGGAGGGGCAGACAGCAGAGGCGGGGCAATGACGGAGCAGCGGTGGAGAACGGCGGCCGGCGGAACAAAGGTGAGTACTTACTGCCGCCTTGCTCCAGATCTGGGAGAAATCGGCGACCCCAATGGTTCGACGACCCAGTGAGGATTGGATCGTCGACCCCGACCCTTGATCGAGGACAACGATCCTAGGACGCGGGACGCGGCTGTGACCCCGACCCCTGTGACTATGGTCATACACACCTGGCCATATGCCAAGGCTCTTTATACAATAGATTTAGGGAAATGCTTATGGCCCGGCGTCCGATGGGATCGGACGGCCCGGCCAGAATCCTTATCCAAGCCAACGCCGAGTGCTCCTCCACCACGCATTTCTCTCTCGCTCACGCCTGTTCTCCGTCGCCTGTCTTTCTCCCCAACACGAGCGCAGATGGGATGCCGCCGCCATGGGGCTTGGTGCTGCTCGCTCGCCGGCGGCTTGCCGCCGCGCGCGCGCCGCCGGCGCTCATCGCCGCTGCACCGCCTGTGCGGGCTCCCCTATCGTGGGGTTGCCGGTGGCCACCACCATCGTCGTCGCCGTTGCCGAGAAGTCGCACGGAGGACTGGGAAGAGGCCCCCTAACGGCGAGGTGTGCTTCTCTCTCTCTCTCTCTCTCTCTCTCTCTCTCTCTCTCTCTCTCTCTCTCTCTCTCTCTTCCTCCTCCTTCCCCACCGCCTCTGATAATCTCCACTGTATCTAGATCTGGGCACATTTGTTCTTCAAAAAACACCTAGAAACATATGAAAACACGTAAGAACATGCCGTGTTTCATGTCATGTTTCGGCATAACTACCTATGTTTCGACATATTTCATCATACAAATCATGCTTGTTTCAACACAACTTACATCACTGTCATATTTGTTTATAAAAAATCTCATATCAAAAAAAGCGTTTGATTTTTTTTTCTACGATCGGACGCCCCATTCGTAGCACTCCTCATAGATTTTCGGACCGATTTGTCCTTGGGCGACTGAAAAAAAGGGTTTCAGTTTCCCAGATCTTCCCCACCGCCCCTTTATTCCTTCCTCTCTCTCTCCCACCGAGCCCCCAGCAGCCCAGCCCCGACTCCTCTCTCGCGCCGCCTCCGCCTCCACCTCCACCTCCGCCCGCGGCCGGCTCCGCCACCGGCGCCTCGCCGCTCCGCCCCCACGCCTCCCGCCGCCGGCCTCCGCCTCCTCCCGCCGCCGCCTCCACCTCCACCTCCGCCCGCGGCCGGCTCCGCCACCGGCGCCTCGCCGCTCCGCCCCCACGCCTCCCACGCCGGTGCTTCCCCGCCCACCCTAACCCGGCCGGTGCCTTCCCCCCCGCCACCGCCGCCCCAACTGCCTTCACCCCCGTCCCCGGCTCCGGCGGCGCCACTGCCGCCTCCGCCGCCGCCCTCACTCCATCCCTAACCAATCGCCGGGCCTCCGCCACCCACCGACCTCAATCTATGCCCGGGGAACACCAAAATCCCTCCAACCCAAACCCTAACCCCCAAATCGGGCTCGGCGGCGCGGCGGCGGAAGAGGAGGTCGCCCCGGAGAGGAGGAAGACGGCGGGCGGAGCGCGAATCCTCAGGTGAGTTCGCCGTCGACTAAGATCCCCCAATTTCAGTCGCCTGAGGAGGAGTTTTCTAGATTTATCTAGATGGATTTTTATCATGGGTGCCATTATAAAACAATCCTCAATCACAGTGGCCATTACAAAACAGGTAATATTATAGATGCCATTTTATACCTTGTTTAGTTTCACTCATGCCATTTTGGACACTAGGCATGACATACTGGTGTAAATACGAATGGAAATACGAAAATACGACAGGGCCCCACATGTCAGCTCATCAATATACTCCCAAAGCCAGTACAGAACTGTAGCCTAAGCCACACAGTCCTTCGTGTTCCTTCCAGCCGCAGAGGGGAATGGAGATGGGATTCTAGGGTTCTTCGTGTTCATCCCCGGCGGTAGCCGGAGCTTGCGGCGGCGGCCTCGACGCCGGCGGCGACCTCGGCTCACGGCCCACGGCGGGGGCTCGCGCCGTCGGCCTCTCGTGGAGGCGGTAGGAGTGGCTCGTGGCGGCGGCCTCGGCGACGGCGGCCGAAGCTCGCGGAGGCGGCCTCTTGTGGCGGCGGCGGGAGCGGCTCTGCGGCAGCGACGACATGGCTGTAGGTGACGGCGGCGGTGGCCTCTCGTGCTCATGCTTTGCTGCTCCACGGCGACGGCCTCCACGATGACTTCCGTGCGAGGACGGCAACCTCGACAGAGACGGCGACCACAGGGGAGAGCTGGAGACGACGACCTCCACGCCGACCGCGGCCACAGGGACGGCGACCACCGCAGCAGCATCCTCCACGATGACTTTGAAGTTGCTCATGCTGCTTCGTTGATGATCATGCTTCGATGTAAATGTGCTCATGTTTAGCTAATTTGGTGGTGCTTTTGTAGCTGATAAGCAAGATTTTGCAGGTGATAAGCAATATTTTGTAGCTGATGAGCTATCATGCCATATAAGCAAGATTTTGTAAAAAGGCTATCATGCCATTGTAATAGTGATCCCATTGTAATAAGCAAGATTTTGCAGCTAATATATATTCTGTAGCCAATCTGGTCACAGATTGATATTACCATGTGATGTTAAACGTGTGTCAATCTTGTTTCCAGAACTGATCGATATGGAGTTTTTTCTTGTCTTTCATTTCAGTGAGATGGTACCCTGAAAATTTATAGGTGCAGTATTATAGCTACCGATGACCATTATTGATAGTACATGTCTATCTTTCTCTGATTAGTAACTTCATCCCTTTTCACATCATATATTTTCTATTTTTGACAAGCACTCATGTGAAAATCCAGTATTCCACATAGTATTATGTGTCAGAAAAAAATTAGCAAGGAAATCCAGTATTCCACTCCATTCAGTTGTGCTAAACAAAGCCAAGGTAGTGCATTGCATATGTGGTCAACAGAGATTGCATTGCATATGTGATGACCTGAACAAAGCCAAGGCATCAGACATCAGCCATCAATGACAAAAAAATTTACACAATCTTTGCAAATGACAGCTTTATTCAGCACATATGCAATGCACTCTCTCTGTGAAGGGACAACATTGCAAAGACATATGTGGTTGACAGCATGTACAGATATATCTCACTTGTTTTCAGACATATCCCAACGAGCCATATATATACAAAGATGACATATATATACAAAAGATGACATATATATATATATACAAAAGATTGCAGGCATAATATATATAAAAGATGACATATATAAGACATATGTCATCAGGTTCACTCCCACCAATATCTAGCAAGTTCACTCCATTAGGATATTACAAAAGATGACATGGCAACAATTGGCAAGCACATCAAAGCCTTCTCATCAATTTTGCTGGTGGTGTAGCTCTTCCAGTTGATGGTGATGCTCTTTTCCTTCCAGCAAGTTTCTTGATTGTCCTTCCCCTAGGTGTGGCTGGAGAGCATGGTGATGCAACATGCTGAGTGCTTGCTGGAGAGCTTGCTAAAGCTGAAGCATCCTGAGTGCTTACTGAAGCTAAAGCATGTTGAGTGCTTGTCCGAGTGGGTGTGGTTGCAGAGGCACTGACAGCTTCAGCTTGCTTTCTAGGCCTACCAGGCTTTCTTTTTTGTTTAGCTTGCCCTCCCTCTGTGGTTGCGTCAGCTTGCTTCTTTGGCCTACCAGGTTTCCTTTTTGGTGGTGCTTCTTCATGTGGCTCTTCATTCTCTTTTTCGGCAACCCTGCATGAACAAAAAAAGTCACAACATTGGAAGTAATTAAATAAAACACGGTGCATTGAGCAACGATGATAGTACCTATTTGGAGCTTCAACATCAGATTCAATAGGGAGCTTACAACCCCTAGCAATATGTCCAAATCGTCTACATCTCTTGCACCTGACTTTTCTTTTATGTGGCTCCAAAAAAGATGGCTGTGGCTCAAAGAAGCTTTTGGTTCTTTCCTTCTTAGGCCTCCCAGCCACCTTACCTTGTTTGGGTGGATGTATTTCGAAGCCAAGATCCACTTGTTGCCACTCAGACTTATCAGGCATAGCAGGGATTGAACCAGCATACGCTGCTCTGAATCTAGCAACAGAGTAGTACTCATGTACATATGCCTCAATTGAAGATCCTCTCATGGAACAAATGAAGGCCAAGGTATGACAACAAGGTTTGCCAGATATCTGGAATTGGTTGCAAGTGCATGTCTTGTCCTTTAGATTGACAACACACCTTTTGCTCTGTCCAGTGCCATTGTCATTCAGTGTCACCTCGGCCTCATCATCATTTCTCCTATGAATGTGAGGATAGGCAAGCTATTTGCTATACTCATTTCATTGCTTCATGACAGATGGCAAGATGACACCTTCCAATTTCAGCCCAATCAACCTTCTCATATTGAACTTGTCCATTATGAGAAGCCTGATTCTGTCAGCCAACTCATGCAAATGCAAACTTTTTAGATTCTTTATCTGATGATTAAAACTTTCAGATATGTTGTTAGTAAGATAATCTACCTTACTATGTTCAGAGAAACCACATCTATACCATAGACCACCATGATGCTTTTGCAAAAACTCATATGCCTCGGGTGAGTGCTGAAATATTTGCTCCATATGCCATTTGAACTTTGACTCGGTGTAAGCCCTAGCAGCTGGGTAAAGGTTGTCTGTGAAGACGGAACCATGAAATTTCTTCATGAAATTCTGATACAAGTGTCTCATGCACTCTCTATGTTCAGCTAGAGGATACACTTTTCTAACAGCATTAGCCAAACCTTTACAAGCATCACTACTTATAACCATGCCATGTGGAGATCCTACTGCCTTATACAACTGAGTAAAGAAGCATGTCCAATTTGCCTCTGTTTCTGAGTCAAATACACCATATGCAACATAGAACAACCAATTATGTCCATCTACCCCTGTAGCTGCAGCTAATTGGCCCTTATATTTTTCAGTTAAAAAGGTTGAGTCTACAGCTAAATATGGTCTACAGCCACTTAAGAACCCATCAATGCAAGGTTTCATTGCTACAAACAATCTATTGAATAATTTTTTCTCACCAATTGTCTTCAAGTCTATCTCTACAACTGAACCAGGGCTTCTACGTTCTATCTCATGTTTCCAATTAACAATTATCTGAAAAGATTCTTCATATTTGCCATGAATTTCATTCAGAGCAATTTGCATACCTCTGTAAGTTTTCTGGTAGTCCATCTTCTGCTTGTATTGCCCTTGCAGTTTCTCCATGGCTTCATTTGTTGTTCTGGAAGGATCTAACTGCA
>SPJY01024477.1:179020-265257 GCA_005191435.1 Raddia distichophylla
ATATATATATATATATAATGATAGTATACAAGAATCCATATCAACTAAGACAAAAATATTGTTATTAAAATTAAAGTATAGGAATTGAGCACACATCAACTACAATAGAAATATATTTATCCATCTAATTTGTTGTACGAGCTAAATGATAAGAATTAAGAGCAATAATATGGCTAGCACTAATAAAGATGACACAGAGACCAATGAGAAGGTAGAAATTGGAATAACTACGACGACGGTATTGCCGGATATACTAATGTGCTCGGCGAGATCAAAGTTGTTAATATATCTCCAAATTAGACTTAAACTATATTAGAGATAATAATTAATAAAGATATATATGGCTACATATCACAAAAAAATAAGCTTCCGATTGAACATGAATCATATTAGGCCATTTAACATTTAAAAATAAATTTAGCCATATATACTTGAGTTATATGGTATCGGTAAGATACCGTATAACATTTTAACATGAATTATATGGTATCGGCAAAAAAAAAACCATATATACTAGAGCTAGAGTTGACGCGAATTGTAGAACAAATTCAGTTTGCCACGACACAATGGACGGTCGGCAGTGGCATGCAAAATACGCTAATGACATTGCATCCTTCTTGTTCCTAGCTGGCTTCCAGTTCCAGTCATGCAAATGCAATGCCCTCACGTAGAAATGTAGAAACCGGCAGCCCAAGCAACAGAACAAGCAAATGAAATGATTATGAATTTATGATCGTTGATCAACTGCCAAGAAGTGCTCAAGCTGTAACATTGAACAACCAGTGAAGCTGACAAGAAGACGAGAAGACGAGAGACGAGCAGTGGTTGCCATGCTGCAGGTGTGCTGGTTTGGTTAGCCTAGTATGGTGGGCTTCTGGTATGGGCCGACGATACACAGCGTGGGCCGAGTAGGCGACGACTGGCGAACTGGTGATGCTGTGGCCCAGTGGCCGTAATGCCTATGTTCTTTTCGGCTTAAAATCTATCTAAGGAAAACGGAGCCTAGTCCACATCACCTAGATTATTTCAACCGTTCGATCAACGATGGGATCAAATTATAACGGCCTAGATCAACAAACAAATTCTCACATAAATCAAGAAAAAAAAAAGATCTATGCCGCTGATTTTTGTGGGGCCAGATTATAACGGCTTAAATTTTAAAAAATATTAGAAAATCGGATTAAATACTAAAGATGATATAATATGAAATTTCTACATAAATCAAGAAAAAATAAAATATCTATGTAGCTTAGATTAAAAGAAAATCTTAGAATTTTAGATTAATTACTAAAGCTGATATAATATATTAGAGATAAACTCTGAATCCGATATGATATATTACAGATGGATTATGAGTTAGAGATAAACTTTATATGCCAAAACAAATCTAGCCGACGCGCGAGTCACCTTGCTCGTTAAAATTAAAACCAAGCATTATAAATTTATTATTTTTTTATAAACCGAACTATGTATTATATTTTATATTAATTTTTGTGAGATTATAAATATTTTTATTAGAGTTATTAAAATTCCATGTATGGATTGAGAGTAGTGTTAGGGGCATTAGTAGTCTTTTTTTTAGCAAGAGGCAGAAGATCTACCTTTGTATTAATAAAGAGAAGTTACAGAGTGGGGGAGATAATGGCCCCTCCCCCGTGGGCCCGAAAGCCGGTCTAATTAATTACAAAGGGGGCGGCCGTAGCCTCCCAAAGGCGCAGGTCATCCAGAGCAGATTAAGGAAAAAGGCGGTAGGTCTGTTGGCCTGGCGGAAAATCCTGTTGTTGCATTCAAGCCAAATCTGCCAGATGGTGGCTGAGGCGATTGAGAGCACCCCTGCAGAAGCGCCGCCTTGAAGGATGTCGTTAGACTACCAGGCATTGAAGCAGTCGGTATTTGCCCACCCAGCAGGGTCGAGGGGTTGGGCGTTAAGCAAAGATGACAGCCAGGCCCAGATGAAGTAGCTGAAGGTGCATTGGAGAAAAAGGTGCTCGGGAGTCTCCAGATTGCGCCTGCAGAATAGGCAGAAGTATTCGTTCGGGAGCTGCCGGTGTAGTAGAGCGTCGGCCGTGAATACTCGTCTATGCAAGAGCGTCCAGCCAGCTGTCGGTGTCTGGGAATCGTGCTCCTGGAGAGCAGCGGGTCCACGGATCGGCAGACGAATTTGTGGTTGGAGTGAGGCCCAACGACAACCCTTCTCAGCAGCCCAGGTGGCGGCCGAGCCTACAGAGGGCTCAAGCCGCGCGGTCTTCCCGGACTGAGCCTGGTGCGATTCGGCGATCCGGGTACAGGTCCCTAGTACAGTGCAAGAAGGAAAGAAGAAAATACGAACCACGAAGACACGGTCGATTTACCCTGGTTCGAGCCTCCACTGCCGGGTAATAGTTCTACTCCAGCTTAGTTGATTATATGGTGGAAACAATACAAGGGTGCCGAGACCGGGCTTGAAGGCACCGATCCCGAGCTTACAGTGGTGGTAACTAAGGACTGAAGCTACTTCTAAGGAAACTTCGGACGAATGTGGCTTGAGTGTTGGTGCGGTTGATTCAGGATTTGATCGGGGTCCGATCGGGGTCCAGGGATCCCCCTTTTATAGTCGCGGCGGGTTGGTCGAAGCTGATGCGGCGGGCCCCGCGCGTCGGTCTCTGCTTTTAGTGGCGTCGTGCTTGTCTCGTTCCGGGACTCTGTCTGGTCTCGAGCCTGCAGGGAGAAGCTAGTCAGGTCAGTACTGGACGCGTGTCTGTCTTGATGCCGATACGGGGAGGAAACCTTCTTTAGGGAGAAAGCACTTTCCCTTTATCCCCGATATAGCCTTGACTGGACCGAGCCAGCCTCGCGCCACCCGTTGGGGGCGTCGCGTAGCGTAACAACCATCTGCTGCCTGCCAAAGAGGGCAGACGACAAGATGGGTTGATGCGGCGTGCTCTTCCCCGGGCTGCGGATTCCTGGGGAGACACAGTTCGTTCCGGTCAAGGCCGAAGAAAGTACGGTGGGGCGCGACAGTTGTCGCTACCTGCCTATGGGTAGGCGGATCACTCGAGGGACCTTCTCTCAGGCTAAGGATAGCCCGGGAGGCGCATGGTGCCGCACGGTTCGACCGGGTCAAGCCCAGGTCAGTCTTTGGCGGGCTAGGCGCTTCCTCTAGCACGGCCGGGAACAGCCTCTTGGACCCTCTGCTTGTATGATGGGCCGGTAAGGAAATGGCCCAAGGCTCGTCCCAGGATGGACCGTTTATCAATCACCAACACCACGGCTCGACACAGCGACGCACGGGGCGCAGGGAGGCGAGCTCAGTCGCGACGGGGCGGCGTCGTGCGCACGGCATGGCAGCGGCGCGTGCGGCGGGGCGGAAACAGAGCACCCGAGGCGCGCACGCATCGGAAAGAGAGAGAAGAGGGAAGAGAGAAGACGCGCCCGGGAGCTCGATTTCAAATGACCGATTCGAATTTTGCAAGATTTTGAATTTGCCCCAAATTTGGGTGTTACAAGCGGGGAGCATGCTCTTTAGAATTTTCCATAATGATACATTTTGAAGTATTAGAAAAGAGTGATGGTGTGGAACATATCTCCAAACTTTGAGCTAGATAGTTGCATGTATCCAATTAACATGTCTTAATATGAAGTATATTTAATTAAAAAGAAGATGAGCACCAAGGTTTTGAGTCTAGGTGGGTTGTGAGTGGGGTCTAAATATGCAAACTAATGTGAAAGTACACTTGCAAACCGACACTAGCCGAACCGGCGAGGCAACGATGTTGTTAGCGAGTTTTATCAACAATCCCTAGATTTAGTGAGCAAGAAAGTAGTACAACATTGGAAGATGGTGATATTTGAGGACGGGTGGCATACACTGATGCACACTGATCGTCCTATACACAGAGACACGTGCTTATGTTGTGCTACCCAAAGGCGTGAAACACATCCGTTAACCTACCAAACATGACAAAGATGAGCTAGGAGTTCTTCCCTAGAACTCGCAGGAAAATTGGTGAGCCTTAGTCAAAAATAACAATAATAAGTTCGCTTTTGCTTTCACGAAATGACAAGGGGCATGTAAACATCTTCAATTGATGACACCTTTTGTCACTTTCTCCCCAAAAATACCCCAACGGGCCTCATATTATGCAAGCCAACCCACTCAAATTTTCCCTCTCTCTATATGACAACTGGGACAAACCTATCATGTCTTGTGCCTTTCCATTTTTTCTCCCTGCCCAAGGACAGTGACGTCGTTGTCGCCACCATGATGACCAATGGAGTCACCCTCCACCCTCACCCTCTCTCACGATCACTGACCCCATTGTGTCGTGCGCACCGCCCACCTTGGTCTTCCCTTCTTCCATATGTTGTCATTATGAATGCCATGCATATTGAGACACCCCAGTATCACTTTTTTTTGCAAAGGGAGGCGAACACCCGATTCCCACTCAATCAAACGAACATTACATAATGCTTTTCTTGTGTGACTCAATTTCACCACCCTCTCTCTTTCTCACCATTTTAACAAAGGACCCTTTCTCTCTTTTTCTCACCATTTTACAATTTCTTCTTGTATGGGTTCTAGGCCGGCTCATTTGGCTCGGGTCAACATCATTGCTTCTCTCTGCTCGATTCTCCTCTTCTTGGCAGCTTGGACTCTCCTTTTTTCTTACATGGCTTGTGAAAACCCCACTACATAGGACTGGTTACTACTTGAACCCATACTATTATTATCCAAAAAAGCTTGATATTGAATTAGATGGATCATTCAGAGAGGGACTAAGTTGTGTTACAAAGATGGTTGAAGATATTGAAGTCCAAGACCAAATCATTGCTGAGCTTGAGCACTATCAAGAGGCAAATGATTCATTTGGAAAGGACCTTGCCACACGATAGAGGAGATCTAAGAACTTTGATTCAGGTGATTATGTAACTGTTTAGTGTTACTATTTACTACTTTTACTTTACTAGTTTACTGTTATCTACTCCCTCCGTCCAACAAAAAAATATCATTCTGGCTATGCACCTGGACATAACCAGAATGACATTCTTTTGTGAACGGAGGGAGTACATAATAGTCTACACTTTCTTAATTAGACGCATGAGTACATGACTAATTGTAGTTGGTATTTCATTTTTTTTAATCCAGCTAAATGGTGGCTGAATCATGGAACAACTGCACCAAATATGAGGAATTTGGCTATAAGAATCTTGGGTTTGACATGCAGCTCCTCAGCTTATGAGAGGAACTGGAGTACATTTGAGCAAGTAAGAAATCAATATTCAATAATGAAATAAATATTTATATTATGCTTATTTTTTCTAGCATAGTTTAGAGAGTACTTATTATGTAATTATAGTCAAAGTTCACTTTACAACTTGCATGCAGGTTCACACAAAGAAACGAAATAAGCTACTTCATGACAATATGAAAGACCTGATCTTTGTTAAATTCAACTCTAAACTCAAGAACAAGAAAGAGTACGAAATCAGGGACCCAATTGAGAAGGCAATTGTTGATGTTCTTCTAGAAGATGATGAGAATGAGTGGATCACTGGCCTTGTGCCAAATGCTGAATAAGGTCTTGATGTCGAGCAAGCTGGATCATCATAGGGAGCAGCAACAGTGCATCCCAAAAGGAAGAGTGGTATCCCCCTAGGAAGAGGAGGAAGCTGGTTCCTATTATTCCTGTGGATGATAAGGTACCAGCTGATGCTTCCTCTTCTGAATCAGAAGATAATTGTGACATTGAAATGCTATCTCCATTAGCTTCTTCTGATGATGACAAATCGATCTTTGCCTCTAGTGATGATGAAGATTGAAGACATTTAGATTTTAGTCATTTAGATATTGAAGTGTGGGTTGTGTGGTTGTTTGCCTCTTTGCTTTGGTATTATGGTTTGGACTATGGAGTTATGGTTGTTATGGACTTTAGTTCTTCACTTCTTCTATTGCTGTTACTGTTATGTACTTATGCAATATGCACTTATGTGGTTAACTGATTATATGATGTTGGTTGGCTTATATTGTTGTAATGAACTGATGAAATACCCTGTTCTAGGGCTACATTTTGCAGGTTTTTCTAGAAAACTCTATTTGCCATATTGGCGCTATAGCGGCCGCTATAGTTGCCTTAGCATTTTGCAGATGCCGCCACTAAATGCTATAGCCCGTGATTTAGAACATTGTTGAGACATGCGATCAACTTGTAGTGGCATGCAATGATGTGGGATATAACTGGAGTTTTCCTAACACTGCATCTCTGAACTGGACTTTTGACGTCTGCTTTCTCTGAACCTCAGGATCTTTACTATATGCTGGATTTGGCTTGGAACGCTCCCCAATATCCCAATTCCCAATGACCTAGTAGCACTTGAAAAGCCTTTTGGCTGGAACCACACTTCAATATCCCAATGACCTGGCGGAAGTTGAAATGCATATGGTACATACTCTTATCCGTATTGCTACGCGATCAGCTTGTAGTGACATGCGATGATGTGGGATGACCAATGTATTACTGGAGTCTTCTTGATACTGCTTCTCTGAACTGAACTTTGACTCCTGCTGTCTCTGAATCTCAAGATCTTTACAATACGCCAGGTTTGGTTGGAACTACTCCCCAATGTCATAATGACCTGGCAACAGAAGAAAAGTTAAGGTACATGCGTGGTGCTCCTATTCGTACTCCCCTAGTTTTTAGATGCATGAACTATGAACGCATGTATACTTTAATGTAGTTTTTTAGTACTGGGGACACTTTCTTTACATATTTAGGCTTTGGCAATTTATAAGGGTGTAATAGCTCAAGAGAAATTTTGCACATTCTGTTTGTAACATTTCACTAAAATTGTTATATTCTGCTCTTCATCAACAATTTCATAGACTCAGTTCAACAATATTTACGTTCTAAATTAAATTGTTATGTTCTGCTATATTGTTTGATGGAATGACTTGGTCTAATTCAATAGTTAGATTTTGTTTCTTCAATTTCATAGTTGAATTTAAAAGTTCAAGTGTTAAGGGTAACTTTGCACACAATAATTGTGGTCCCTTTTATAGATCGTTGGGAGAAATAACTCACAGAGCAAAAATGATAGTTGAAGAACTTAGATAGAGAATCGAAGAGCTAGAATCAGAGAAAACTCATATGATGAGCCTCCTTACTAAAAATCATTCTAAAATTGATTTGAAATGGAAGAAGTGCCATGATAATATTTTTTCCACAATAAGAAAGTTCTTGCCACATAACTTACCGAGCTTCTGAAAAATCCCAAGAAGAAAATCGTCAAAAGCATGAAAGTGTCCTAAGCTAAAAGACTGAAGGTAGAAAAAAAAATGTAGAGGAGCACTCTAGGATGACGCCATTTTGCAAAATGTTATGGGGCCTAGGGATATATGTTGACCATTTGGAGGCATTGCCTTGTCCACTTTCCAGAAATTGCTGTCAAACTTGGTTAAATTTAGTACACTGATGAATACATTATTTCTATGATGGATTACTATTCACCAGGTGTGTTTTGTAAGTTTTGGGTTGGTATGAATACCCAATGCAATATGGAAATTGAGTTCTCACATCTGATTCGTGCAATGAGAGCTTAAAGTCAGTGTCGCTCCTAACGTTTTTTAGCCCACTAGTGTGAGACTAAAACATGTCATTTTTAAGATATTAATTTTGTATTTCAATTTCTAATTACTTAATACATCAAATATTAAATGTTTTAGTGTTTAACAGTTGAACCATGACTTAATAATGAACTAAACACTTATAAATAACATGACCTGATCTAGAGACTAATTATTACAAATGACTACTATACTACAAATGTAATAATATAATAAAATATTTATGGATCTTTTATGTCTAGCCTACTCCTTTTCTCCACACTCTGACTATGTACTTAACTTCATGGTCATTCACACACATATTTATAAATGTTTCAATAATATTTGATTGTTAACACATTGCAACATCTAGTTCATCCATATATAGATATCTCCTAAAATATCTACATTCTATGTAGTTCTAAGAAGGAGGCATCTAGTTCATCCCAACAGGAGTGCAGGACATTCGTCATGTAAAAAATGGAAACTGGAAAGGAATATGTGATCGATCATTGATGCAACTTCTCGACATGCCAAAATATAGCATACGTCATATTGTCATCTATGCTTGATTTGAATTTGATCAAGATTCATGCCAAAATATAGTATATGTCGTGTGAAATATTTGTTTGTTATGTGTTTGTGCATAAAATATAGCATGAGTCATGCCAAAATTTTTATCTGTTTTTTCTGTTTTTTCTATCAATTTTTCATCCAATTTTTCAATTTGCACGTTTCTCTTTTCTGTAAACCGCGGCTAGCCTGCAAGAACCGCGGTTAACCGCCAAAAGCCTCCGGCTGGCCGTCCTAAATTTCGGTAAATCATAAATTTGAATTTGGCTCCAAAACCGCGGCTAGCCGACGGTTAACCGCGTAAAACCACGGCTAATCGCAACCGCGCAGCACGTGGCTCGGAGGCTCCAGCCGGTTTTGTGAACCCTGCCTCGAGCTCCCCGACCACAGCGGCGACGTGAGCGTCTCTGCCCTGTGCCCCGACCTATGCTTGCTGATGTGCTCACATGTGGTGGCCATTAATTTGGAAATGGTAGATTACATTTGTGATAGATTTAAGTTCGTAACACCAGTGCTTAAGGCTTTGGAAATCTGGTTCTTAGGCCACTCAAGGTGGATCACCCCGACTTGGACTGGATTCAATGAACTTGGGAACATCATAACCGTAGTTCATTATGATTAGAAAACATTTTGTCAGATCACTCTTTATTCACATGATAAGTAGGAGTGCATTGCATTGGAATGGTCAATGTTTTGTGTTTAGTGCCTTGAGTTTGCTTGTTGGCTGAATGCTGATTTCTGTTGTGTGGCAATTGGCTGCAGATAATCATTACAACTTATGGGGAGATTGAGGGGAGGGGAGAGATGATACGGAGAATGACGTGGATGCAACCACATTGGTATTTAACAGACACATCAACACTTAACTACAGCGTAGATGCCATTTCATCACATAACGGAAATCCTAATAGTTCAAGGGTAATCATGTAAACACCGACAAGTTTAAGGGGTTGAGAAAATAAAATGCAAGTTTGAGGGGTTAAGTGAGAAATGATGTAAGTTTAGAGGGACCACGGTGCAATTTTCTAAAGAAACCCCTAAAGAATATTCTTCAAAGTTTATGTTATATTAGTCTCTAAGTTTAGAGATTTTCTAAGCCCATATATTTAGGTATTCTCCCTTATATCTGTATACCATTTTGTGACAAACACTATTGATGAGGGTAAAATTATAAAGAATGAATAATGGTTTAGAGGAGGGATGTAAAGACCCAATTTTTGAAAATCTGTTATGGATGCTCTTATGATTTGAATATGATAAAATTGACTATATACTTCAAAGTCAAGATACAATCGACAATATGCCATGCACCGCATGCAAATTTGCCATATAGTCCATATGTAAAGAGTAAAGACCTTTTATGCCCTTGCATGGTTACACCACATGAACGCAGCCAACTAACCACTTTCATGAGGTGGAGGAATATAAGGGTCTCAACAGGTGGGTTAGATGAGAAAATTTTTGCAAAAACTTAAAAGGGACAAATAATTAATTGGAGACTCAACTTTGGAGCATATAATCAAAGAACATGTGTTCGAGAACACGTTGTCAGTTGCACCTCAACTTTGAGGCATAAGTAATTTTTCTCTTTAAATGTAGAGTCATTCTCCAAAGCACAATTTTGGTAACTAAAGCACAATTTTAATAACTAAAACGCAATTTTGATAAGTAATTACCATTGTAGTTTATTTATAAAATTATAGCATTAGTGAGGCATTTTTTAGATGAAACTATATACATTGTTTTAATGTTCTCAATGAAAGTATTCAAAATATTTTGTAAATAAATTATCAAAACTTTATCTTGCATATATCTAAAACTTTATGCTTTTAAGATCAGCAGGAAGTACCATGAAGTTTAAGGACGCATATTACATCTCTGTGCCTGCGAGCTGTGAAATTTCAGTGGACGTCCTTTTATGGGGCATCACCCAAGGTTGGCATATCTAATGTGGATGCAGTCGACAGTGAGCGGAGACAATCAGATCTAAATGTTAGCTCCAATGGTGGCTGGACGATGACCTATGGTGAAGAGACCTGCAACAATTGGGTTGTTAGGACAAAAGGATGTTGAAGTTATAAACTCGAGAGAAATTTTAGTTTCTGATTTTTTTTAGTCAGATTTAACGACGGTGACGCCCATGGGTTTCGTTACCTTGCTACAAGCATCATTGAGGTTCTGGGTACGTCTTCCTTCTAGATTAATATTCAAATTGTTTCGACCATTGTCTTCTTTCTCACTAAATCATTTTGGATGTTGTGAGAAAATTTTGGAACCAGAGAGAAATCTCATGAAGGTCGATGATCATCTTTCTATGTGAGGATGTTTAGAATTACACCCATCAAGATGTTCGGATCGTCTGATTGTACGTGGCGGAAGATTGTCTTAGCGTGACAAAAGCTTTGATGTAACCATGTGTTGTACCATCCCATAGGATCCATAAGTTCAACCTCATACAGGAAATCAAATATTCCCTCTAGTCACAAATAATTGACTTTTGATATCTGTATTAGTCAAAATTTTGAAACCTGAGCCTCTGATATCTTTTAAAATGGTCAGATTGTGTATATAAAAATTATATGTGTAGATTCACCTTGAAAAGTACTTCAATAATATTGTAATCTATTAGATTTTTAAAATAAATTATAATAAGTTTTTTTAAAACCTGAGCCTCTACATATATCTTTTAAAATGGTCAAATAAGTTTTTTTCCAGGTCTTTACAGATATAGGGTTGGTGATGTGCTTCAGGTCACAGGCTTCTACAACTGTGTGCCACAGTTCAAATTCATCTACCGGTGAAATGTCATCCTCAGCATTGATTCTGACAAAACGAATGAGGAGGATCTCCACAATAGTGTTACACGTGCAAGAAAATTCTGGAGAACCGAAACCACATCCTCCTGGAGTACACCAGCTACTCAGATACTTCCATTGTCCCTGGTCACTATGTGCTGTTTTGGGAGATCCTGCAAGGCCGCGATGCCTCTTGATGCCCAGCTCCTTGAGAGTTGTTGCATTGTTGTCGAGGAGTCACTTGACTTATTGACTATGTCTCTGGTTAGTCCGGGCAGCTCGATTAACCATTACAAAACTCCCAGGTGCATTGAGTCTGGTCTTGCACTGAAGTTGTTAGACTCCAAGGCTATCGCTTGCTTCTTCAGTCCCGTGATCCTGAATGCAGTATGTGAGCTTTCAGGTAGTAGTAACATGTGCCACTGTGCTTGATTGATACTCCTTTTAAGTTTTTGCTATATACCAGAAAAGAAGAGCATTTTAGCTTTTCACTTCATGTGTGTGCGGCTGTCATCCTGATGTCCACGAATGCCATGCCAATTGCTTCTCTTGTTATTGTATTTATAAATTTTTTTATATGCAATGGTTTGGCTTACAACAGTTCTGCATAGTATCTATTATCAAAGTAGCATGGATTGATTTCGTCACACAGGTATATGGATTGATTTTTCTTTAGCGAAGTGTGCTTCTTTTTACAAGAAAAGAGTTGGAGCACATTTTTTTAGTTTTGTTTCGACCTACTTTTACCATATCAATGTTTACTGCCGTTTAGAAAAATAAAAGTGATTTGCGTGAGGTGTCTTCTAGCCGTAGTTCTCGAAAGCTCTTTCAGAATTAAAACCTTGCACATCTTGCAGCTGTCATGAGCGTGACACCGCATGAGAATGAAGTCCACCGTCATCGAAAGAGAGATCAATGACCAAGAAATCATAACAAAGCAAAGCACGAGCAATACAATAGTAAAATTTCCCTTAAAACAAAGAGGACACCAACTTGACTTGGAGCTCTAAACATTGCATCCCAGTAAAACACTATTCATCCGGCTCCAGCAGGCACACTGTCCGATGACTCTAGAACCTCTGTGCTATTACATATAGGAATGCAAAAGGGTCAAGCCGTAGAACAACTCTAATTCATTATAAACACATCAAAAATTCCATTTCTACCCAACCTTTTAAATTTCTTATGAAAAGAAATGAACTAGAGAAGACCGGCCATTTTGCATCAAAACGAACCAAGGCGAAGACCGGCCATTTTGCATCAAAACCAACCAAGGCGTTGCATTTGTACTTTAAAAATCTTCTCGCATTGCCAAGCTAGCTCTCTGCTGCTACTGATTTGCAACGCCTTTGGCCTCGCTCTGACATCATCAGATCCAGAACGCCGCAGGTTTGTATTGCTCATTATGGTGAGCAACCTGGTAGGACATGGATGCGTAAGAGCGATGGCGGGCGGTCTGCAGGCCTCCCACCTTATCGTACCTGAGCACGAAGGAGGTCATCTCCAATACACGGAGGCTCCGGGGCCGTTGAAAGTCGCTCGCTCGGCGCTCAAGCAGGCAGAACCTGCTGTCACCCATGTATACGAGAGCGATGCTCACGTGGACATTGGAGCCCAATTGGAAGAGGACGTCCTTGCCGAGCTTCCAGGCAGGCATGGCGTCGCACCTGGCGACCCGCGGCGGAAGGTCGCAGCAGCAGAGACGCCCGGGCTTCTCGTGCATGGGGTGCAAGACCCCGACCAGGGCATCCAGGTCGCGGTCGTAGTAGGCTTGCCCTTCGAACGGCAGCAGCCAATCTCCAATGTACGTCCACACGAGGGCCTCGGTGTCCAAGGCGAAGGTGCTCTTTCCACGTTCGTAGTGGTCGTCGCCGGGATTCCACACGGACATGAAGACGGTGCGCCCGTCCGGGTGCAGCGCGTAGCAGGTCACGTGTCTGGACGAAAACGGCGGCGCGTGCTCTTCTTCAGCTCTGCTCCAAGACCATTGCTTATTATCATGGCTGAGAACGTCGAGGGAGGTGTCCACCAATGCCAAGAGACTGCCGCCGGCGCCAGCCGAGGCGTACAAGGGTCTAGTACTTATGTTCATGAACCCGCGGGTCGGCAGGCAAGGGCATACTGTCATGCCCAATGTCTCGGTGTCGAACACGGGGGCGCCGGGGCAACACTCGGGGGGTTGCATCGCAAAGATCTTGGTGCCGTGTGCCACGAAGGAACACGAAAACGGGTGCTCGGCCTCGATGCGGACGAGCGGAGACTCGGCGGGGGCCGCGTCCACACCGGGCGCCGAGTGGAACTCCTCCGCCGGCACCCTGTAGATGCTGTACCCCTTCTCCCAGTCGTCAAGCACCACGTACAGCTGCCGCCGCCGCCACCGCCCCGCTGACCGCTTGGCTATGAGGTCGAGGCCAGAGCAGCGAGCCAACGTGAACGACGACGGGCGCTCATTCGATCCTTGCCTCTCTACTTCGTCTCCCGTCTTCCTCTTTTTTTCTCTGCGCCTCGTCGTTTCCATGAGACTCTGTGCAAGCAGAGAAGACAGATTCAATTACACAAGCTAGCTAGAACAAGAGGAAGATATTGGGTTCCACTCCCATACACAAAAAAGCTAACTAGAACAAGGGAGATATTGATTTCTACTCTTATATATATATATATATATATACTCAGCTAGTCCTCTCCCAATTCGATTCCGAATCAGAGTCCGAAAAACGGCCGAATTTGGATCCAATCCGAACTCACAAAATAGGGGAAACCCAAAAGGACAGCTAGTGATATCAAACCAAGTTAACAAAACTCAACAGCTCAACTACCATTGACGAGCTGCACGTTGCTTCTAGCCTCAGTTGTTCTTGTGAGCTCGCTATCGACTAGAGCCTGGAGATCGGTTCCTCGTGGCTTGCTCAACCAGAGACTCAAGCTCAAGATCGAGGATGGGAAAAGAACTCTCAGATCTATGTCTCCGCTGCTGGAGACTCAAGTAGCGGCTAGGTTTCAAGAGAACGTACAGAGAGGAGGCACTCCAGTGGGCGGCAGCGCGGAGGCGGCGGCTAGGGTTGCAGTGCGGGATGCGGATGCATGCGCCGCGGTGAAGGGCTGAAGGCTACTTGGAGTCTTTGGAGTGGGAGTGCGATGCTCATTTGTGCAGTTGTGCTGTTGTGTTAGGCTGGGCCGGCACCGAAGACTGACCTAGCAGGGGACTCGGCCTGTAATGCACATAGCAACAGAATGTGAGAAGGCCAGATGCCCAGATGTACAGAAGGGTGGCCCAATATTTCGGTTTATTCGGCTGTTCGGTTTCTGGGAATCAGAAACCGAACCAAACAATTTAAACCGGATAATTTGGAAGTAGAAACCGAATACAAACTGAAAAACCCAAATAACTAAAAATTTTGGCTCTTTTGGTTCGGTTCGGTTTTTGGTTTATCTAGCCCACCCCTAGTCATCATGGGCCAAGGTCGGGTAGGCTAAATGGGGGACTCGTGGAAGCCATTTACTTATTTAGGCCTAGCTATCTGGTGCACAGTGTTGTCGTGCTGGCACACAACAGCTCGTATGGGGCACCCCCGTACAGATGTATGGAGGATGCTCAAAAGGGGAGTAGCAGGAAGCCTTAAAAACCCAAAATTTTAGGAGAAGGACTTTGTATTTTCGTTGCTTCTTTGCCTCTCCCCTACCAAGGGTACATGAGCGGCCTTATATAGACCACTGTTTCACGGAATTACAGGAACCATGCGAAATTACATCATCGCCCCTGCTTTCATGCTAAAGCAAGGGCCAAGAAGTCCTTTCCTAACCTAATCTCTAAACTGCCCCTGCTTTTGCACTAAAGCAGGGGCCAAGAAGTCTTTTGCCCTGCTTGGGGGCGGGAGGTACACCTTTGGTCCCCCTCCTACCAACAGCCTCAATCTTTTGCTTGTCCTTATTCGTGGGCGACAGCTTCTTTGTCTTCTGGCCGCAACTTTTCCCTTCTTGTCTCCTTCCTCTTTTGGCAAAGGTCTGATGTTCTTGCTTTTGACCCATTTGGCGGCATGTGGCCTCCAGTCGCCCGTAGGTCCCGGAGGCCTCATTCCCGCGGGGGGTCCTCGAGGCCCTCTACCGCTCGGAGGCCTCCCACTGCTCCTTGGGCCTGTCCGCCTTCGTGGCGTTAGTGCTTTCGCTGGGCGGAGGCCCTCCGGACCTCCGCCCCCCCTGGCGGTGCCTTTGACCTCGCTGGTCTGTGTTGGGGTGCACGTAGACACGTAGGGCTCTACCGAGTGCGCCTGAGACCCAGGATCTCGTGGCCTCCGCACCGCCAGATGGGACGCTGGCTTTTACTACCTTTTTCCAAGGGCAGAGGCACCACCTGCGCCTTGGAAGAAAACGCCATGACCCTCCGCTCCGCCCACGGCGGGCGCGAAGGGTCCTTTGAGCCCGACCTGTGAGCCGTCTAGCTAACTCACAGGCCCTACGGGCTATGCTAGCTTCGCTAGGCCTCCCTAGGCAGGGATGCAATCCTTAGGGCCGTGCGGCATGCCACGTCATGGCAGAGGGGTGGGGCCACCTGGAACAACAGGAGCCCCTCATGGTCAAGGACTTACTCCGTCATGCTTTTGGCCATGCCTCCTTCTGCTGGTGTAGGCCCTTCCCCTCCGGCATGACGGGAAAGCCGAGGCGCCTCAGGATGTGAACCCGTGGGCCCGCGAGTCGGTCCGCGCGCCCCTCGATTGGCGCGCGGCGCCCCTTTATCAAGTGTCTTTTGCGACTGCCACGTGGCGGTGGATCTTAGGGCCGTGATTCTTGGGTGCCCCGGCGGGGATCTGTGCCGCTCGTTCTAGACGCGTGGCCATGATTCGTCGCTGGGCGTTCCACCTTCCCAACCATAAAGGTGGGCAAGTGCGGTTGCTTCTCCTTCCCACTTCACTCGCAAACCGCCCCTATTTCCATTGCTCTCGTGCGCCGCGAACTCCACCGCTTCCGCGCTGCCCGGCGATTGCCGTCTTCCGGCGTCCCATTGCGTTGCGCCTTCTTCTTCGGTCCACATCGCCTTCGCCAGTGCCCTTGCGCATTGCTCTCGCGGCCGTTCCTTTCTTCACTGGCGGCCATGAAGGAGTTGTTGAGCGATGAGGTGAAGCGCGGGCTAAGTTGGGAGCTCGGCGCTTCCACCATGCGGCGGGAAGCGCTTGCCGTGCTCGCCACCACCCTGGGCTTGTCGCCGATCAGCTACGCTTGCCTGGGCTAGAGACGACGCCGACGCCTCAAGAAAACGAGGAGGTTATTTTTGCCACTTTCCATGACGCGAGGTTGCGGATTCCGTGCGCCCCCTTTTGGCGAAGGTTCTGGGGTTGTACCGTGCGCAATTGATGCACCTGGGGCCCAACGCCATCGTGCGGGTGGCCGTCTTCGAGTGGGCCATTCGGAGCCACGGGATGGTGCCCTCCGTCCGCGTCTTCGCGCACCTTCACCAGGCCATGTGGCAAGGGAGCAAGACTGCAACGAGTCCCTACGGCTCCATCAGTTTTCAGCCAAAGGCCGGTCTGTAGCACTACCTTCCTCCTCCCGCGACACGGGAGCCGGGTTTACAAAACCGCCGGCTAACCGCGCTCCGGGGCACGGAGGTTGGCAAAACCGGCGAGATAAACCGGCCAAAATTCATCAAATTGAAATTTGAAAAGAAAATTAATATAAAATTTGTAAAAATAGTATTGGTTATGCTAAGCACTTTGGCTTGAACAAAATTTAAAAATTCAAAATTTATCTCATTATTTCATGTGATTGTATGTGTTGAAAATTTAAAACTAATGGGTATTTGGGAGTTGGGCGGGCTGGGGGGACTCGGCCCAACTTGAGCACAGTTGAGTGGTGTATTTTGAGCACAAAGCTGCTGTCACTGGTGCTGCTGCCCGGTCTCCTACTTTCCTACTCCCCTCATTGAGCAAATAGAGCCACAGACAGCACCTCCCTTTCCCCAGCACACGCAGCTCTGCTCCTCTCTTCCTTCCCCTCGGCCTCCACCACTTCCCCGGCCAAATCCGCCGTCTACCGCCACGGAGAACGCCGGAGCCGAGCCTCCTTTAAGAGGAATCGCTTCTTAGCTCGGCTAGCCGTGCGGTTTCGGCGGTTAGCCGCGGATCCAGTAGCAGGAGGCCGTGCGCCAGGGAGGCGAGGCGACCAGGGGCGCCACAGCCGGCACGGGGCCGGTTAGCCGCAGATCCGCCCCGGCTAGCCGGACTTTCAGGCCGGCTTTACTCGAGGTAAGCTCGGTTAGCTGTGTTACTAGATTATTTGAGGGTTAGGGTTTAGGACTTTAGTATAGGATGTATGCATGTTTTGCAGGTCTTTTGTTAGTTGATGTTTTGCAGTTACAGCCTTGCAGGTAGCAGGGCCTTGGGGGACAGGTCATAGGGAATGGCGGAGCGGGATCACGACCGTGTTTGGGAGCATGGCGATAAGTTAGGGAATGGATTCAGGTGCAAGTATTGTAGAGCAGAGAAAAATGAAGGTGGTGCGGCAAGATTCAAGTATCACTTGGCGTGCCGAAGTGGAAAAGGTGTGGCGTCTTGTAAAGCAGTCCCGCCCGATGTGAAGGCGTACTTTCAGTGGGAGCTTGATAGGTTCAGAAAGGCAATGGATGATAAGATGAAAGAGGATTTCAGAAAGCAAAGGGCCGCAGAAGGCCTAGGTGATTGGGATTGGCGGGATGAGATGACGGGGGGTGCTGACGAAGAACAACAGATGCGGCATGCCATGACCGCATCACAGACTGAGGCAGAATTCAGGACTCGTGCTGGTGCGTATTATGAGCATGGTGGTGGCAGTGGGTCTGGGGGTGGGCGCGGCAGCGGGGCTGGGAAAGAAAATTTGTTGAAGAAAATGTTGAGCCGATCAAGTTCAAAGTCGCATGCGGACACGCGTAAAACCTTGCAGCCACGGATTGATGAGGGTGTTTGGACAAAGGCAAACAAAACCCTCAGGAAGAAGCTTGGGAAAAAGTGGTCATCATGGTTTCATGCAGCCGGCATTCCAGGAAGAAAAGCGGATAGCCCTTACTTTATTGCAGCTATTAAGGAGACGCAGAGGCTCGGTGAGTGAACATGATTACATCACTACTTAGTAGTTACTACTTTTTCATGAATAACAATTAACCTATTGTTAATTTGACATGCAGGTGAGGGTGTGAGTTCATCGAGCGGCCATGATATTGATGGAAGGTATTTGGAGGACAACAAGCGCGACATAGAGCGTGAGATGATGCAATGGAGTCGTGATTGGACTGAGTTCGGTCTGTCCATAATGTCTGATTCTTGGACTGGACCAACAGGCATGGCCATCATGAACTTCATGCTATATTGCAATGGGCGCATGTTCTTTTACAAGTATGTCGATATGACTGGGAAAACCCAAGATGCAGATAAATTGATGCAGGTACATATACCTATTATCATATTACATCGTGTGATGTATTGCTTTGTCATTATTTAAATGGTTGTATACTTGTCATGCAGGAATTTAAGTCGGTTATCAATTCAGTTGGGCATGAAAATGTCGTCCAACTCATCACCGATAATGGTTCCAACTACAAGAAGGCCTGTAGATTGATCTGTCAGCAGTTCCCCAACATAGTGTGGCAGCCTTGTGTGGCTCACACAATAAATTTGTTGCTGAAGGACATAGGGGAGTTCCAAGAGCACTATGCTGTGATTGAGAGTGCAAGGCGAGTGTACAGATGGCTGTACAACTCAAATAAATTGCATGCAATGATGAAGAAACACATCGGCGGTGAGTTGGACAAGTGGTGTGCAACTCGTTTTGGTACGAACTACATGTTTCTTCAGAGCTTTGCTAAACACAGAGGAGAATTCATGAAGTGGATGGCTTTTGAAGAATTTCTCTCAAGCCCATATGCTAGGTCCGAAGAAGGAAAGTACTGCCATGGATGCTTGAGTAACTTGGCATGGTGGGAGCACATTAACAGGGCTATACATATGGTTGCTCCCATCTATAGCCTTCTTCGGTTCGCAAACCAGATAAGAACCCTACCATCTGCGATGTCATACTCAGATACCAAGACACGTGCCAAAAGCTCGCCAAAAACTTGTGTGAAGAAGATTTCACGAGGGTCATTCGTGTCGTCGAGAAAAGGTTTTCCACCATGTGTGAAGCCACGCTTGTTGAAACAGGTATATCCGAGATTCTGAGTATCTAGTATTCTAATTGGTCTAAAACTCTAAATTACATTTTTTTAAATTATTCTAAATTACAATGTTTACTGTAGCATGTGTTCTTAACCCTATGGTGAACTATACTGTGGGATGGCACCTGAACATGTTGCCGCATGTCCGAGAAATGTTTGAGAAGATTGCTGATACAAATACCGCGGTTACCGCTCTCAATGAGCTCGAGGAGTGGAGGACACGCTCCGGCTCATTCGCAGGAGAGGTTGCCAGAAGGATGGCTCTTTCCAATGACCAAAATAAAGGTAATCGAAATTTCATAAGCACGAAAATGCGATGTACATTCGATAATCGTTATACACTTTGAATGATCTCGTGTGCAATGATGTTTCTCATGCCAGCGATGTGGTGGAACATGATGGGCTCGGACACGCCAAACCTACAGAAGCTTGCAAAGCGTGTGGTGTCGCAGGTTTGCTCGTCTAGTGGATGCGAGCGCAACTGGAGTACATTTGCTTTCATCCACTCGAAAATACGTAACAGGCTGTCGTACAAAAAGCTCCACGACCTTGTGTACGTCCACTACAACCTCCATCTAAGACTAGAAAGACAGGGATTACAAGGTGAACCACGAGACATGGATCAACTCTCTCTGTTCACAGAGCTTTCACTCACGGACGACACAAACCCAATTGTTGAGTGGATGCGAACAGGACAGTAAGAATGTAATTGTTCTTTCTTTTGTAGGAACGTAAGTATCCTCAAGTCATCACTCATTAGTGTTTTCTCACTTACAGGTCTAATGCTGATCCCAAATTAGATGATGACTTAAGTGATGCTGAGGCCCCGGGCCTAATCGTGCCGTGACTGATCTCACGGACATGGGTGATATGAGAAGGAAGACAGGGGCCTCAACAATTGAGGCGTGGGCAGCCAAACATGTTGGAGAAACGCATGTGGATAAGAGGAAGCAGAAAAATACACCAAAACAGTGTGACCCAAAGAAATGTAAGGGACAAGGGCAGCTGGACGAAGAAGAGGAGATGGACAGTGATGACTCCTCCAGTGAAATTGCCCCCCGGAGCCCTCCATACCAAGAATCCAACTTAAGTTCGTCAGCCTCTGATGATGATGACGATGATGGTGCTGATGGTGGTGATGCTGGCGGTGGCAATTTTCAAAGAACGTCATCTCAGCCTGTTGCTGCCTCACCTGCTGAGTTTAGCCAAGGTGGTCATCAGTCACATGCACATGAAGCAAGCTCACAGAGGGTGCCTATGGTGCCTCCTAGGTCTAGCATAGATAGGGGTAAGGGAAAAAAACATGGTCATGGCCCGCACGAGTATAGCTCTAGCTCAAGCAGCGACGTCACTCAGCCGCAGGGGCAATATGGATATCCAGTTCACGTTGGAGTTTACCCCCCAGGAGCTTACCACCCCGCACCTTACCCCCCAGGAGCTTATCCTCCTGCAGCTTACCCCCCACGAGTATACCCCCCAGGAGCTTACCCTCCCGCAGCTTACCCTGCAGCTTACCCCCCAGGACCACCCCAACCACTAAGATATTTGTACCAAAGTGAACAGTCTGACCAATATGACATGTTGTATGCACACTGGCAGACAAATAATTGGATGACAGGACAAAGTTGGGATGAGTTCAGGACCATTTTGAGGTCAACTGAATGGGTGATTATTATTTCAAATGAGGAGCAATACCCCGAGCAACATCACTGGTAGTCTGGTATCATAGTTGACAACTTCACATTTCATGACTTGACAGTTCGAGACAACGGTACTGTTTTGACTTGCCACTTGACAGTCGACACTTCACCCACTAATCTACTATCATTGCGTAATACATCTTTTGTGACTTGTGAGTTCTGACTTGTGAGTTGTGAATTGTGACCTTCTTACTTGTCAACCTGTGTGTGATTGATGTCAATATGTGATGCAGGAGCAGCAGGACAACAGGAGTGCGGGAGGCTGGGGAGGCGGAGCGGCCGGCGGCGAGGTCAGGCTCAGCTAGAGAATTTATTGAGTACACAAAGACAGACCACCTCACAGAGAATTGATTGCACACGCAGACATATCAGGCTCAACAAGAAAATTTATTGCACACACAAAGACAGATCAGGCTCAATCTTGCTAATATCTTGCTGGGAAAACGTTCCAAAATAGAATGCGTTTTATATACAACGATCAAATAAGAAAAACAGAAGTCAATGGGCTCTGTCAAGTTAGCTAAGCCCTCATGGAACGCATCAAATGGGGGAACTCCAGTTCCATATTAAGTTGAGAACACATTCCGGCTTGAAACCCACAGAAGACGTCTTGTACACAGAAATCCAGCATAGACACTACATCTTGGTCTGTGTACTGTAGTTCTCCAAACCTCAGCGCAACCTCTGTTAGATGCACGAGACAGTGCCTAAACATGGTTAGCATGTCCCTACATCCTTTAAAGGAGTTCTGGTTCCTGCTTGACTTCATTTTGTGGACATCAAACGATTCACCCACGTAACTAACATCATACAACTTAGATGGCCAAGATAAGTGCTTAGATTCAGGGAGATATTCAAAAGCACTTTCAGCATCAAATTGTCCTGCCTTTTCTAGTTGGATCATCCTATCAAACATTGTAATATAATGTGCCTTCTTACCAAGCTCGCTCATCAGAACAATATTGTATCTAATCAGCAGTTCATTCAGTTCCTCCTCTACCAAAAGCCTAAGGAAAAACTTCAAGTCATTAGGCGGCGATGCCCCTTCTAGCTCTAGCATTTGCTCAATGCAGTCACGTATTGCTTTATAGTCATTCCTAATTGATTCTGAACTTCTGAGAATTGCCACAGTTCTAAGTTGACTACTCAGTTTAACTTTCTTGTTGCCAAGCCAAAAAAAATCACCTAGTTTGAACTTACCATCTAGACTAAGTCCTGCTCTATGCAGCCTGTACAGATCATCAACCATGCCAAGTAGCACAAGCTTGCAGAACAAAGTCATTCGAGAATGTTGATCAACAATCTTACCAGCTATTACCCTTTTAGCACCTGGAACTTTGACCATTGAGATGATCTTCTTCTTAGTGAGAACTTTTGTAAGTCTTTTAGCAAACACTTCCTCGTTGTGGCAGAGGATGTTGTCGTGACATTTCAACCATCGTAATTCAACTTCAGAATCTGTAACAAGCAGGCTTATCAGGTGACTTTTCTCCAATTCAAGCTCTTCAATTCTTTGCCTGATTTCTTCAACTGTCTGAAAAAAAAAAGAGACCATAGTTAGTTATTGTAAAGACCCTAAGGTTCAATTGAACAAACAATAATTGTATCATCTCCATCAGACTAAAATTCAAGGTGTACAAAAACTAACAGATTATGTCACACAGTACATATGAATACTGTTCGTTTTCTAAAAACAAATTTAAAATAAGACAAAGGCAGCGAAATTGTTAAACAGACAAAGGCAGGGAAATCGTTGAGTCTATGAAATTGTTGACGGTTTAGACCATACCAACCCTACCTGAGAGTTATGCTCCAAAACTATTGGTTAGACTTAGATACAAATTATGCCATGCATTTATTTTTGGGGAAAAAAGAAGACAGCAACACTTCAATAGTACTTAAATCGTACCCCATGATGAATCGAACAAACTCAAACATACAGCACTAAATACCCATTTGGCCATCTATAGCGGACGGTTCAGTGGCAAACTAGCAACCGGTAACACGTTTGCAGAAAGACACTAGAAGAGCAAGCTTATCACTTATTTGACTTATTTACCTATTTATTTATTTAAGATACAAACGAATTGTTTTTTTAAATTGGTTCTTTTTCTATCTTAAAGTCATATTTTATAAGCTCTTAAAAACAAGTCAAACCAAGAGAATTTGATTCTTGAGGTCTCCTTGATCCATTTACTTAGCTGATAAGCCAAATAAGTTAAGCTGAAAAGAACGAGACCTAATTGGAATATCTATTTAATGTGGAAATGCGTCCAGAGTTTTAGTTTATAGGAAGCATACTATTCGACTATTTCATTTCCCTGAAATACCAGGGCTACCACAAGACCTGCTCCTTAAAAAAAAACTAAAGAACCCAATGCTGCGACAAACCTAGTCATAACGCGCCATGGCTGCCACTTTGAACTACAGATTTACAGCTAGCCACCGTCCAGCGGTAGCATCACAATTTGAATTTACAGATTCACAAACAAAAGCACACCTTGGAAACTGTCCTGAGGGCACATTGCTATTCAGAGGTAACACAATTGTTCCCACGACAATAAAACTTGTAAGTTCAATTGTTTATAATAATGCGCAAAACCATGAAAAATTACCAAGATTTCATATTTGTGAATATACTAGATTGCAAGACATCCTTTGCCATATCAGTGTGCAAGTAGCAAAATACATGATCGGACAATGTGGTCGCTAAGACACAAAAATGGAACCCAAACCTGTAACATCATAAATATGCTACAAACTGAGACCAACAAATTTGTGAAAGGACGGATCAATATCCATTAGTGCCTGAAAGCAAGAAAATTCAGCATATACTTTATCCAACTCAAGCAGCATTTCCCTGTGAACGAAGGGACCCCCAAAAATGTCATATTACAGATAGACATGTTATCTTGGGGAGGTAAGGGAAAAGGAGAGGCATTGAAATACCTTTGATTTGGTCTTAGTTGATTTCAAGTCAGCAGCTTGTTTGCTATCCAAAGATTGCTTGAAAGGAAGGAAATCTATTCCACCCATGTATGGTTGCAATGCCTTAGGCACTCCAGAATACAGCAAAGGGTCCTCTCAGTAGCAGTCAAAGTAGAATTCAAAATATGAACAAACTGCTTGGATTGCTCATCATTCTGCAATTTTTGAACAGACATCACATCAGTGGTGACAACAGATAACCAATCAGACATTTTGATCTACGCTGGCAAAAGTATATTACTGTAATGCAACACCTATCAGAATTCAAGAGAAAGAAAATATTACCTTTTTTTGCTCATAGCCTATTCCAAGCCTTCTTGCTTGATAGTCTGTGCAATTTGAACAGGACACTAATTCTCTGTAGGTCTTCGATGCAGGGAACCATGCTTCTAGATCATATTTTTTAGCTGCAGCATCATTAAGAGCACCCGACACAATGGAAACTATTTGATATGGTAGCCCAATCTGCAACAAGAACATTAAAAATGTTTATATGTCAAACAGAAGGACAGTTCACAATATAAACATAGTGTGCAAGGTTTGCAAAGCCTCTGACACTTACCTCCTTATAGAAATCTTGTGAATTTTTAATCATCTCTTCGTGCATCTTCCATGATTCATTGTCATTTGGACTTGTAACACAGAATTGTTCAATCTTTTCAAACTGGTGGACTCTGAAGATGCCAGCCGTATCCCTCCCATGGGAACCAGCTTCTTTCCGGAAGCAGGTGGAGTACCCAGTGTATCTAAAGAGGCATAATTTCTCATCGAATTACTAGTGCGTATCAACTAGAAGGCTAAATACCTGAAGTTACCTAAAGTCAGATGACACCCACCTAATTGGTACATCAGCAGGATAAATTTGATCACCTAAAAGATAAGCACATAGGGGTTGCTCGGATGTAGCTATGAGATACTTTTCCTCTCCATCACCTGTTAACTGTCAAATGGGACAAATGAGAAATGACATAAGCTTATTTTCCCAGTATATCAAGGAAGGAATGTTATTCAAATATTCATCCAACTCCAATCAAACAATTATGAGTAAGCAACACATTTACGGTGACCAAATGTGTTCTTTTTAAAGAGAAACAAAGGGGAGCCTAATGTAACTGATGAAATAAGAAACAAACAGCTGGTACTTCAGGTATTGAAGCCCAAAAAACATGCATATTAGATATGGTCAACAGAGCAAATTAGAAGGATAGTTACTTGAGTACTAAATGTATCATTTCAGTTCAGGCTGAGTCTTTACTATAAGAAAAGTGGTGATGATATGAGCATATAACGATAAACTGATGAAATCAGAATGTGTTACAATACCACCAAACAACTTAGGAAAACATTGTTTAGTTTAACTAATGAAACATGTATATATAATTTCGAACACATACACAATTGCCTAACAACACCATAAACATGTAAAGGAAACACATCCTTAGCTTACTTTGTAAAGTTCATCATCAAATTGGGCCAACTGGGCACATTTTGCCATAGTTTCCTTTCTCATGAAAAAGGGGGTTTGCATTGCCTTGAAGCCTCGTTTTCTCAAGAAAGCTAGCCCAAAATTTATCAACGCCTGATTCAGAAGAACACCATCATCCTTCAAATAGTAACCCCTTCCACCAGCCACATCAGCACCTGCAAAAATTGAATAGTCCGCAAAGCATGATAGGTAACCCTAAAACTGATACAAGAAGAATGAAAAACATAAGTAAACATAAGTTTTTGTATATTGAAGAGAATTATAAAACCAGAAAACCTGATCTATCAGACTATCGCAGTGACAAAAGAAAGGAACTTGTCTGTTTCAATTGTAGAAATATTTCAATAAACTTAACGGACAGCACATGAATAGGCACGAGGTCTAGAGATGCAAATACGAATGGTAACTATTTGGTTGGATAGTCTAGAGTTTGAAAGCAAGGTAGACGGAGAAAATCAGGGATAAAATATGTGAGAGATGCAAATATTCAGAGTATATACCCTTCTCCAAAGCTACAATGTCAAGCATCCTGCATAGATCCACATGATTCTTCAAATTCTCTTCCACCCTCCTCTCTCCCCATGTTCGTACAATAGCATTGTTTGCCTGCAAAATGGAACTATAAAATCACTTGGCCTGAGCTTTATTGTCAGTTCAACAGATCAAATTCACAGGACTGCTTCACACTCTTAGAAGTGTATCCAATAATCCAAAATCGGCATTTCAAGCAAAGACAACCTAACTCAAATTAATGCAACACTCTTTCTTGCATTGACATAACAGCCTAAAATGCAACGACGATTCCAACAACAGAAGAGTGGGAGCATATTTTTCTACGACTCGTGCACTACAAACGAACAGTTGCTCAAAGACTTACATCCTTAACGAATTTACCAAATCAAGCTTGACTTAAATATCTATAGAACCGCAAAACCTAAACTTTTCCCCTCCCGACGCACCTCGTCATTGCTGACGGGCACGCTTTCATGGACAAGGTTGCCGATCGTGACGAGCTTGGCATCGAGGGTGGTCTTGGCATCCTGCATCTCCGTCTCCTTCGCGGCCAGCCTCCGCTTGATCTCCTCCGTGCTCTGTATGAAATCCGTTGCATCCTGCTTCTTCTGCAAAGCGGCATGCACCCCACACACACAACAACATCAAAAATCCAAACCTACAGAGGATTCCGAACGAAACGAGAAGCGGACGTACGGCCTTGAGCTTGTCGATCTCCTTGCTGGTCTTGTTGAGCTCCTGCCGGATCTTGTCCAGCTCAAACTGCCCTGCGGCGGGACGAATCCTACGGGTCAGGGACCGCGGATCTGGAAGGGGTTTAGGGGTGACGAGGAGGAGGAGGAGGAAGAGGAGCTCTTACTCTGGCGCCACGCCTCGTCGAGGGCGATGACCTCGTCAACGAGCTCGACGGCGGCGGCGGCGGAGCCGGAGCCGGAGCCGGAGCGGGCGAGCTGAGACTTGCGGATGAGCTCCGGGTCCCCGCCCTTCTTCTCGGCGCGGAAAAGGCTGATGTCGAGCATCTTCCCGAGGTCGGCGGCGGAGAGGAAGTGCCACGTCTGGGAGAATTGGGGTGCTTATCGGATGGTCGGCCCATTGGACCGCGGCCCAGGCCCAATTTTTTACCTCCAAGCGGATCATTGTCAAGGGTCAACGGTCAGCCATTTGTATTCTCGTTTCTGTTCTTCGATCTTTCACCAAAAATCATCGAACTTGTATGAATCGAAGGTGGTGATTCTCAAATTCTGAACGCCAAATCCAAGAAATCCAGCAAAACTTCTATAAATCGACGTTGCTGGCACCGATGATTAATTTGTCATACTCCCTTCGTTTTAAATTGTAGTTCATTGTTGACTTTTGGACACGTCTTTTGACCATTTGTCTTATTCAAAAAATTAGTGTAAACATGCAAAAAAATAAGTCATGCTTAAAATATGTTTAATGATAAAACAAATCACAATAAAATAAATAATATTTACATATATTTTTTCAATAAGACGAAGGGTCAAAAAGGCATATTCAAAAGTCAACAGTGCACTACCATTTGGAACGGAGGGAGTACTTGAAAAATCCACGGAAACCAGCAAAACATGTATGAATTTGTGAGGAATCATCGTTATGATGTTATCGGGTCTAGTTTAGGTGTTGCCAATGTGCTCCAAATTTGCAAATAAGAAAAAAAAAAAGTGATGTGGATTATTCTCAGGTATGTTTGACAATGTTGCCATCCCTCGTGCTTAAATAAAGAAAAAAAAGTCCAATTTACCTCCCTCAACTATTGCAAAAGTTCGGGTTTGCCCCCTCAACTCTAAAATCGGGAATCCAACTTCTCTCAACTATCAATACCGGACAAAATACCCCCCCACTTAAAACCATAGTGGTTTTGGATGACATGGCATTCTAGTCACCATATTTTTTTAGAAAATAAATTCAAAAAATTAGAAAATCATAGAAAGCTCAAAAAAATAAAATAAAAGTACACAAAAACTATAAAAATGTGTAGAATCCAAATATATAATAAAAAATATAATGCTTATATGTATACTTATATGCAAAAAAAAATAGGTTTGTTATATAAGGTCTTTTAATGATTAAATAAATTAAGTATTTAGAAAAATTAGTTTTGCTTATAGAAAAATAGGAAGAAAATAATAGAGATAGAAGGATGTTAGCTTTACCTTTCAATTTATGTTTTTAAATTCAAATTTAAAGTTATTTTGACCTTTCAATTGCAATTTAAAAAATCAAATCAGCCGTCTAAATAGCATGCTTGCATTTTTATTATTCTATAAATCATTCTCAAAAGTAAAGTAATTTTCATCATTTTATAGAAGACAAACAATAATTTTACTAAATACTTAATTTATTTAATCAATAAAAGAAACTCTACAACAAAAAATAATTTTTCATATAAGTATATATACAAACATTATATTTGTATTGCATATTTGGATTCTACACTTTTTTTCTAAATTTTTGGGTATTTTCATTTTATTTTTTGAGCTTGCTATGATTTTCTAAGGTTTTTTGACTTTACTTTCTAAAAAAAAATATGGTAACTAGGATGCCATGTCATCCAAAACCACCATGGTTTTAGATGAGGGGGGTATTTTGAGTTGAGGGAGGTTGGATGCCCGGTTTTGGAGTTGAGGGGCAAAATCGAAATTGCAATAGTTGAAGGGGCCAAATTGGACTTTTTCCTTAAATAAATGACCAGAACCAAATATTTGCTTGGGCAATTTGGTTGGGAGTGATTTGATTGCCTTAAAAATTAAAAGAGCTTTCTTTCTTTAAAAAAATAGGTTATGTAAAAGGGGACTAAGAGGAACAGAGACTTCGTCGCGGATCTACCGGCCGTGCTTTTCACCGAAGGCTTAAGGGAGTCAATGGTGGAGGTCGCGTCATCAGATATGTGACGAGAAGGTGTTCGATTGAGCAATTATGGATAGAATAATGAGTTAGTATTTTGAATAAAGATCTTCAGCGGCGGTCGGCAGAAGCCTCGATATCTAAGGTGTTTTTGGTGCTTTGGAGATGGATCCGAAGAGGACGAAGATGGATCTAAATAGGCAGCGGCAAAGTTAACCTTTTATAGGCAATTTTTCATTGGTTCCACTTCCTCTCGGTGGATTATGTGTGTGTGATCAGATAAAGAAAGTTGATGCGACAAGAACCTGATACTCAAATCCTTGAGTTTTTCTTGTGATCTGTTAGCAAACTGGTGGATAACGACTTTGGAGTGGTCGTACTCTTCTAATAGCGTAGGATGAGCTCGTTTTAGAACTAGTCTTTCTTTTATTTCCTTCAGTTGTTGATTCAGAGGTAATGTTTGTGCTGACATGTGTCAATAGCTTGTTCTAGGTAGTAGATTTGCTAGACGTTCATATCAATTCTTGCAAGAGTTAGTGGTTCCTACCGTTGATACTCGCAGTTTCTAGTTGTTGGTCTCTTTGTGACTTTTATTAACCGATGTTCGTTTCTAAAAAAATTGTGTATCATATCCATATAATTGGTTATGTGGAGTTTGCAGAGCAAGATGAAGATCAAGAGGGCTGTTATGTTTTTTTTAGCAAAGAGGAGGCTGTTATGTTTAGAGTAGGAGATTAAGATCATCTCTAGCAGTCGGCCAATATGTCATTGGATCATCATTATTCATACACTAGTTTATTCACTAGTTTACTCTCTGTAATCATTATTCATGTCCCATCTGTCAGCCCCATACGCAAGAACAGTTATGCACCAATAGGCAAAGTGGGCGCCTGCTAGAAATAGCTTAAAAAGTTTGAGGTTCCCCGTGAATAGTGTCGACATCTAAGGAAACAAGCGGATAAGTGTTATCGTGATATCCGTTGAGCAAGGACCATTGTGTGACGGAGGATCATCTGTCATCCTATCTCAGAAAAAAGGGGAAGAATGGATGGTAGAGTTGCAAGTGGCAACTTTGTAATAACATAGTTGTATAGTGTTTAACCTTTGCAAAAAAAAAATCAAGTTATTGTGTTTTTTTATGGATGGGAAAAAGTTTTGTGGCATGTTCAAAGTGGTGAGTCGAATGAATAACCTTGTTGAGCTAAAATAAGTTGAATGTAAATTTGGACTTCAAGAAGTTTTTTAATCAATTTCTTGAAGCCGGGCCACCTCCTCTCCGCCATGCCGGGGCGCGCCGCACCTCTCCTCCACCCGGCGGAGGCCGGCGCTCCGCTGCCACTCCCCTATCCTCTCCACATGGGCGCGCCGCCACCTAACCTCCTCATCGCCGCATCCCGGCGCGCCGCCGCTCAGCCTCCTCCTCCTCTCGCCGTCTCCTCACCCTTAGATCAGATCGAGCCTCTGTGCTTGCGGCCATGGCGCTCTTCGCAGCGAGGATGAGCTCGTCGGGGTGGCCGAGGCGCGCGCACGCACGGAGGTCGTCAGATTCCGTGCAGGCGACCACCTAAAATAAATCCGCAAACTAAAAAGTGCCCACCGGTTAGGCGAAATATTAAAAATGCCCCTCGGCGCTCTAGGTGAGGGCGGAAAGTAGTGCGTTGACGCCGTCGGCGAGGGCGGAATAGGCTAGGCGCCCTCGCCGAGGGCGAAGAAGGGTAGGCGCCCTCGCCGAGGGCGTCTTGAGGGGTAGGCGCCATCGCCGGGGGCGCCTAGTCTCTGAGCTCTGGACACCGTGCAAGGCTCTGGGAGTGTAGGCCTGGTGGGAGGTAGCCTCCCTCACCGAGAGCGCCTTGAGGTGTATAAAACCCCCTCCCCCTCCCCCTCCCCACCCTCATTTGAGCGCGCGCGGCGGCCCACCTTACTATACACAGTAGAGAGCAAGAGGGTTGGGTAAGGGGAGAGGGGGAGTTGGGGGAGGGGAGGGAGCTGAAGCAACGAGGTTCTGTCGGTAGGTACAGTAAAAAAAATAATATTACATTTTTTCTCCGTATTGTTTATATTTATTATTATAGATTTGCATCATGGTTAGGATAGCCATTAATTGAATGTATTACTAATGATGTAGGGTATGATTTGTATTAGAAATATATTGTTTAGCATTGGGGTAAAATAATAGTAATTTAGCAGTGGAGTAGTGGTAATATTTTAGGGTAGGATTTGTATTAGAAATATATTGTTTAACATTGGGGTAAAATAATAGTAATTTAGCAGTGGAGTATGGGTAATATTTAAGGGTAGGATTTGTATTAGTAATGGACTAAGGGTAAAATAATAGTAATTTTAGGGTAGGATTTGTATTACTAATGGACTAGGGGTAGAATATATTGTATTACCAATGGACTAGGGGTAAAATAATAGTAATTTAGCACTGGAGTAGTGGTAATATTTTAGGGTAGGATTTGTATTAGAAATATATTGTTTCGAAATGGTAGGTACGTGGTAGGTATCTTTGATGGCTACGAATTTATGGAGATTAATGTAGTTGTGGTAGTGAATTTTTTT
Source organism: Raddia distichophylla (assembly GCA_005191435.1). Classification (NCBI taxonomy): domain Eukaryota; kingdom Viridiplantae; phylum Streptophyta; class Magnoliopsida; order Poales; family Poaceae; genus Raddia; species Raddia distichophylla. The sequence continues at coordinate 210,258 of SPJY01024477.1, forward strand.
CGGTGATTTCAGGGAATGGCTGAGTTGCCGTTTGTCATTCATTATGGTGCTGGTACTATTGAACTTGCTGTATGCACAGGGAGCGGCAGAATCGTTTCGAACATCCTGGACAAACTGCCTATTTAAACCTACCCATTATCAGTTAAACGAACGAAGCCTTAGATAGTGTCATGAAATTCCCATCACCACCGAGAGAGCGTATGAAGGAAGTCGTCCCGGAGGGTTTCCAAGCACTCATGTATCTCTGCGGAGACCTTTGCAACCTAATGAGGTCTGGTGACATGTCCTACACGTACGGTCGTAGGTATTGGATGTGCGCAAACTATGTGTACGACCGTACGGAGGAGATGGAGAGGAAGGCCAAGTACCCTATAAGTTAGTTATTACTTTGTTATCTGCCTAACACATATATTGAACACATGCTAACCTTACATTTAGTAGCCTCCATTGTGCGAGTTTGTGCAGTATTTGGATACCAAGCAGACTCCCGAGCAAGAGCGGTTATGCGTCGGGAGGCGGCGGCACGCAGAGCTAGGGCCGAGGAACGTTGGCAGGGCGCTCAGCAGCTAGAGAGAAACAAGCGTTACAAAGAAGAGTTCGAAGCAAAGCGCGAGGCCGACCGGCAGCGCCAGTTGGCTGAGCGTGAGGTGGATCGTGCAAGCAAGCGCGAGAGGGCTGCTAGAGCTAGGGCAGCAGGACCAAGTGCATTTGAGAAGGGAAAATACGCCCGGTGCACCAAGTAGATTGATTATCATAGGCCGCCGCAATGTTTTCAATTACCCTAAGGCATGTAGGTTTACCTACCGTGCGCTGGTAGGCTATATCCTCAAATGTGCCGTGCATGCCATTGTCTCTGTCATGTAATCCGCTAGTTCTTATTTTGCAATGAAAATTCGTGCCATTGTCTGTGTCATCTGTGTTTTAGGGTCGAGCATAGTGATTTATGAAAATTCAGTACGAATATACAAAAAATCCTTCCAAGTTTATCCAGCGACGGTCGCCTATTTGTGCTTTTCTAATCAGATCATTATTTTTACGTAAAATTTTTTATAAAAAATACAATTTCAAATTTTTTTCTTTACCTTAACCAATTTAAAAATTTATTTCATCAAATTTATAATTTAGATTATCCGACAATTCTCATTTACAGTACATTATTTATAAAATACGATTTAATTGTTCAATGTTTTGCCTATTTTTTATTAACAATGCGTTAATTAAACAATACTAAATGAGTTTTAACTTGCCGCCCTCGCCCAGGGCGCCCGCAAGAGTGCAAGGTTAGCCGCCCCCGGGGAGGGCGCCTACCGCAGGCCGCTCTCGGGGAGGGCGCCTATCCTTTGCGCTAAAGCATGGGTATTTTTTATTCGGTGATTTTTTTTTTGACAAACAGCGAAAATTTTCGTCGCCCGCGCCGTTCGATGGAAAAAGAGTCGCCGCCACGTCGTGTTGGAGAAGTAGGGGTGGCGGCGCCGTTTGGTCGGAGGAGAAGGGCAGCGTCGCCGGTGCGCTCGCCGCCGCGCTGGTCAGGGGAGGAACGTGGCGCGCCGGTGTTGGTGGAGACGGGGGCGGCCGCCGCCGCCGCCGCGTGAGGTGGAAGAGGGCGGCACCGCCGTCGCGCTCGCCGGTGTGCCGTTGGGGGAGTCGGGCGGCGCCACCGCCGTTGGAGGAGTAGGGTGGGAGTGAGGGCGGCGCCGCTGCCGTCGCTCTCTCTCTCTCTCTCTATCTATCTGTGCACGGGAGCGAGGGGAAGGGGATGTGAGGAGATGACGTGTGCTGGAGATGGGGAACAAGCCGGAGGTCGTCGCTTGCCAATCGCCGCCGCATCCAAGTCGACGGCCACCGCGGACACCGCCTCTCCCTCACCAAACTGAACAGGGTATGTTGTATTTTTTGCCTGTTTTTAGCTCTGCAATTTGTTTTGTCAATGAAAATTATTAATTCCTTGTGTTTATCTTAAGATATCAAAAGCTGGGAAGCAGAGGTCCAGGCATTAGAAGAGCTTTCCAAACAGCTATTCCTTGAGATATATGAACTCCGTCAAGCGAAGGTATTCATACCACACCTTGTTCCCAGTGTTAATATCAACAATAAATTATGTGACATACATCATGTACTGTCTAAGCCTTTTGTTGTTACTCTTATAAACACCTGAGAGTTGCAATCATCAATTTGATTGGTTTTGCCTTTTGGTCAATTCAACAAGGATTTGGTGAGACAAGGGAGAGAGCTCAGTGCTCTATCACAGAAGATATCATAGCAGCAGCATAAATGTTCTAATAGACTAATACACATCCAATTACATTAATTAGTTGCCGTGTTCTAAAGTTATGATTCCACTTATTTATAATTGCCTTTTTGTTCCATGTATGTGGTCTCTGATAACTTGTTCGTTTCCATAATTTTTCTTCTTTTTCAAATATAGCACAAATATATTAGAAAATCAAATATATTATTCTCAGGGAGAATTAACTGACAAGATTGTGGTGCTCTTTGGTTGCATACACTGTGTTTTGCATGTGTGGAGCCACACATGTATCTTATGCCATTTCACGGCAATGGCTATTTTTTGTGGTCTTTGCTATGAGTAAAACATTTGTTAGAAAAGATGACTTAAACCTTTCAAATCTTCAATTTCCATCCAGATAGCTGCTGCATTTTCTCGAACTTGGAGAGGGCATCTTCAGAATCTTCTTGGATATGCCTTGTCAGTGTACTGTGTTTATAAGATGCTCAAGGTATTACTACAAAATGCATTATGTTGTTTTGATTCTCACGTAATCCTTTTTTACTTTCCAACATGTAAACATGAAAAAGGTGACAGCTAGAGCGACAAAACGTTTGATTAATCAATTCACTTTACGACAATATTATCCAGCCTCTCCATTTTGTTGTCTCCAACCGATACGGCTGCATTTTATGAGATTGTGTCCTAATTTTTAGCTGCACTTGAAACACAACCTTAATGTGTTTATCTTACTTTTCTTTGACTTGGTTTTTTGCAGTCCTTGCAGAGTGTAATCTTTAAAGAGGTACATACCTTTTTCTGTATTCATGGATCTCAAACAACTCTGCCATTTCTGATACATGAAAATTTCCGTTGTTTACCTACATCCCTTTTCCCCTTCCAGGCATGTTCTGTTGATCCTGTGACAATGACAATTACCATTTTCTTGAGGCATTTTGATATTGGCATTGATGTTGCAATTTTATCTCAGGTTAGTACGCTAAAGCTAAATAATACTAAGATGAATCAATATTATTACCAAACAACTGCCCTCTGTCTATTTTACCCTAAGTAATAATTGGCTTTCAATTTCCAATAAGGTAGATATAATTTGGCATGGCACTTGACCCTTTTCTGAAACTCTTTTTGCTGTTCAACAGGTGGATAGAGTATATAGGTTATGTTTTGATTTATATATTGGGTTGTCTCGACTTTCACAGATTTTTTTGCCTTTCTAGCTTATGGTTATTCATGTTCTTGCTTACATCTGTCTTGCTACTGATTTATGCTTGCAGTACATATCTTTCATGTTCATTGGGATGTTGGTTGTCATATCTGTTTGTGGTTTCTTGGCAAATACTATGAAGGTTAGACTTTTGTTTACCATCTTTTATTTTGCATGTGTGAATTGTTTCATTTGTTTACTGGTGCATGTGTGCTGTGGTATCTGATCCATCAATACTTGGCTTGTTGAAAACTGCTGCTAAAAGTCCAGCTGCTTGTAGATTGTAATGCATAAGCGTCCTTTCCCATCTGCATTTTCCTTTTAGTTATATAGACTTACGCTATCCTCATAGTTTCACTTGTTTTTTGTGTCGAAACTTGATTCTATCGTGTCTCATTTTGTATGCAGTTCTTATTTGCTGTTTCTAGAGTTGGAAGCGGCTCAACAACTAATGTCGTCCTTTTCCTATCTGAGATCATGGGCATGTAATTCATATAATCTATTCTTCTCATAAGAAAAAGCCTAGCAAATGAGTATAGGTATTCTCTATTGCTTGAGACATCCATTCCCTGTATACTGGCATGGTATTGGTTCTTATTTTACAACTGAATTTGTTGATTTGGTTATTGCTTGAGCCTTCCTCTCCCTTAGCTCAATATTCTTTATCTGCATTTAGAGCTGCTGTTGCAGTAGCATATAGAAAGATGTAGGGTCAAATTCTCTGCCATTAGGAATTGGAAAACAAAATAGTTCATACAAAGACTTTAAATGAACTAGTTCCATTAGGTGTACAGTGTACTAATCTCAATTGTTGCACTGGAAGGAGCGTCGTGGTGGCTACTGGGCCGCAGCAGACGGCGCCGCCACGCGGAGGACTAGGACACGGCTGGTCTCGGTGGTGACGGAGGCGTCCGCGGCTGCACTCGACGTCATCTCCAAGGCAAAGGTAATCTGCCCCAATGCTCTCCTCGCTCCTCCCCTTCCTCTCCCAGCGTCGTGCCGCCTCCCCATGCTCCTCCCTCCTTTCCAGTCGCCGCCTCCTCCCCTCTGCATTCCATCTCCCCGGGCCACCCTTCCCAGCGCAGCTACCGTACCGTGTGTCGCCAAGCCAAGGTAAGGTTGTCCCTTCACTGGCGAGACCGAATCTGGCAGCCCCTCACTCCACTGAGCCCAAATCCTACCATTTTATGCGGCCCCCACCCCTGATCCAAGCGTCCCGTGCTCGCAGGTCCTGGATTTGGGTGCCCCGTGCACCACCAAGCCAACTTGAGGAATGGGAATTGTTATCGGCCATGTATAAGCTGGTCTTACTCGGTGACCAATCCATCATCAGGAGCATCATCATCAGCTGTTCTATAACGACATCATCATCAGGACCAGGTGAGCGGGCATCCTTCCTCTGTTACGATCGATAACCTTGCCTCCATGAATCTCCCGTCCTTTGCTGCATGCGGCCTAGAAATAGCATACTAGATTCACTTTACCAACAGGCATATATGCTAGAAATCTTATACCGAATTCACTTGACAATCTCATGATAGAAATCTCATTTTTAGCTCAATGCTCCCTAGGACAGAAATATGACAGGATACAATGTTCTCTATTGGTCTTTTTACTGCTAACTCATTCACATTAGTTTGAGATGCACTAATGAAAACACTTTTAATGTGCAAACCATTCACATACAAACTTGGTATGTTTCCAATTCTAATTAGATTCCTCAGCTGGTACTCTACATGGTATTGTTTTGGCACTGGGAGTATTGCATCTTGACCCAAACAATTTCAGTAACCTTGCTTCTTGAGTTTTCAGTGAAATCCAAAAGGCCCAAAGGAAAAGTCATGTATTGCAAACTGGATTTCTTGATGAGGTTGCCATACTCTCAGTAAAGAATTAATGGGATTAACATCTAATGAGCGCACGTGTGGATTGACAAACACAAGCTTGGAAATGAATCTACAAAAAAAAAAGGGCGATGGACCATCTTTCAAGTACTTGTAATTTCTAGGATTTTTTTAAATGAACCTACAAGTTTCTTTAAGCTATACAAGTTCTGCTCAGTTTTACACTTTCTCTTCTTTCGATCAGGTGTAGGTGTTTTCCATCAGTTTGTACACTATATGGATTCTGGTCCTCTACTAGGACTTTTTAAATTTATTTGTAGTTACCATTCTGATTGAGAGGTAGTCTTTCGACATTATATGTGTCATTTCATGTTTGTGATATAAATATATGCTGGTAGACTATTTAGATATAATGCTATCCTCATTCTTATGCAATCAGTTTTTGGGCCACCTTTCAATTTATGCAATTTGTTCAATTTTACTCTATTTTCAATTTCTGGACCTTTATTTGGACTTCATAAATTTATTTGTGGTTACTATTCTAACCAAGAAAGGATATATACGTGTCATTTTAGGTTTGTGATATAAATATGTGCTGGTAGACTATTTATAAATAATGCTATCCTCATTCTTGTGCAATCCGCTATATCAATAAGCTGAGTTGCAACTTTTCAGTTAAGATTATGTGATGACATACCCAAATAGGAACCAGTATTTGAACCTCTTTTAAACTTCGTTTAAATCCCCATTAGCAGTCACTTGTGTGCCCGCGCGTGTCGTGTTGTCTTCTGAGAATCAGCTCTTAGATGCATTTTGTTGGTGATAGGATCATACCAAGTTCACGTCATCCTATACTATTCTCACTTGATGTAGCTGCTGCTGCTGTTGCTCAACTTAATGTACAAGAGAATAGTGTTGCCAATAAGAGCTTCCTAAACCTGTTAGTCGAAGAAGCCTATAGATCCTACAATTTGGCATGCAATTCACACCCCTGTAAAAGACATTTATTAGCCTAACATGTGTTTTTCAACATTCTTTGTGTTGTTTTGGTGGAATATGGAAACACTCCTTGTATAAAACTACATTATGTCATCCAGGTTAATAATTTTTACAGATTTGATGATCATCTAGCATTTAAAGATATGAGTCAAGAGAAGATGGTTTGCGTGCAAGTTAGTTGTCTTTCTCAGTATGTAATTTGGGAGGACTATGGTGTTTCTTCAATCTTACCTGAGCAATTAATAAACTGCAGGGAGGGAAAGAGACTTGTGACTTGCGGTGTGGAAGGGGCAAGTTGGCGTTTTGCTCTGCTTCTGGATCTTCATGTACTTGTATAGAGTACAGTTGTATTGCATCTAAATTGGACAACTGAGTGGTATTGTTTTTTCTGATTCTTTTTCATTCAATGTTCTTGGTCCTATATTTGCATGATGAACACTTGCTGATCTTGGTTTGGGACTGAAGCTGAAGGCTATACTACTATCTGAATGCTATCTCTTCTTTTTATTAAGAACCAGAATGAATGCATATACATGAGAGCAGTTGCTTTAGTGCACTTTTCCTTATGGATCCCGCCAGCTATGAAAATTGTTTGCAATATTTATTTGTAGTCAAATAAATAAAATGCAGTAAAACTAAAATATGCTTGCATCGTGCTTACTAGATTTGTAACTTGAATTTTAGCTTTGAACTGCACATCCTCCACCTGGCATTGTTCAGTTCAATATTTGATCTCCTTGCGCTTGCTGTAATGTTATGAATTATTGAATTAGAATGGGATGCAATATTACAGTAGCAAGTTACTATGACCATGTCAGTATCAAATAGATGGGTGTTCTTGCTTGCGTAGACTTCTCTTAGTAATCATTTGTAATAGCGTATACCTACATGCTTCCCTCTTTCCTGTTCATTTGTATTTTGCATAAATGAGTGGAAAAAAGTTGATTACCTTAAAAAGTTGATGGTTGCTTATGTCATAATTATATTTTATTTAGATTTTTGCAAAGTAGATAGATGGACTCTGCACAATTATTTTTCAAACAATCAAAGTTTCGATCTCCTTGCAGGATAAATGTTATAGTGATCAGACCTGCAAGTTCGACATTGTGCTATCGAGGTAATAATCAATGTTATAGTGATCACTATAAATATTATAGTGATCAGACCTGTAGTATAAATTGATAGAGGTTATGAATCTCAGCTAGGTATTTAGGCACCCACCTCCTGAACTCTAGATTTGTGTTGTAGGCGTGGCCCTCCTGGTTCCTGCACTTGTCTGGGATCTCCCTGACCTGATCTTGCTTTGCTCTAGCCCTCTTTGTGTGTGTAGTATGGAGCTAGCGTACATCGATATTTCCCTTTTATAAGAGTGCAAGATCAGATATTAAATTGGCCAATGCATTATGTGGTATTTCTTAATTTTATTTTGCTTTCTGGTTCCATTTTGGAACACCATGTACTCATATGATGCTGATCTGTCATATGCAATATTATGTATTGTAGCTAAATACTTCTGCATAGCTGGCTGAAAGTGAAAGCATCATATTCTTCTAGGTAGCATTTTTCTAAAATGCCATCATAATTATTTGCATCAGTATGTATGCATCTTAAATTGTTTTATATAATGTGGATAAATTTTAAGAGCATTTTTACTGCTCATTGCATTTTCAGAGGTTATCTACTCGTCCGATTAGTTGGTCTTTTTCTCTTGAAGATTGAAGATTGAAAAGTTGCATCATCAGCTTACCTGCTCGAAAGCATCTCCCAAAGCGAAATCATTGGAACTGGAGGTAGACTATATGAACTGCTACTAATATGTTTGTGGATAGCTTCATTCTAGGCAGTTTTCTTTGACAAAATGATGCAATAAATTGTTCTAATCAGGAGCAACATATGAAGGGTCAAACAAGATGGCTTAGAACTTAACTTCTGATAGAGATCCAGAGATCAAGGGTCACCTCCTACAAGGAGATTGCAGTCCACATTAAGCTGAGGAGAGTGTCTAGGCTAGACAGTGCGAGATATTTGGGATGCAATGATTCTTTGCAGAGCTCCTCGACAGGTCCAGTTATATCAAAGTTGAGAGGATTCATTGTTATAGGATTCATTGTTGCGGTTTGCTTCTGCAGATACAATCATTTTATTTTGTTGTAAAAATTTTGATGTGTTGTGATTTGTGTTCTGAGTCTTCTGACGCGTTATTACTCTCGAGGTGTACTGCATGTGAAAAATGACAGAAAATGTAGCTGTTTAATCTCTTTCTTTTTTTTTTCAAGATTTCTAGCATTTTGAATCAGGACTTCAATGGAAGATCATCTTCAGTTAGCACATGTATTAGTAGTGCCCCTCTTCAAAGAGAACAACAAAGAGTAAGTTTTCTTCCTGTGATTACCAAAGTGTGTGCATTTCTATGACCTTGATTCTTGTGAAGATTATTATTGTATAGTATAAGTAGATGGTACCTACCACACTCCCATTTTTGGTGTCTTCGCCAGTACTTTGTGCCTTAATTTTTCTTTTATAAATCTAGGTAGGCAATTTTATATTTTCAGGAGGTCGAAATGAAATTACATCTAGCAAATTATAATGGAATACACCATATGGATGCTGAAGTTTTTTGTAATCTGCAGTCTTCAAGAATGGGAAGTCGATTAGGAGTTCATGAATCTGACACCACTTTTTGCAAGTCTTCTGATTTCATTAGAATAAGAGATGTTTAACTTCAATATCTCGGATGATCTTATAGCTTTTAATTTGCAACCAAACCTATACTGGATCAATTTTCTTTTGCATTTAATTTGAGATTTTTGGAATTTTCTTCCAATGGATCAGATTTCATATGGTACATAGTAAATTGAAATTTATTTTATAATTTTTTTAGAATGTTAATTGTCATAGCCGTCCATCTCGCTCCAACTCCAGATCAACTCCTCCCACTCTTGTGCGGTTGCGGTAAACCCTAACCTCAGAGTCGTACCCTGCCGTCGCCTCTCTCTTTCTCTCCCTCTCCCACACCCGCCTCGCACCCCCCTCCTCCCCCTCTCCCTCGATCGGACCGCCTCTTTCTCCCTACCGCCGCCGCCCGCTCCCTCTGCCTCACTCGCGTGTTGTAGTTGGGAGCAACGTGCTCTAACCTACGCTAGGAGGATGGGAGGAGGGGATGTGGAAAGGGAAAGGGAAAGAAACGTAGAAGCAGGAGTGCGTGCTACTAGAAGGGTCACGGAGTTGAGAGGTGACGTTCTGTGGTAAAGAAAAGAAGGATATGATGAGGTGGTTTTTTCGAGAGTGCGAGAGGGGAAGACAACGGTGTGAATGAAAAGAGACCTGAGAGTAACGACATCGTGTGATCCGTGTCTGTTTCTCCAATTTATGTCTCCTTTCATCCCTTTTAGTCCGTGGCAAAGCACGGACATTGTATTAGTAAAATCAGGAATCATGGTTATCTCATCCCAACATGCATTGTTCATGGGCCGTATGCCCGTATCGTATTTGACCATCTACGCGTGCGGGTGTGATGGAGCATTTTAAAAGTTTATAAAAACAAATATAGAAAGTTATTCTTCATTAGTTGCTTCAAAATTCTTTAAAATCCATATCAATAAGTACAAAGATGTAGATTTTTCAAACACACTATCATTGCCAGATACGTAATTATGGTGAGCAACATCTTACAAATCATGAATCAACAGAAGTTTTCAGAATTTGGTACTCTTTAGAATTTGTGTTTCGGGATTTAACACTCTGATCCACTGTTATTCGGTCGGATGGTTCCACCTGTTATCAAGGTTCTAAAAGTCGCCAGTCGCTAGTCGGGCGGCGAGGTGGGGACTAGGTTTAAACGGGATTAATCGGACACATAACTCGGCACTAGTGGGAATTAATCAGTATTAATCGGTAATCGGTCCTAATCGGAGGACAATCGACTAGAGATTAATCGGGGATTAATCAAGATTTTTAGAACCTTGCCTGTTATACACAATCACAAGAGACAAAACACACACACACACACACACACACACACGGCCCTGTTCTTTTCAGCGTAACGTACCGTTGCGTATTACTATAGCAAATTTTGTTAATTTTAGAGTAAATTGCACTGTAGGTACCTAAAGTTGTCTCGCACGATCACATAGGTCCTAAATCACGAAAACCGCATATTCCAATACCTAAAGTTGTGTAAGTGGGTCAAGCAGGTCCCAAAGCCATGTGTTGGCATTTTAAAAAATAAAAATATCATTCTAAATTCAAAAAATCATAGAAAATTAAGAAAAATAGTAAAAAAGCGTAAAAATAGAAAAATCAATGGAGAATCATAAAAAACAGAAACCAATTCGAAAAAATATAAAAAATTCAAAAAAGATAAACCAATTAGAAAAATCATTAAAAAATTTAGAAAAATAATAAAAGGATAAAAAATACAAAACAATTTGAAAAATATAAAAAAATTAGGAAAATGACAAAAGAATTAGGGAAAACATTAAATCATAAACAAATTCAGAAAAATCATAAATATTCTTAAAATTTTAAAAAAAATCATAAAATCATAACAATTCAGAAAAATGACGAAACAATTCAAAAAATATCATACAAATTTAGAAAATTCAATAAAGTTGGAAACAAATCATTAAAAATTAGAAAAATCATTAAAACATTGAGATGGGCTCAAGCATGATTTGATTTTTGAGATCGGTGAGATGGGCTCCGACACCAATCTCCATGAGACCACTCAGGTTGTCATCGAGCTTGGTTAAAATATGTTTTCTGATTTTTCTGAATTTTTATGTGGTTTTTGAATATTTTATGATTTTTAATGATTTGTTCCCAGTTTTATTGGATTTTATAAATTTTTATGTGTTTAGAATTGTTTTGTCATTTTTCTGAATTGTTATGATTTTTTGAATTGTTTTCTCATTTTTTCTGAATATTTTATGATTTTTAATGAATTGTTCCCAGTTTTATTGAATTTTATAAATTTTTATGTGTTTAGAATTGTTTTGTCATTTTTCTGAATTGTTATGATTTTTTTGAATTGTTTTCTCATTTTTTCTGAATATTTTATGATTTTTTGAATTTATTTATTTATTTTATTTTTAAATGGTTTCCCTAATTGTTTTGTCTTTTCTAAATTTTATGATTTTTCCAAATTGTTTTGTGATATTTTGTATTTTACGATTTTTTGAATTTATTATGATTTTTCTGAATTTTTAAAAGATTTTTCTAATTGTTTTGTCATTTTTATGTTTTTTTGTGAATTTTCCAAATTGGTTTCTTATTTTTATGATTTTCTAATAATTTTTTAAAAGCTCTTTTACGTATGTTGTTTTAAAGATTTTTTCTAATTGGTTTCTTATTTTTATGATTTTACAATGATTTTTTTATATTTTTTACGTACGTTGTTTAAAAATTTTATGATTTTCGTAATTGGTTTCTTATTTTGTAAAAAAGTTTTGTCTAATTTTTTTGTTTTTTGTATTTTATGATTTTTTTCTGAATTTGTTTGTGATTTTTCTCAATTTTCTATGATTTTTTGAATTTAGAATGATATTATTTAAATTTTTTGGATGTCATCTCAGGCTTTGGGACTTGCTTGACCCACTTACACAACTTTAGATACTCGAATATAGAGTTTTCGCTATTTGAGACCTATGTGATCGCGCGAGACAACTTTAGATACCTACAATGCAATTTATTCTTAATTTAATATAGCCCATATGTTATGATAATTTGTAACAATATTTTCGTGTCTTTTAGACTTTTAATAATCTTTCCAAAGATCTTAAAAATATTTTTATTTATGATTTTATAATTTTTAGATCTCTTTTAAAATGGGTCTTAAATTTACTAAAGTAATAAACTAACGTAACGATACGCTCAAAATAACTGTATCCTGAAATTTCTCATCCAAGAATTCCGGCGTGAGGCGTCCGTCCGATGCGTACTGCGACCGTCGTCAACCGCCACGGCCCGGCACCACCCGCCGCTCGCCTGCTCCCACGTGCCCTCCTCCCCGTGCGCGCGTGTGTCCACCAATCCCTCTCCCTCCCTCCCCCTCGCCCGACAATCTCATGATAGAGCCGCCGCCGCTCCCCGCCGCCGCCTCGGCCAAATGTCGGACGACGGCGGCGCCGGCGACCACCTCAGCGACCGCCAGAAGCGGGAGATCGCCGTCTGGTTCCTCTCCAACGGCCCAGCCGGCGAGATTCACTACGTCGCCAAAGGCAAACCGCACCCACCCCTCCCGCACGAAAAAAGAACTTCTTTGATCCATGTGCGTCGATTTAGCTGTGCGTTCTTCCTTGGTGGCTGTTTGATTCCTGTTCGAACGCGCAGATGTGCGCGCGCTGCTGGGGGACGACGCGGTGTACGAGGCCGCGGCGGCGGAGGCGGAGGCCTTCCCGGAGAGGCGGAGAACAACAAGGCGCACCTCCTCTCCCTCGAGGCGTGGACCATATTAAGCAGGTAGCTCTGTTATGCCTACTGTACACATTATGACCCAACAGTTTACCACATGGGATAATAGTGTATATACAGCAAGTTATTAAGGGAGCTAACCATCTAAGCGAGTAGTATATTTAGAAGCTCATATCTTCAAGAAGCATGGCAAACATATTGACCTTGATGATCAGGTTATTGTTACACATTTCAGTTTTGATGATTTGCCCAGAGCACCTCTAGTTGATATCTCTTACATAAATTTCATTTTGCATCTACTCCTTTGGCAAATTATGTAGCATAAAACCACATGCTTCATGAAGATTTCTCATAGACATGTGATATGACCCACAGCTTCTCATAGATTTTTGAGTTCTGCATCTCAAAAAAGTATTTTTTTCCCTGATCCCATGCTTCTCTCCCTTTTCTGGTTAGTCACTGGGGAATAGAGCCGGATGTTAGTACTGGAATAGCCATGTGTTTAATTTGCTAACTAGAAATCGAGTTACTTGCTATCTTCAATGAAATACCTCAAAAGGAAGGAACACAAAAAAAGACTTCCAATTTACCTTGAACCATATACACTTAAACACCACCACCAGTATATAATATCACAGGCTTGTACAAAATTGAGGCGTTTGGTAATTTTTTTTTTGAATTATATGGATGTGGGAATGAGATTGTTCTTTTTTTTCCTCTCAGTTTTATATCCTGCATTAATTTAAGTCATCTTATTTTGTCTTCATGTTCAAAGTCTTGTACAAAATTGAGGCCTGCTTCAGATGAGGAGCTTCCTTCAGCATACATTGAGGAGTTTAGGTATATTAAGTTACTACATTCTTCCTCATTTTTTTATCTTCCATATTACATTGCTAGACAATATATAACATGTAATCTTAGTATCTTACGTATACAGGAGTGCTTTGGATGTTGAATTGTCCAAATATGTTAGTGAATCTTATCCAAAAGGGGTATGTGCTGTTTATTGTACCAGTGGAAAGGATATAGAGGGACCAGGAGCTGATTTTGGTTTGGCAGTAGTTATTTCTGATTCTAGACGCAGCCCACAGAACTTTTGGTACGCTGTCTGAACTGACTTGTCTGTTGTTAGAGATGTTTACCTTGTTTTCTTGGCATGGAATCTGGTGCGATTAGAGCATTCAAAGTATTTCTATTTGCAGTTTGCCCTCTCTCTATTTTATATTTTGGAAATTTCTAGAAATTTTAGATTTTCCGTCTATCCTTGCATTCTGTGAGAACCTATAATCGAAGATTTGTAACTCCACGGCTTTACATTTCCCTCTGGAAACATGTTTTTGCTGCTATTCTGCTTTTATCATGTGCATCACTGTATAATATGTTTGGTGATTGTTTGCTTTTTATTAAGAATTTAGTACATGTGTTCTGTTAGAATACCTGTTTCACATATTCTGTAACTGGTATGCTCCTTGTAAGTTTGACTTTTTAATCCTTTAGTGTCTGATGGACGCAACTTAATACTGTGTTATCCAGCAATGGTAGTTGGCGTTCAATTCGGACTTTGGAATTCAGTGATGATTCACAGGTTGTTGAAATTAAAGGAAAGATACAGGTTAGCTATTTTACTTAATTGAGGCTGGAACATGGCTGACAAATGTTATTAATAAATAAAGTTATTGTAGCTTGCTAGCTTATATCGAATACATAACACTTACAGTTACATGTACACCAGGTAGGTGCCCATTATTTTGAGGAGGGAAATGTGCAGCTGGATGCTAACATCGATCGCAAGGATTCTACCGTCTTGCAGGTTATTTCACAGTAATTTTGAGCTGTAAATATCTTGTTGGCATCTTTTTCTTCTAACCTCATATAGGTTAGTCCATATGCTGTTTGCATGGGCACTCGTGCAGAACTTTGTGGAGGCTAATATGGCCATGACCGCCCCTTTTACGTTTAAAACGCCACATGCCTAAGTAGAGCACTAAACACATAAGATCGTAAACCTAATTGTCAAAGTCCCATCCTGTCAGTTTGGGTATCATTTCAATGCTTTAATACATTTCATACTTAACCTTGTATAGCCGAGGACATTCTACAATCCTTATGGATTTTTGGAAAAAACTCGGTTCCTTTTGTGCTCATGCAGATCAGCATGACAGCATGTGCTTTGAATTCATCTAGACATATCCAGAAATCAGACCCTTGAAAATATCATCTGCACACATCATATTGCGTCGGTGGCTAGGTGCCCAGTGGTCCCATATTGCAGAATGCAGATACTATATTGGTGCAAACAGTTCTGACTAAAACCCCAAGCTTTGTTTGTCTCTATTTGGGGAAGTGATTGACCTGTTTCATAATTCTACTTCATAATTTCACTTTGCTGGATTGGCCAAATAGAATTGTCAAGTCCACCTCAAGTATTAACAGTAGTTATCTTTTTAAAAAAATGATGGCTAGCTTGTAGCTTGTATGCACTGTTTGAATTCAGGAGGGTTGGTGTATCTTGCTATCACTTCTTTTCATCGTATTGTTGCGTTGGTGTAATACTGTAGCAAATTTGAGAGCCATCAAAAAGAGGTCTAAAGATTATAAAAACATAATTAAAAAATATTTTTAGGATCTTTGGGAGGACTACTAAAAGTCACGAAAAAATCGTTACAAATTATCACAACATATAGGCTATATAAAAATAATAAAATTTGCTACAATTATACGCAACGATATGTAATGCTGAAAAGAATAAGGCCTGAGTCATTTCTGTGGTGTAATGGTGTATGATTTGTATTTCCACAGAACTGCCTTGACTTTGCTCAAACCCTTAGCCATATCTTTGACGATCTATTACTTCCTTTACAGTCATCTGAAGACTCTGCGCTCTCAATAACTAACATCATTCGACATCATGAGTCTGAGTACTTGTCGTCTCTTGAGGTTGAAATCTGACCGTTATTTGTTTAAGCTTAGATGTTAATACAGTTAATAATTTTTTATTTTATTTTGGACACAGGAATCATACTTGAATTTGTCTGATGCAATCTTCAAGGTAAACTGAGGCAGTAGCTAACAATTTGACAACTACATCATATTCATAATAGTGAATTATTTCAGCACCTATCCTTTGATTCACATATGTTCTAACCGTTCATGTCTCGTGCACAGGACCTTCGGAGGAAACTTCCAGTGACACGTACTCTTTTTCCATGGCATAACAGACTAGCTCTCAGCCTTACAAGAGACCTCGCCAAAGAACTAGCGCTAGGAAAATGAAAATGAAGCTTGTGAAAGCCAGGCCATTAGTTAGCTCCGTATGAAATTTTTATCTCCATGCTATTTGCTGCTCTGTAGGCTGTACAATCGATATCCTGTAACCAGCTGGTTTCTTCTTTTTACTAGTGATCTTGTATGTAGCGGTGTAAATCGACAGCATGGAGTTTTTTTGTTTTTTTTTTTCTATGGAGAAATCGCATTGCAGACCGTGTGTTCATTCAGATTCCGACTGCGCCGCTTGACCTGAAATCTTGATGCACTACGTTCTTAGCCTTCACGAGTGTCATTTTATCTCTTTAACTTCAAAATCCTTTTGCCTCGACAGTCGTATTTGATTCGTTTTAAACAAGTCTTTGAGACAAAAATATAAACGGTTGAAAAAGTTAAATTAATTTTTGTTTAAACCAAAACGAAAAGATAAGTCAAATAAATCCATAGATGATTTTCCCTCATACGCTGGTGTTGCAAGTTATATAGCAGGGAAAAAGATGGTCTGAAAGAATCGTCTCCTCCATTTTCTGGAGCGAAGTATTTTTTATTTTTAGAGGGAACAATTATCTTTTCGTTTTTCAAAGAGTGTATACTAGATGTGTTTCTTTAGACGGAAAGATTATAATTTGAAAAAATGTGGGATGCTCGATGGAAGGTTTGAAGGGTCAAAACAATATAAAAAAATATTTTTAAGATCTTTAAGAGAAAACCTACAATGTATCGAAAAATAAATATGAAGTACAAAATATTATGAAGTATAGTCGATACAAAAATGATAAATTTTAAGATGCAGCTTATAATCTGATTATAAACTGAAGACGCACGCGTACATACACATGGAAAAGGTCTTCCTGGGCCCATCATTTGTAAAAGCCCAATAAAGTACTGATCGAACCTATCCCGTACATGGGCCAATTCGTCATGTGCTGCACGACGCCCGGGCGGCCCAATTACGCAAGCAAATCCTGAAGGCCCGAAGCGACCCAGCAGCGGCCCCGTCCGACGCCCATCGGACGCCCCACGCTTTCGCCCCCAGCAGCCCAGCCCCGACTCCTCTCTCGCGCCGCCTCCGCCTCCTCCCGCCGCCGCCTCCACCTCCACCTCCGCCCGCGGCCGGCTCCGCCACCGGCGCCTCGCCGCTCCGCCCCCACGCCTCCCACGCCGGTGCTTCCCCGCCCACCCTAATCGTATAACTTCGTATAATGTATGCTATACGAAGTTGCGGCGCCACTGCCGCCTCCGCCGCCGCCCTCACTCCATCCCCAACCAACCGCCGGGCCTCCGCCACCCACCGACCTCAATCTATGCCCGGGGAACACCAAAATCCCTCCAACCCAAACCCTAACCCCCAAATCGGGCTCGGCGGCGCGGCGGCGGAAGAGGAGGTCGCGCCGGAGAGGAGGAAGACGGCGGGCGGAGCGCGAATCCTCAGGTGAGTTCGCCGTCGACTGAGATCCCCCAATTTCAGTCGCCTGAGGAGGAGGAGTTTTCTAGATTTATCTAGATGTTTTGATTTCAAATCTGGTCTTTTTTAGGAAGGAAACGAGGCTGATGAAGGGTGATCGGAACGGGGCAAAAATTCCCCCCTGAGGAGGAGGAGTTTTCTAGATTTATCTAGATGTTTTGATTTCAAATCTGGTCTTTTTTAGGAAGGAAACGAGGCTGATGAAGGGTGATCGGAACGGGGCAAAGGACAGAACGAAGAGACACCGGGAGGACGAGGACAAGGACGATGACAACGGTCAGATAAAGAAGAGGCACAAGAAGTCTGAAATGGTGGAGGGCAAGGACCGACACGAGGAGGGAGAGATGAGTGATAAAAGGCGGCAAAGGCAAGACGAGAAGGATCAAAACAGTGGAAGAAGGGTGCAGAAGGGTGGTGGTGAGGGTTGGGTACCACCTAGGATGAGCTACCACAGGAGGGGTGATCACCATAGGTGGGATGATCGTTGGGCACCAGATAGGGACTTTGAGGATCACCGTAGGTGGGATGATCGTTGGGCACCAGATAGGGACTTTGAGGATCACCACAGGAGGTCTGATCGTTGGGCACCAGATAGGGACTTTGAGGATCACCACAGGAGATCTGATCGTTGGGCACCAGATAGGGACTTTGAGGATCACCACAGGAGATCTGATCATTGGGCACCAGAAGAGAAGAGCTATCACAAGGGGACTCAGGTGGAGCAACAGAAGAGGAGGACGGTGGAGGCCAAGGGGACTCAGAAACAGGTGGAGACTTTCAAGAAAACATTTGTTGAGGATGACGTGAAAGAGACCTTGAGTGATGAGTTAACAATGACAGATCTCGAAGATTCGACGAAATATGATAGTAGAGTGGTCAAAAAAAGATTGAGAGTTGCTAAAGATCTGCAAAAGAAGAGTTTCTAAAGATCTGGCTATCCTCGAGGTAACAGCTAAGTATATAAAAAAGATCAGTGTTCCAAAAAGCGGAATTAAGCGGCCGCCTAATCGCGCTTAAGCGCTAGGCGGAGGGCTACCGCGGCGCCTAGGGGGGTAAGCGGGCACCTAGGCGCTATCACGCTGCCGCCGACCGACCTGCCGCCGAAAGCTAGCTTCAAGGTCATTGTCGTCCTCCTCGTCTACATGCTTGGTGTTGCCCGAGCTCGTCCGCCGGATCCCCTTCATCTTGCCGTCGTCGCTTCACCACTGCGCCCCTCCTCTTGTGACGGAGCACGAGAGGAGCAGGGGAGGTGGCGCAAGGAGACGGGAGGCGGCTCACGGAGGAAGGGGATGGGAGGCGGCGCACCTCTGGGGGAGAGAGAGAGGAGGAGGTAGAGCTTCGCTGGAGGTGGGATGGGTCGATGGGGGATGGCGGCGGCGGCTGGCTGGAGAGGACTACAGGAGAGAGAGAGAGAGAGTATATATGGATGAGTGGATCACTAGGGTTTGGTGAGTGTTATTGTGGGGCCAAATATGATATTGGGCCAAGCTACTGACCTCCTCCCTTCTCTGCTTCTCCTCCGACCTGCTTTCTTCTCTGCTTCTCCTCCCTTTTCTGCTTCTCCCTCAGATCTCATCTGCTCCTCTGCTTCTCCTCCCTCCCCGAATGTTAAAACCGCCTAGGCGTGCCTAGGGACCGCCTAGGCGCGCCTAAGCTCTAGGCGGTTGGCCACCGCCCGCCTAGCGCCTAGCGCTTTTTGGAACCTTGAAAAAGATTGACAGTTTAGACCATGTACTGTAGCTACCCATAAATTTTTTGTACATGCAATTTTAGTCAGAATGGAACTTTTCATCTGAATTCGATCAGACAAGATATCTAAAGTTTTTCAAGTGAAAAATTCAGTGTCTGCAGAGGAGTTTCTTGAAACGGTGAATAATCATAACACCTGCCAACCTCTGTTACCTCTGTTAAAAATCTCTGCATTTACATTTTAGCTGATTAATGCTCTTTCTTCTGTCCCAAGAACTTAATCCTTTCGTCCAGTGCATTTTCACCCCATATTTTTTACTATACTAGATATACCAGTCACCCGTGCATGTTTACTGAACAAGAGAATTCTATGGCTGATTCGCTACAAGTTACCAATATACATTGTTGACTTTTATGTATCTAGGATGGCTATCTCTGTGTATTCCGTGGTTACAGCGGGTTCTAGTTAGTAGAGTAAACCCACAATTCAGTATGTTTACTAATCGTTTTAGTTCTGATGAATGCTGCTGTACGTTCACTTGCGTTGGTGAATTTGTATCAATAGAGAAACCATACTCGGGTTTTCACAATTCATTATTGTTATAAGGAATTCTCATTTTTCAAAGGGCTTTTGTTTTCCTTATGCTGCGTTGAATGTTTGCATGGTGATGATAAATTGGAGGGTGTAAATTTATCGCTGATTTTTTTAAAATTTCAGGGCAGATGCTATTCAGAGGAACTATGGCGGAGCATGTGTACAGATGAGGTGAACTATGGCGGAGCATGTGTACAGATGAGGTTGTCTTACAGCTCACTGGCGCCATTGTTGCTTTCCTACATCCTGTGGCTAGACTGTGCCTATCTGTCATGTGCTTCTTCGGTCCTTTCCTGTGACTTCTTGGGTTCATGATCTACGTTTCATGAGTTCCCAACTGGAAGAATTTGTATAGATGTCGCTAGCATGGTCTCTTTTATCTTGCTTAGTCGGGTGAGTCTTCACTTGGTAAACACAAGAAATCATATCGATACTCTATCCATCGATGTAAGGTTGGATTTGGGTTGCCTGACAGGATGGATCATGGGGCTAACCTTTGAATGCAATTGCTTTATGGTCTTCTTGTTTGGTATTTCTTTCTGATACCCTCCCATCTTTATCAACTTGGCATGGCACATCCCTTGCAATTATGTACGTTTGAAAATAGACATTCTTCCTGGCACGATCCACAAAGGCAAGGGAAGGATCTTGTCATGAAGCACATTAGCCGTTGTGTGTGCCTGCGCTTGTTTAAATCCGCTCTTATGCAATGATGTTTTAACACACAGTCCATTGACCGAGTGTTTTGATTCAGCTGCTGTTTGAACGAGTGTTGTTTATTCTGGGATATGTGTTATGTAGATTTCTTGAATCGAAATGCATGGAGTTCAAAATAGCCTCAGCTAAAACGTGCGTGATTAACCTGGAACTCATTAGCTGCTCCATAATGGTCATAGTACGACAGTAACTCATGTTGCTATATGCTTTAGAAAGAAATTCAATGATAAAAGTTAATTATTGAACTCATGTAAATGGGTCGACCCATTGATCCTATTTTTAGAAATGGATCATATGGATCGGTTCTAATGGATCGAGGGTTGACCCATTCCCATTCCCACCCTTAGCCACTACTATGGTGAGTTGAGATGCGGATCCCAACCAAAGAAGACCTATGGGGCTGTTTGGTTGATGTTTCAAGTGAGCCTGGCTCGTACGAGCTCAGCCAGGCTAGTGTGATCCAGGTTGAGCTCATACAGAGCAAGTGTGAAGGATCGAGATGTAATCTGGGGGGTGGGGGATTTTTCAACAAAAAGAAGCACATCGGAAAACAATATCGGATGTTCCGATGTTATATCGGATAGTCTAATATGGATCGGACTATCTGATATGGAATCAGACTATCCGATCTTGCTGAAACTAGGGTTTAAAACCCTTTAGCAAAAACAAGGATACCACCTGCACCAAATAAGGTTAGAGAGCAACAAAAAAGAGAAGTAAGCCCAAATCACAAGGAGATTCGAAGAAGTTGTTCCCAAAGTTCGGATCTTTGAGGAGATCCTACGTCTCCGTTGAGGCGGCTCGGTCACACTTGAGCCGAGGTCCCTCTTGACCCTTTGCCTCCCGGGTTGCACCAAGCACTCCCGGTTTCACTCTTTGGATCCTTCCCTTTCGGAGGCGAATCCGGCCTTCACAAAAGGTCCCCGGCCACCACACCAAGTCCCGGTGGCTCTAGGGCGACTCCTAGCCGTCTAGGAGCCCTCAAACTCCAAGAGTAACAAATCCGATGAAAAACCAACTTGGAGATGGGACCTAGTGCTCAAGGATGAAGCTTGATCAACACAAAGCACTCAGATCTAGTTTCTCCACCCTCACAAGGATACAATCAATGAGATTTGAAGTGGGAGAGAGAGGGAGGTGAGGAACTAGGGTTTGAAATAAGTGCTCAGCTGGAATGAATGTGTGAGGCAACCGTAGCCCGTGGGGGGAGGAGGGGAATAAATACTCGCACCCACCAACTAGCTGTTTGAGGCTGATAGATATCGGATAGTCCGATGTTACACATCGGATAGTCCGATATGAAAGTGAGTGAAACTCGAAGCAAAGGCTATTTTTGTAGTCCTGGAATGATTCTAAAGACATTCAAATAAAAATCAATCAATAAGGAGTCAATTCATATCGGATAGTCCGATAAAATTATCGGATAGTCCGATATTTTTGGCATCTGGAGACAGAGAGGGGTCAATCGGACCAAGCATCGGATAGTCCGATAGACATCGGAACATTCCGAAGAAAATATCGGATAGTCCGATGTTTTTGCGAGATAAAGACAGAGAGGGGTCAATCGGACCAAGGATCGGAACATTCCAATACATCGGAACATTCCGGGGAAAATATCGGATAGTCCGATGTTTTTGCGAGTTCGAGACAGAGAGGGGTCAATCGGAGCAAGGATCGGAACAATTCGATATACATCGGATAGTCCGATACAACATCGGATAGTCCGATATGTTTTTTAGCAGAACACCCTCAAATTTGATTGGTGGATAGAATATGTCAAGATTAGGACCAACAGGCATGGCCATCATGAACTTCATGCTATATTGCAATGGGCGCATGTTCTTTTACAAGTCTGTCGATATGACTGGGAAAACCCAAGATGCAAATAAATTGATGCAGGTACATATACCTATTATCATAGTACAGCGTGTCCTTAGACTCAAATTAAAATTAAAAGATCTAGGTCTAAGCACTAAACACCGTCTTCTCCTTTTTGTCTTCAAAGACTCAGTTGGCATCTCACAATCTTTTAAAATTTGTCCACCCCGCCATGGGCGCATCGCACACACCACCGCCGCACCTCGCCCCCGCTATGGAGCTTCTCCGCGTCGGAGCAGAGATCGCAGTTGCTTGCGGAGGCACCGCCGTGGGCAGCAAAGACGACGCCGACCTCGAGCAACGCTGAAGACCTTGAGGCAGAGCTCGTCGGCGCTGACAAAGATGATAGGAAGGGAGGAGCCGACGCCGCCCTGGGGATTTGGGCAGGTCACCAAGCTCCGTCTTGGGGACGAGAAGAAGGGAGGAGCGGGCGTCGCCGTGGGGATTTGAAGCCGAGCGCATCGAGGCGGAGCTCCTTGTTGCTTGGGGAGGCACAGCGGTGGGCAGCGAGGATGGCGTCGACCTCGAGCAATGCGGTAGGCCTTGTGGCAGAGCTCGCTGGCGCTCGCAAAGCTCGCCGTCGTGGGTGGGGAAGGGAGGAGCGGCCGCCGCCATGGGGATTTGGGGGCGAGAGAGACGAGACGAGAGGAGGCAGAGGCTGCACGAGCGAGCCAGGCCCCCTAGAAACGGCTGATTTCCACGTTTCCGCATGGCTTGGCTGCTACAGTGAAATTGCATGATGTGAGCCGGGCCGCAACAGTGAATCCAGTCAACCAAACATCCGAATCCTACATCAACTAGGCCTAGCCAGACCAAAACCAAGCAACCAAACAACCCCTAAATGCCTCCGTGACAAATGGTGCATGCATGTCAAAAAAAACGGACGGAGAAAGTTAGAAAATTAATGGTTTGGTGCGCTTTGTTAAGTATTTTTTTTCCAAGAAAATCTTTGGTAATAAGCTCAATATAAATGTCCTCGGATTGGGAATCATGGATCACACCGACAGCATATCAGCATATGGTCCGTGTCTGCTATAATACATACCTCGAGCCGCTGCTACTGCTAATTATAATCACCCGGCCGGATGAGAGACGAGGCTCGTTCGTACGTACTCAACATTCTCAAATGGACAAGGAAAAGCCTCTTCCTGGGTTTGCTTTTAAAAATGCGTCACCACTCACCAAATACAAATATGGCCCAAACTTGAGAAAGATCAAGGTGACACGACGACGAATTGCATCACAATGATTCAGAGGGAGCATATGTGCTTTGGTAGATACCAGTACCGACGCTACTCGCGAAGATTGGGAGCTTTGATCCTGACATATCACTAGTGGGCTCCCAGCTTTAAGACTTTTTTCCCTTGTTTTCTTCATTCAGTCTATCTTTTTGACCCAATTATTAGCACCTAAAAGGCTGTGACATCCAAAGTATGCGATGTAATAAAACTAGCATGGTAAACGCGCCTGTGGCGCGCCATCCGATTGATCTTATCGATGAAGTAGTCTAAATAAATATATAACGCTTTATTTTGATCATGTTTAAATCAGTAGCCCATTAAAGTGTCTAAATCCTTTTATAGGCTTTTACCATAAAACTATATTTGAGGTTACATATTTTGTAGCCTTTTTTAGTCATTTATGTTAATCCCTAAATATTTTTATGACCTGCACCATGAAACTATGGTTTTATTTTGTAAAGTTTTGGTAATAAAAGGATTTTTTTAGTTGGCCTTAAAAAGGTACAATGAAAGGAAAGAATATGCTATTTCTTAATTCATCCGTGAAGATTAGTCCTAAATGTTTTGGGTTGGCCATAAAAAGATAGAACGAAAGGAAAGAATGGTTTATTTCTTAATTCATTTCTCAATTAAATCTATAATTATTAGAAATAGCTAGACTTTTTTATGCTATTTTGACCTATTTTTAGTTTTTTGTTTTTCTGCTGTGTGAAAAAAATGAAAACGTTTACTAACCTATTAGGACCCCTATTCTATTTTTTCCAATATTTTCGTCCCAAAAAATCTAAAGAAAAAAACTGCAGTGGTGGGATTCAAACCCACGAACATTGGCTTGTACAAGTTGAGGATTACCAACCGAGCTAAATTCACTTGTTGCCATATGAAGAGAAGAACAGCAGAAAAGGGAAATGGAGGGGGGGGGGACCCTGGAAAATTGGCATCTACCGGGAAGAGCTGGGGCTCGAACAGTGGCCAACTGGGCGGAATATAGCACAGAGTACCAACCGAGCAAGCGCTCCGCCTTGCTGAGAAATTTTCGAAAGAAACCGTTTTATATGTGATTATAGATGAACGGTTGGATTTAGTCACCGTTTCGCGATCGGACGGACACGGCTGTTCGGACGACGTGGCGGCGCGAGGAAGCCGCACGTGGAGTCACCGGAATGCAGTTACGTGGCCTAACCAGCAGCCGGCTGGTTAGGCGCTTTGTAATATAACATTGATTGATATGTAGAAACTACTTTCCTTCTCCCTTGGGCCTTGGCAGAAGGCAGAAGGAAAAACTCCAAACATGAAGTAAAAAAAATAACTCCAAACATGAAATATTTCTCATGGGGTTCAACGATTCATAGCTTTATACGGGGTGAGATGTACTGTAGTTGCTACAGCGCTCGAAAGTTGAAACCACTGTGGTGTGGGGTCCATTTGAATTGTGTTGCCGTTTTGGGTTTCTACACCGTAAAAGATCACTAGAATATTGCTGGCTGATTTTTTTCTAGATAAAAGAATAGCTTCGACCATTGTGTTTAAAATGTATACGGTCAATAGGAGCATTGACAACAGGATCTCTATATTTCGTTCTCTATATCATTTGTCTAAATCACTATTTGTTCCCTATATTTTCATCATCTCCAACAGAGTCCCTATCCCCGAAAAATAGAGAGTCTCTGGAGATAGAGACTCTGGAGGAAGTTTCTAAATTTAGAGACTGAAATAGAGACCCTGTTGAATGAGTATAAAGGCTGAGACTGTCCGCAATAGTGTTTTAGGGAACGATTTAAAGAACCTGCTAGAGATGTTCTAACATCTCAAAAAAATTATGCACAATGTTAAAATAATAAAAAAAGTTGTCATAAAAACAGGAATACAAAAGGCGTTGTACGTGTAGTAATCTTGAAATTCGCTCTCTAATCATGCTTGAAGAAGAAAGACATGGCAACAATCTCAGAGTGGCACGTCTAGATTATGCCTTCTTACTCATCCTCCCTTTGTAGCAATGGCTAGTTACTCAACTAATGGGTTCTCCTGAAAATAGCCTACAAAAAAGAGATATTACTTTTTTTAATCAAAGACCATATGCGTATCATTCCGACACAATCAAATAGTCCATAAATTAAGTAGTTGATGTAAGTAGTTGATATACCCATAAAATCTTATTTTATTTTTTTAAAGCCGACACAAATATCCAATTCTCAACCAAATTAGACATATTTCTAACCTAGGGCTATTTGGATCAGACACCAAATATTTTGTATCACTTTTTAATCCGGCTAACATATTTGTGGGAGTGCACTAAACAAAAAAGAGGTGATCAAAGAGGGCTGGCAATTCAAAATGGACTGATACAATAATGGGCAAAGTGTCGGTCAAAGTCATGGTGATAAGCTAAATTTTTGCTCTCAAACCCTTGCATGCACAACCTACAAGGCTACAACCCATATCCCGACACAAAATTGCTCGCATAGTCGTGATATCGCCCTTGTGCGACGCTAATTGCATCGCCACTACTACGATCTCCCACCGGCCCGATATGATCCCGCCAACTTGGTAACATGATCACGAGTTGAATATGCCATTGTCACTGCATCGTCTTCAACAGTCTTGTCAGTCAAATCACCATATTAGTCGATTCTTTCGCAATGTATCCCATCGAATTATCTGAATCACCAAATAAGCTAGATTTTAGACGCCGCTTAAGGGCAAGTGTAATGATAGCTTTATTCTGGTCCCATTGATGCAACAGTAGGTGTGAAACAAAACATAAAAGAAAGAAACATAGAAAGGGCACAGAGATATAATGATTGCAAAATAGATGAATAATTTTAAAATAAAATTGAAATAGAACGAGCGTTAAGCTTGCCCTAACCAGCTGTCTCCAAAACACGTTAATCTTCCAAAACATTGCCAAGACACTGACATAAAGGGAAGAAAAAAGAATAAAGGCGAGCGGCAGCATCAACCTAGCGTCCTTGGAACTTGTTGGAAGCAATCGCGATCGAAGAGGGGGGCAGGGAGAGTGGATATGCACGGAGATCAAGAACAAAAGGCAGGGTGATTGGTCATGGCCGTTGGTGCGGCAATACGATCGAGGTGGCGGCTGCGCGACGGCGCCGGCGAGTTGGACAAAGGTGCAGATGTTGGACGACGAGGCGTGCAGGCACGAGGCAACACGGATGTTGGCCGCTCACTGGAACATTGGCACTCTTGGCAAGTTTTTTCGATCGCAATCAAAACAAAGCACGACCGTGAATTAAAGTGTATACAAGCCAAATACATTTTTCTCACGCAGGTCTCTCAAAACCAATGTTTAACATATGTCTTTTGATGCCTCTCAAACACATGTTAAGGGTTTACAAGCCTCGGTAGAAAAGGTTTGGTACGGGATCTAGCCGTTGGATCAAACACATATGATATATATAGTCAAAACATATCTTGTTCTTTTCCCAAAAAAAATATATCTTGCTCTCAATGAACCAATGCACCACCTCCTTTTCTTTACCTCTCCGTCCTTCGGCTTATTCTTGTGACTCTGATATCTTTCTTGGCAATGGAACAAGGAGGGACGATCGATAAGCCGTCTATATATGGGAACTTGCACAATTTGGAAGTCTACGCTTTGCTGGATCTTCCTCGATTTAGGTGTGTTTTGCTCATAGGGGTGTGTTGTATCTCTACTCCCATGAGCCATGAAGCTTTCGGTGGACGTCTTTTATGGACGTCTATCCGTCCTAGTCATGGTTGCTAGATAGTTCGTTGTGAGCGGAGCCGATCAGGTTTAGATGTTGACTCCAATAGAGATCGGACAATGAGTGGAAAAAGTGTTAAAAGTGTCAATCACAAAAGAAATCTAATTAGTTTCTGGTTTTTTAGCTAGATTCAACAATGGTGACGCTCATGAGCGTTGTTAATTACCTTAAAAAATTAAAAAAATTACTACAGAATATCACATTGAATGATCTATAGAAACACATAAGTTTTGATCTAACCAAATAAAATCAAATCAAACCGGGAATAAAAAGGCCTCAATCACTTTGTGTTTCCTCGGCAACCCATTTTTCCGGCGCTCCCCGCCGGCTCAGTAGAGCAGTGGACGTACGGAACGGCTAAATATTGATTCCTTCTCTTTACGTATCTGTAGACAATGGACATATATCGTCATGGCCACACAAAATGACAGCTCAGGAGTATCTTCACAAATCTGATAACCTCATTTTCTCAGCATGAATGGCCTACAACACTTAACATTATCAAAAAGAAAATAGCACGTTTGTTTTAGACCTTTTACTTTTGTATTAAATTAAATTAAATTAACTGAAAATTTATTAATTTTATACCATCAAAATGATGTATTACTTTGTAGTTAATTTATAGAGTTTTAAATAGTTCCTTTTAAATTACTAAAATTCTTTTTATAATTTTTTGGACTCAAAACCACTTTTGAGTGTTAATAACTTTTTTAGATTGTCTTAAAACTTTCAACAAAGTGTCTTACTTATGTACATGAAGGAAGAGAAAGAGAGGGGACATGCAAGAGTTTGAAATAACTGAGTGTTTATTTTGAAAGATGCCTGAGAGATCGAGGTAGGGAGCTGGTCCGTAGGACCGAAAAAAAGGTGCACAGAGGTTTTAACCATATTTAGCATTTCCCCTACTAGTCACTTGCGTCGCTGCGCAACATTTTAATTGCATCTTCCAACCTCAAAAT
This sequence comes from Raddia distichophylla, assembly GCA_005191435.1. Lineage (NCBI taxonomy): Eukaryota > Viridiplantae > Streptophyta > Magnoliopsida > Poales > Poaceae > Raddia > Raddia distichophylla. The sequence continues at coordinate 238,518 of SPJY01024477.1, forward strand.
AAAGACGATCGACACAGAATAGAGAATCTGATGTGGATGCTCTCACGCTGTCCAAGGGGTAGCCAATGTTCCTGGTTAGCTAGGCCTTGTTCTTTTCAGTGTATCGTTGCGTTGGCGTATTACTGTAGCAAATTTGAGAGCCCTCAAAAAGAGGTATAAAGATTATAAAAAATAATTTAAAAATAGTTTTATCATCTTTAATTGGAAGGACTACTAGAAGCCAAAAAAATCGTTACAAATTATCACTACATATTGGCTATATAAAAATAACAAAATTTGCTACAGTAATACGCAGCGGCACGATACTCTGAAAAGAACAAGGTCCTAATATTGTGCACCCCATGATCGAGATCGACCATGCATGCATACGCTTCTCTTCTTCCTTCCCACGTACATATCCTAGCCTCATGCACGTGATCTTGATCCATCGATCCTGGAAAGCGATGGAGGCAAAGCGAAAGCGAAGGCCAAGGCCAAGGAAAGGCAGCATGTAGCGATAGAAAGCTAGCGATAGAGGGAAGGAAAGGACGGGCACGTAAAAACACAGACAAACTCACAAACCCAAGGCAAGCAAGCAAGCAAGCTTCTTCCACAAGCTAGCTTTGCCTCGGCGAATGATAGACTCGTACTAGCCAGCGTTGGCTCTGGATCGTGTCGTGGCGAGCGACCGATCGGAACGCCCCATGTTGGGTCGCCAGCTGTACATCGCAAGACGAGTACAGGTATCACTCGGCTCTTCAGCCAAAACCAGTGGTACGCCCCATGTTGGGTCGCTAGCTGTACATCGCAAGACGAGTACAGGTATCACTCGGCTCTTCAGCCAAAACCAGTGGTACGCCCCATGTTGGGTCGCTAGCTGTACATCGCAAGACGAGTACAGGTATCACTCGGCTCTTCAGCCAAAACCAGTGGTACGCCCCATGTTGGGTCGCTAGCTGTACATCGCAAGACGAGTACAGGTATCACTCGGCTCTTCAGCCAAAACCAGTGGTACGCCCCATGTTGGGTCGCTAGCTGTACATCGCAAGACGAGTACAGGTATCACTCGGCTCTTCAGCCAAAACCAGTGGTACGCCCCATGTTGGGTCGCTAGCTGTACATCGCAAGACGAGTACAGGTATCACTCGGCTCTTCAGCCAAAACCAGTGGTACGCCCCATGTTGGGTCGCTAGCTGTACATCGCAAGACGAGTACAGGTATCACTCGGCTCTTCAGCCAAAACCAGTGGTACGCCCCATGTTGGGTCGCTAGCTGTACATCGCAAGACGAGTACAGGTATCACTCGGCTCTTCAGCCAAAACCAGTGGTACGCCCCATGTTGGGTCGCTAGCTGTACATCGCAAGACGAGTACAGGTATCACTCGGCTCTTCAGCCAAAACCAGTGGTACGCCCCATGTTGGGTCGCTAGCTGTACATCGCAAGACGAGTACAGGTATCACTCGGCTCTTCAGCCAAAACCAGTGGTACGCCCCATGTTGGGTCGCCAGCTGTACATCGCAAGACGAGTACAGGTATCACTCGGCTCTTCAGCCAAAACCAGTGGTACGCCCCATGTTGGGTCGCCAGCTGTACATCGCAAGACGAGTACAGGTATCACTCGGCTCTTCAGCCAAAACCAGTGGTACGCCCCATGTTGGGTCGCCAGCTGTACATCGCAAGACGAGTACAGGTATCACTCGGCTCTTCAGCCAAAACCAGTGGTACGCCCCATGTTGGGTCGCCAGCTGTACATCGCAAGACGAGTACAGGTATCACTCGGCTCTTCAGCCAAAACCAGTGGTACGCCCCATGTTGGGTCGCCAGCTGTACATCGCAAGACGAGTACAGGTATCACTCGGCTCTTCAGCCAAAACCAGTGGTACGCCCCATGTTGGGTCGCCAGCTGTACATCGCAAGACGAGTACAGGTATCACTCGGCTCTTCAGCCAAAACCAGTGGTACGCCCCATGTTGGGTCGCCAGCTGTACATCGCAAGACGAGTACAGGTATCACTCGGCTCTTCAGCCAAAACCAGTGGTACGCCCCATGTTGGGTCGCCAGCTGTACATCGCAAGACGAGTACAGGTATCACTCGGCTCTTCAGCCAAAACCAGTGGTACGCCCCATGTTGGGTCGCCAGCTGTACATCGCAAGACGAGTACAGGTATCACTCGGCTCTTCAGCCAAAACCAGTGGTACGCCCCATGTTGGGTCGCCAGCTGTACATCGCAAGACGAGTACAGGTATCACTCGGCTCTTCAGCCAAAACCAGTGGTACGCCCCATGTTGGGTCGCCAGCTGTACATCGCAAGACGAGTACAGGTATCACTCGGCTCTTCAGCCAAAACCAGTGGTACGCCCCATGTTGGGTCGCCAGCTGTACATCGCAAGACGATTACAGGTATCGCTCGGCTCTTCAGCCAAAACCAGAGGTACGCCCCATGTTGGGTCGCCAGCTGTACATCGCAAGACCAGTACAGGTACCACTCGGCTTTTCAGCCCAAAACCAATGGTACGCCCCATGTTGGGTCGCCGGCTGTACATCGCAAGACGAGTACAGGTACCACTTCATCAAAATCAAGGTGATGCGCCTTACAATGGGCCGTTCGCCAGAACTCCGGCAATCCCGGGCTGGGTATCACTAACAACTCTCTATGAGTCCTACATAGTCCCTTCGCAGATAACAGGCAGAAGCCAGTCGGGAAGGAGCAGCAACAATTTACAAGCACTCGGCATGAAGCATGACTTATCCAAGGTGCGACAAAGAAGAGCAGAAACTCGACTATGAAGCACTTGGGGGCTACTATGGAAAACATAGACCCCGGGTATCCACACGGCGGGCCTAAGAGACCACCCGACAGGGGATGGACCAAGTCGGGTGGATAAGGACGTATACCACTCGGACTCTAGAAGACTTGCTCGGCAAGGAAAGACATGAAGATAGAAGTCTATCCCTAATTAATAGGGGAGATATACTTGTAATCCCGGATAACTACTAGAGGATAGAGAAAGGAATCCTACCTCGTAACCGACTAGGACTCCACCTTGTAACCCCACCTCCTCCACTATATAAAGGGGGTAGGGGGCCATAGTTCGGCAGGCCATCTACAGCTTGATCATATCTCCCAGGTTGATCATATTGTACACATATACATCATATAATCCCAGAGCACAGGACGTAGGGTATTACCTTCGCCATGAGGGCCTAAACCTGTATAAATCCCTGTCTTGTGCTACCATTGAGTTTGGATCTTGTGCATCGCCCCATATATAATCATTGCCGGCGGTGACCCCCCAGTTAGTCACCAGTCGACACCAGCTTGGAGGTATTAACTCACCAACAAGAGCAATAAAGCAAGGTGGGGATGCTAAGGGATTCCACTCGACATAACTCACCAACAAGAGCAATAAAGCAAGGTGGGGATGTTAACGGATTCCACTCGACATTCGATGATCCCTCTAACTTAAAAATGACATAGAGAATGCAAACGGACTCTGTTTAGGGCATGTGAGCACTTGTTGGAAAGATAACTTCGCCATCTTTCCAACGAATCCAACCTCACCATCAAATTCCAAGTGAGCTGGCCGCAGCAGTTAAAAATATCTCGCGAACAGAACCAGTCTTTTGCTCTTCTTGGGTGCTGTGTCACCATTAATTTGGGCTGAGTGTGCCCATGTACTCCTGCTCGTGAGAGCACCTCCTAGAGTCATCTCCCTGCTGTATATATTGGGCAAGCCTCTCCCTTTTCTCCCTAGGTTTTGTTCTTTTGTTGTTGTCTTCCAGATTGGAGAAACACTCTCGAAATCCCTAGTGTCGGTTGACCTATCGATTCCGAGCTTCAGAACCTCAGTTCGTGTGCTTAATCATATCTGCAATTTTAGATTGCCTTTCACTTTGTTCTTGCTTGTTTTCGATTGCTTGCAAGGATAGACCTTCGTGGTCAGGTCAATCGCGTTTGGCGTGGTTGATAACAAGTAGGTTTGGTGGTTTAGCGATCGTCGGGCCCTATCCTTGCGTGGCTAGAAGCCGGTTCATCAAAGTCACCTCTCCGCCCAAATCAATTTATCCTTCTCACCAGAAGATCGGGCCACCCAAGAGCGCATCATTTTTCATGTTGATTTTAGATCTTCAGTTGTCTCTTCTCATTGCTTGATTGCTTTAGAGTCCCGTGACACCTCCTTCTGGCATAGGAGACTGGGTCACATTGGTTTTGATCACTTGACCAGAGTTAGCAGCTAGGATTTGATTCGTGATTTGCCCAAACTCAAGATGGTCAATGATATATTGTGCGCTCCTTGCCGGCATGGAAAGATGGTAGCCGATGCCCACCCACCAGTCACCCTAGTGATGATTGATGCACCTGGACAATTGTTTCACATGGACATTGTTGGTCCCTCCCATGTGCAATCTATGGATGGTAAATGTTATGTGCTCGTTGTTGTCGATGACTATCTTCGCTACTCTTGGGTCAATTTTATGGTGAACAAGGACGAAACATCTAGCCATTTTCATTTCTTCATTCGTAAGCTTTCTGTTGAATTCCCAGGAGCGCTTCGCGCAATCCGTTCAGATAATGAAACTGAGTAAGAATGCACAATTTGAAAGCTTCTGCTATGATTCTGGTGTTGAGCATCAATTTTCTTCTCCGCACATCGCACAACAAAATAACGTTGTGGAGAGAAAGAATGTCACTTTGGTAGAGATGGCTAGGATTATGCTAGATAAATAATCTACACCTAGATATTTCTGGGCTAAGGCTGTTTCTACAGCTCGCTATGTTTTAAACAGGGTGTTTCTAATGTCCAAGTTGCATCGCACATCCTATGAACTTTGATATGGGTGTAAGCCAAGTATTTCACGTTTCAGAGTGTTTGGATGCAAGCGCTTTATTCTGATGTCTGGAAATTTAGACAAATTTGAATCTCGATCTTCAGATGGCATTTTTCTTGGGTATACAGCTTTTGCGGTGAATTATCGCGTCTGTGATAGTGAGAAGCGGAGAGTTGTTGAGACTTGCGAGGTGACCTTTGATGAGGCTATACCGGGGGCAAGGCCAGATATCTTAGTTTCAGACTTCACTTTTGAGCCAATCTTTGTTGAGGACATGGTCATTGAAGATGACGGTTCTTCAGAACCCAATCATGACTTAGCTCCACCGGTGGCGCCTCCAGTTTTCAGTGCTGCTCCTCAGTTTCATCCCTTACCTTCTGATTCTACTCAGCTCTCACCTTGTGCTTCTAGGTTCTCACCTATAGAATCGGACTCGCCTAGTGGCTTTGATCCAACCTCTCCTGCTCCCGAGGTAGAGTCCATTTCTAGGCCTCCTCGTCACATCCAAAAAGATCATCCCCCTGCATAGATGATCGATGGTTTGAGCGAAATGATGCTAACCTAATCGAAGTCTGGTGTTTCTGACCTTTGCTTATTTGCTGCTTTTGTTGCATCCTTTGAGCCAAAGGACGTCACTCATGCACTTTCTAATCCTGATTGGGTGAATGCGATGCACGAAGAGCTAGAGAACTTTGAGGAACAAAGTGTGGCAGTTTCTTGAACGCTCTAAAGGAAATAACGTAATAGGTAATAAATGGGTGTTTAAGAACAAGCAAAGTGAGGATGGGGTAGTGGTTAGAAACAAGGCTAGATTGGTTGCTCAAGGTTATACTTAGATCGATGGGATAGACTTTGATGAGACCTACGCTCTTGTGGCTAGATATCCATCAGAATCTTAGCGGCATTTATGGCATCCAATGGGATCAAGTTGTATCAAATGAATGTCCGTAGTGCTTTCCTGAATGGCTATATTAAGGAGGAAGTGTATGTGAAGCAACCTCGTTTGAGAATTCAAGTTATCCTAATCATGTATATAAGCTTTATAAGGCTCTATATGGGTTAAAACAAGCACCCAGGCCTGCTATGAGAGGCTTAAGATCTATCGGGTGAGCAATGGGTTCCTAATGGGTAAGGTAGACCAGATCTTGTTTACCCGTAGGGTTGGCTCTGATTTCCTTTTGGTGCAAGTGTATGTCACTGACATTATCTTTGGTGGTTCCACCTCTGCTCTTGTTTCCGAGTTCTTAGAGGTGATGAGCTCGGAATTTGAGATGAGCATGATGGGGAAGCTCAACTTCTTTCTCGGCTTTCAGTTCAACCAAACACTAGATGGGACCTTCCTTCACCAAGGTAAGTACACAAAAGACTTGCTGAGCCGATTTGCAATGTCTAACAGCAAGCCAGTCTCTACTCCGATGGCAACCACTGTTGCCTTAGGACCCGATAAGAATGGTGAGCCAGTTGACCAGAAGGAGTACCGTAGCATGATAGGCTCCCTTCTTTACCTCACCTAGAGCGTCTCACCTTCAAGCGGTGAAGCGGTTCTTCCGCTATCTCCGAGTGATTGCAGACTTTGGCCTCTGTTTCTTCGCTCCCTCTTGTCTATCTCTCAGAGCCTTCTCATATGCAAACTTTGCTGGATAGGAAGAGCACTTCTGGCATCTGCCAATTTCTTGGCACTTCTCTTGTATCTTGGTCCTCTAGGAAGCTGTCGAGTGTGACGCAGTCCACTGCTAAGGCTGAGTATGTTGCCGCTACTGCATGTTGTAGTCAGGTTGTTTGGCTCTGCTCTACCTTGAAGGACATTGGGTTGGTTCAAGCAAGTGTGCCACTTCTCAGTGACAACACCTCTGCCATTAACATTGCCAAAAACCCAGTGCAATACTCTATGACAAAGCACATTGACCTGATATATCACTTTCTTAGAGACCATGTAGAAGAGTAACATAGTCTTGTAGTTTGTTGAGACCGACCGTCAGTTGGCTGATATCTTCACCAAGCCATTGGACAATGCTAGGTTAGAGGCTCTCAGGGGAGAGCTTGGGGTTTTGAGCTTGGCTAGCTTATAGTCAGGGGGAGCTTGGGCTACTTGTACTATATGTAATATATTCTTTTTGTTTTCTCTGCATTGCTTCTAGGTGCATTTGGGTTCGTTTAGTCTATATTTGGCTGTCAGCACACTTTTCACTTAGACTTCTGACGTGCTTTGGCACGAACCTCTCATCTTGTCCTTAGGTTGCTATCATGTGTAATATAATTCCTTCTCTCCTCTTGCTAGTTTGATCCCACACAGTCTTATAGGTCTCTAGGTAGACAGGGTCTGTGTCGTATCTCTAGGAGCCGAGATGTAGAGTTGTCTTTCCTTATAAGTCGCAGGCAGCAAATGAGAGCGAGTCTAAGCATGAGTGGTTTCTGTTCTTGCTTGATTCTTTGTGATTTGCCCAGTTGCATTTCCTTGGTTTTTCGGCTCCTTATTCATTGTTGCTGTTTTTAATGTATATTCTTTTAGAATGAAACTGTTGACTCACTTGTTGAGGGGGAGTTTTCGGGAAACTTTGCATTAACATATAGATATCTTTTTATTTTTTGAGCTTTGCATATTATGCTTATGAATTTAGGGTTTATAAGATGTCGAGACTATTCATATTTAGCTTGTGTTAGCTCGTTCAATTGGTGTCTAGTCCAAAAAAGACATTGCTTTTGTTTTTTCAAAAAAACTTTGATGTGGCATAAGATTTTCACTTTATGAATATTGTTTGCTCGATGAGGCGTTTGCAGTCTTCTTTCAGTCATCCTAACAACTTGGTGAAATCTTTTGTTTGCCAAATCTTGTTCCTGTAAATTGAAAACCAAAAAAAATACAATTTCATGTTTTGGAGAGTTTTCACTGGTTATCCTTTACGACATGGCTTGCCATTGCACAAAAAAGACATGAACTTGGAAATAAATCGGATAGTCAAGACGTGTGATTCCTTCAATGTAATGCTGGGCACCGTCGGTCATTAATATGAGGCTAGAGGCTCTCCCTCCTAAATTCAGTCAAAAAAGCAAAAATACACACAGGAGGAGAGTAACCTAGGAGGCCATTTCCAGTGATTCTTGGTATGTGCCTTGCTAGCAATTGCTCTTTTTTAACCTGTGGATGCATCAAAATATTTTAAATAAAATGAAAAATGCTAGTTTGTTGAGCTGTTGATATGAAGCAACTTGAATTTCAAGGGGCCCACTAGCGCACGGGATCCCGTCGGGAGCCCACCCCAAAGGGATCCCTCCCCTCCACTCGCCTCGCGCGCCCTCGCCGCCCCGCCGCCTCCTTCCTCTGCCTCGGCCGGCGGCTCCCTCTTGCTCCGCACACCCCGCCGCCTCCTTCCTCCGCCCCGGCCGGCGGCGCCCTCGCCGACGGCTGCTCCGCCCTCCTGCCCCTGCCGCCGCGACGTCGCCGCCCACCCTAACCCGAGGGGGTGAGGGGCGGTCCCCCCTCCACCGCCGGCCGACCGCCTTCACCCACTCCCCCGGCTCCGGGGGTGCCACTGCCTCCTCCGCCGCCACCCCCGACGAACCCGACCCACCGCCGGTTCGCCGCCTCCCCGACCTCCCTCTAAACCCCGAGGAACCCAAACCCCCCCGAATTCTAACCCGAAATGGCGGCAGCGAGTTCGACGACGGCGACGGCGAGGTCAGCTCCTCCTTCCTCCTCCCTTCTTCCTCGTCCCGATCAGCGCCCACCCTCCCCGATCCGACGGCCAAGAGGTATCCCGTCGGCGCGAGCGCGCGACCGGATACCGTCATGAAGAATTTCTGAATTTCAAAAGGTTGCATGTGGTGTTCTATTGAAATTGCTTTGATGTATTGTCATGTCGTGATATTTGATTATGATTTTCTAAGCCACATCTTCCGATATGAAAAATTGATTTACTAGCGTCTTTTGAACTAGTGAGCATCCTTGCCATGTGCTTCACGTTCAAATGGATAATTTTCAAAGCTCCCTAGGACTTGCATTTGCGTGATGCGTTGTACTTGTTTTTTCACTTTCTTGATGTCTATATTGCCAAAAGGGGGAGAATTGAAAAAGACGTCAACATGCATTTCTTGAAAAAGGAGGAGAATTTCTTGGGAAGTTTTGACTTCCACGACTTGGAGATTTTAAACACATGTGTTCCTATCTTTTGCTCCAAGCATTATTCGGCATTTTCAACATGCCTTGTTTGACAAATGAAAAAACTTCAAAATATTTTTCGAGGGTTTGTCAATATATTCATCAAGGGGGAGTGTTGAAGCCCATGTGGAGGGTACCCCGGTTTGATGATGAATACATGTGACAATATGGAATTTGAAGTATTTTGAAGAATGTTAAATGGTGCATTTGTGAAAATTGCCTTGGAATTGGAATCGAACCATTGTGCTGAGCTTGGGCTAGGTAATAGTTTTGATCGGACGTGGTCCGGTGGAATTTGTTGAGCTAACACGTGGTGTATTCGGGCTTGCTAATTTTGATGTCACGAATGGATTATGATGTTGGTAATTTTGTGATAGACTAACCTTGCAGGTGAGGTAAGGTGTGTTGGTTTCGTGTGTGTTCACCTCAGTGATGCGGGTATCGGCGGGTAGGTGGATGACGACAGCTGGAGGCTGGTGAGTCTGGAGACGTGCAAGCAACCAGGTTCGATGACCTGGTGGTCATATGAGGTGGTGTACTCGAGAATCTTAGCCATGGCAAGGAACCCGAGGCAGCTGGAGGCTACGGCGTCAGTAACCTGGTGGCGAAGTTGATCTGACCGGTGGGCTCAGGCTTGGGCTAGTGACCGAGGAAGGAATGAAGATATTTCCCGAAAGAATATGTGGAGAATATTCCCTCTTGTGAGTGTGTCTTCTAGTGTGTGAGTTGTACACCACATCCTCAAATGAAGGGTGGAGATGGGATCTAGGATTTAGGGCATCTCACCCTTGGGCTATAAATAGAGGGGGATCAGGGGAGCACCTCCTCCTCATCCCCTTAGAGCTAAAAATTTCAGAAATATAAAGGGTGAGTTGGGTGTGTTTTGGGTGGCACTTAGAGTGCTTGTGACCACATGGAGTGTGGTTTGTAATCCCCCAACTTCTATGCAATGAAATCTTTCTTCTCCATGAGTATCTTGCATTGATTTGCTTCTAGTTTTTCTTATTTTCGTTTTCCCTTTTGGAGCTCTTGTTTTGAGAAGAACTTGGATGATTTCTTGCTGGTTATTGGTGGTATATGATGCCTTGAGGTTGCTAATATGATTTGATACACACTTTGCAACCATATGAGAGGAAAGAGATCAAGTTCTTGACTTATTGTTAATCTATCCAGAAACTTTCATCCGCGCAGCAGTCAGTAAAAGATTTTTAAATACATCTAGAAACATCATTTTGGGATGATTACAATTGGAAAAGATGTGTGACTCATATTCCCATTTGTGGTAAAAAATTTGAAGTCCACTGGTTTCTCCATTTGTGAGCTCTGAGGTGAAAACTGAGCCCCAAACTTTCTGTCCATTTGTGAGCTCTGAGGTGGAAACTGAGCCCCAAACTTTCTGCTCGAAGTTCTTGACAGCTCGTGGTGTTCGATTTTTCATATGTTCTAAGCAAGGAGTCTTGAGGAGATTTTAGGCGGAGTGCTTCACGACTCATGGTTTCATAGGAGAAAAAATCACACAATTTTTGGAGCAGCAGAAAGCCACCATCTCTCTGCTCCAAGTGAGAACAAATTCTGAAGAATCTTATTTTGCTTTTCTGAAAGTGGTTTTGATCATTTGGCTTGGTCTTCTTTCGTAAAGCGAAATTTAAATTGATTTCTCTCTTTTGAACACTTCACAACTAGGATTGTGAATAAAAAAAATTTCACATATTCCATGATTCTTAGTCATACATGCTACGAGGACACATAATTGTCAAGTTGTTTGGGTTTTAGTGAAAACGGTAGCGTCGAAAAATTTGTGTCAACTATTCACCCCCCTCTAACCGCCTAGCTCGGGTCTTCATAGTCATTCATGCCAAGCCCATTGCCTCCTCCTCGCTGATCAGCAACAATCCACGAAGTGCGCCATGGTCGATCCCCACGCCGCAGAGGTCGTCGACGAGCTTGCCGGGATTCACGACCTTCATGTGCAGTCTGTCTTCAAACGCACACCCCGGCCACATTCGGACTCAGTTTTCGATGTTCTACCACTTGTTGGAAAGCTAACGAGATTATCTTTCCGAAATATCTAGTCTCGTGCGAAAATTCCTTCTGTATCAATGGGAATAGAAGAAACAATATCGCATATAGAATCTTTGCCGGCGATTGCTGCTATCGAGCTTGATGAGATTGATCTTGACGCTGCCCCTATCTGGCGCGCACTGTCAACATTTGTTAAACCGGGGGGTATCGTTGGCAATGGTTATATATGGGGTTATGCGCTGGATCCAAACTAGATGGTAAAATAAGACAATGTGTTATACAGGTTCAGGCCCTCACGGTGGAGGTAATACTCTAGTCCTGTGTTCTTGGGATTATGAATGTCGAGGGAGATGTCTCTCCATGGATGGGTGTAGATATGTGCATATACCGAACCAGGGTCCCTGCATGCCTTATATAGTGGTGAGGTAGGGTTACAAGAAGGAGTTCTGGTCGGTTACGAGGTAGGATTCCTATGTCTATCCTTCCTTGCCGGATAAGTAGTTATCCAGGATTATAATCATATCTTTCCTATTTGGGATAGACTTCTATCTTTATATTTTCTTTGCCACACAAGGTCGACTCTCAGGCCAGGTGTCCCCTCTGCGCGTGTAGCCGGCTCGGCCCACTCTCTGTTGGGTAGTTCTCGCAGCCCTCCATGTAGATACCCGGGGTCCATGTATTCCACACTGTGCGAATACGAGTTATGCCACTTGCAGTACTTTCTTTTCTTAATTTTTTCAGTAGGTGGTATCACATGACCTTCCGGCAATCTTATCTATCTTTCCTGAAGTGATAAATAAAATAGCCGATCACATTTAGTATTGTGAAAAGTATATCTGACATTCTCGGATCAGCTTTTGAGCTTCATCCACGTACAGTCATACTATTTCCTGTTATTCTAGTTCCATTCAGCAACACACACACTAGCATCATCTTCAGATTCATCATGAGAAGTAGCGTATATGACATGAACAACTTATCCTTTGCCTCTATTTTGATAATCCCGCTGGAACGTTTCTTCAATAAATATGCTATATACAAAGCAATCCTATTAGGCAATTGGGACACATCCGTGAACTCTTGAGTACCGATTTTCTTCTATATAGCAAGCAACAATCCCTTGAAGGCGAGTTCTGCTACCTGACAATCTGGTAAGGTTAAACTATAATATCGTTTTCTAACTTATCTGAAATGACGATATATTCACTAACAGATTCACCGTGCCTTTGTTTCACCAACATTAGATCCGAAATTCTAGATTTAGTCTCCCCAGAATAAAAATATTCGTGGAACTTCTTTTCCATTTGATCCCACAAAACAATGGAATTTGGCGGGAGCGATGTAAACCAATTGAAAGTCGATCCAGAAAGAGACAAGAGGAACAATCGGCATATGAGAGCATCCACCCCTAAAGCTTCTCCGCACTGAGCAATAAACCTAGTGACGTGCTCCCTGGTAGTATTGTTGTCATCTCCCTAAATTTTAGCTGGATAAGAAAATGCATCAAAAGCCGTCGGATAAGGCATAGAGTACCACATTATCATTTTTGGAGTACTAACACCACACTGCTTCATCACATTCATCATGAGCTTCATCATATTGTCATTAGAGTTTACTCCAACAGCGTTCGGCTGCGGAATATGCCGATTCGAGCTCGGCGGTACCTAGCTACCATTCATAAGGGGCTGGTGGGCTTGCATTGCACCATCTGCATAACACCCAAAAGCTTGAGTGTCCTTGCTCGCTATGATTCCTGTAAGGGCTCGGCTGTTGATAAACGTGAGTGTGATACTCTGGTACTAGAACAATTCGGTATATCGGATTTGCTCAATTACCACCGAAAAGTCCCTTGAGCCTGAGCCAGGTTAATCTCTTCAATAATTTTCCTTCAAGCCTTCTTAGCACCATTCTGCACGATTTTAGACAAGGCTTAAGATTGATCTATCATTGACCGGAAAACTGATTTGTGGATATAATCTGATAAAGCATCATAAAGTCTATCATACATTTCCCTTGTTGTTATCGGACTGGCCACTTCCACTCTCTTGATTTCCCCCTTTGCGATTCTTCTTCAAGCCAACCAATAACCTTTCAAGTCAATTCTTCGATCACAGGGGATTGTCTAGCTTCTCCGACGAAATCATTGCCCTCCTTAGATGTCTGCTTATCAACTTTTGTCATTGGGTCCCACCGGGCGTGCCAGAAAGTGTGTTGATGTGAAAAGTTCGTCGTGGGACCAACACACGCGGAATCGGGAACCAGTCTTCCGACGGAACCTCGACCAACACTACAGGAATCGGGATTAGTATCGGCGGCTAAAGCTGCCCCCTGACGGCACGCGCGTGGTGATGGGGATCTGACGGGTTGGCCCAATAGAAAGAATACATTGGCATGGCACATGGCCGAACAATGTCATCGGCTTCTGTGTATATCGCCGACATAGGTCCAGCAAGCTGGCCTTGCTGGTTTGCCTTGTTGATGTTTGTGTCGGTGCATATAGTTGTAGCCGTTGACACAAATGCTCCCCTATGTCGGGGCCCTTTGCAGTTGCCGCTGACACAGACTAGGCTCAGGTGGGGCCAGCATGAGCACAAATAGACGTGAGTAGTGTGGTCAGCCGATGACAAGGCCGACGATATATATATATTATTCCAGCAATAAAAATTGCTGGTAATTTTTTAAAAAGGTCAACTTTAACTTCCAAAAACCCCTCAATTCCCAACATATATGCATTCCCGAATTCACCTGACCACATCCACACATAATTAGCTGCTTGATACCACATTTTCTAGCACATACACATGCACATTCACATCATTACAAAATTCAAAATCATCGATAAATAGGAATCAAACTCACTTCAAACTTCACATATAAACACAATTGACAACAAAATAAGTTCATAACTCCATAGCAAAGTCACAAACGGCAAAGTCGAATGCTACAAAGTCACATATGCAAGGTCTAGGCCAATCATATGCATGTATATAACATCTATGGGTTTTCTAAACCGCTACCGAGGTTTCACCGTGCCTTTATTTTCACCAGCATTAGATCCGAAATTCTAGATTTAGTCTCCCCAGAATAAAAATATTCGTGGAACTTCTTTTCCATCTGATCCCACAAAACAATGGAATTTGGCAATTGAAAGCCGATCCAGAAAGAGACAAGAGGAACAATCGGCATTTGAGAGCATCCAACCCTGAAGCTTCTCCGCACTGAGCAATAAGCCTAGTGGCGTGCTCCCTGGTAGTATTGTTGTCATCTCCAGTGAACTTAACGAAATCTGGCACCCTAAATTTTAGATGGATAAGGAAATGCATCAAAAGCCATCGGTTAAGGCATAGAGTAGCACATTGTCATCTTTGGAGTACTAACACCACACTGCTTCATCACATTCATCATGAGCTTCCTCATATTGTCATTAGAGTTTACTCCAACAGCGTTCGGCTGCGGAATATGCTGATTCGAGCTCGGCGGTACCTGGCTACCATTCATAAGGGGCTGGTGGGCTTGCATTGCACCATCTGCATAACACCCAAAAGCTTTAGTGTCCTTGTTTGCTATGATTCCTGTAAGGGCTCGGCTGTAGATAAACGTGAGTGCGATACTCTGGTATTAGAACAATTCGGTATATCAGATTTGCTCAATTACCACAGAAAAGTCCCTTGAGCCTGAGCCAGGTTAATCTCTTCAATCATTTTCCTTGAAGCCTTCTTAGCGCCATTCTGCACGATTTTAGACAGGGCTTAAGATTGATCTATCATTGACTGGAAAACTAATTTGTGGATATTATCTGATAAAGCATCATAAAGTCTATCATACATATCCCTTGTTGTTATCGGACTGGCCACTTCCACTCTCTTGATTTACCCCTTTGCGATTCTTCTTCAAGCCAACCAATAAACTTTCAAGTTAATTCTTCGATCATAGGGGATTGTCCAGCTTCTCCGGCGAAATCATTGCCCTCCTTAGATGTCTGCTTATCAACTTTCGTCATTGGGTCCCACTGAGTGTGCCAGAAAGTGTGTTGATGCGAAAAGTTTGTCGTGGGACCAACACATGCGGAATCGGGAACCTGTCTTCCGACGGAACCTCGACCAACACTACAGGAATCGGGATTAGTATCGGCGGCTAAAGCTACCCCCTGACGGCACGCGCGTGGTGACGAGGTTCTGACAGGTGGGCCCAATAGAAAGAATACACTGGCATGGCACATGGCCGAGCAATGTCATCGGCTTTTGTGTATACCGCCGTCACTGGTCCAGCAAGCTGGCCTTGCTGGTTTGCCTTGCTGATGTCTTTGTCGGTGCATATAGTTGTAGCCGTTGACACAAATGCCCCCCTATGTCGGAGGCCTTTGCAGTTACCGCTGACACAGGCTAGGCTCAGGTGGGGCCAACATGAGCACAACTAGACGTGAGTAGTGTGGTCAGCCGATGACAAGGCCAACGATATAGATATTATTCCAGCAATAAAAATTGCTGGTAATTTTTTAAAAAGGTCAACTTTAACTTCCAAAAACCCCTCAATTCCCAACATATATACATTCCTGAATTCACCTGACCACATCCACACATAATTAGCTGCTTGATACCACATTTTCTAGCACATACACATTCACATCATTACCAAATTCAAAATCATCGATAAATAGGAACCAAACTCACTTCAAACTTCACATATAAACACAATTGACAACAAAATAAGTTCAGAACTCCATAGCATATACATATATATCGCAAGGTCACAAACGAGAAAGTCGAATGCTACAAAGTCACATATGCAAGGTCTAGGCCAATCATATGCATGTATATAACATCTATGGGTTTTCTAAACCGCTACCGAGGTTGGGATCATGATTAAACAAAATTGTCACGAATTGATCTAGAAGAGACGACGTTACCAAAAGTATGAAAGCATCGGTGTTACACAAGCATTTAGGGCATGACAACTGTCCATGCGTGCTCCACGCCGAGAACATGCCATACCCTGGAAAATCGTGTATAGACCACAGGTATGCGTCTCGCATTCTAAAGTTCTGGCCTTTCTAGCTATCATGACTCAAAGACTCCGATCCACAGGTCGCTGAACTCTTCTACCAGTGGTTGCATGAACAAGTCTAAATTTCTTTCAGGAGATGTACACACAGGTATGATAATATAAAGAAACATATATAGGGAAGCAGCCAAAGATTGCTTCACCTTGAATAGGCTTGCTCAAGAACATAACAAACAGTCAAACTCGGCTGGCGGAGGCTAAGAGGAAGTGGGACCCTCCGAGTGGTGACCACTATTAGAAAACCGAGTGCAAGCTTGATCACATATTTGGGGGCTCGGCTGCATGAGTCCAAGTGGAAGAAAAAGCTTACCACTCGGGAGTTCAATGCAGTCATGTCGGTGACCCCCACTACCTGAGGTGGTTTGAGGTCCCGAGCATGTTTGACCACTCGGATCAACCCGATCACATCCCGTACTTGGGAAGATATCCTTTAGTGTTGGACCTTGTAATTCGCAGCATCAAATTCAAGAAAGTGCTAGACCATGTCGAGTGCGAGGTCCTGAGTTTTCTAAATGCTTACTCAAAGTATCATCAAATTAGCATAAAGGAGGAATGCTGCATCAAGACGTCGTTCATCATGCTGTTTGGAGATTTTTGCTACGTCACGATGTCGTTCGGGTTGAAAAATGCTTGATCAACCTATTAGTGTGCAATACAGCGGTGTTTTCACACTCAGCTCAGAAAAAGTGTGCCTTTGAAGTTCCTTCGGGAAAGCTACTCGGTTTCATCATGTCTCATCACGGTATCGAGGCTAACTCAGAAAAGATAAACACCATCATAAAAATTGAACCCCCGACTTGTCAGAAGGATGTCCAGAAGCTCATGGGATGCATGGTTGCACTCGGAAAATTCGTTTCCCAACTCAGGGAGCAAGGGATGCCATTTTTCTAGCTCTTCAAAAAGCGGGACAAGTTTCAGTGGACTTCCAGGGTACAATAAGCTTTTGAGGATCTCAAGAAGTTAACAACACCTCCTGTGTTAGTTTTGCCTATGCCATAGGAACCTCTTGTGCTTTCCATAGCAGCAATGACTCATGTAGTCAGTGCTGCAACTATTGCAGAGTGGAAGGAGGCTGGGCATATGCAAAAGGTTCAGTGCCCAATTTATTTCATCAGCGAGGTATTGGGTGAGTCCAAGATACGGTACGCACATGTACAAAAGATGTTGTACGCCGTGTTAATCACATCTCGCAAGCTCACGCATTAATTTCAGGAGCATATGATTTCGGTCGTCATTGCTTTCCCGGTTGGGGATATACTCCACAATCGAGAAGCCACTGGGAGAATCGCGAAGTGGGCAGTCGCACACGGAGCCTTTGAAGATTCATTCAATCCACGAACTGCCATCAAGTCACAGGTACTTGCTGACTTCATCGTCGAGTGGACAAAGTCACAAATTCCCATTGCCATTGAAAAATTCGAGTACTGAACAATGTACTTCGAACGTTCCCTCATGCTGACCGGCGCAGGGGCAAGCATGTTACTCTTCTCTGCAAAAGGTGAACGACTGACATACATTCTGTAAATTCACTTTTTGGCATCAAACAACGTTGCCGAGTTCGAGACACTCATCCACGGGCTTCGTATTGTGGGGATTCACAGCTCGCGATCAATCAAGTTTAGAAGGATTGGTCTGGCGTCGGTGACAACATGGCTGCATACTGCTAGGAGGTGCGTAAATTGGAGAAGAAATTTGATAGATTGAAACTTATTCATGTGCTCTGCCAGGACAACGAACCAGTGGATGAGCTCGCAAGGATGGGTTCTAGTCAGACAACAGTTCTAGTTGGTGCATTCGTCGAAGAGCTTTACAAACCATCGATCAGCCGACAGCAGGAGTCGACCAAAACGGAAGACAAGCAGTCCGAGGCGGATGTACAACCTATCAACCACGACTAGACAATTCCCTATCTGGACAATCTGTTCAGAGACAAACTCCCTGAAGATCGCACATAGGCAGAACACACTACACGACGGAATAGCAACTATATAGTGGTTGGAGAAGAACTCTATCGGAAGAGTGCGTCTAGCGTGTTAAGGCGGTGCTTATCAGAACAAGAAGGGAAGAACCTCCTCAAAGAGATCCACTTGGGAATCTGTGGACATCATGCAACATCAAATACACTAATCGGGAAGGCTTATCGCCAAGGTTTCTTCTGACCGACTGCTGTAGCAGACGCGAAGGACATTGTCTGAACATGTGAAGGCTGTTAGTTTTTTCTCAGCAGATACACGTGTTGATGCAAGAACTGCAAACCATTCCGATCACCTGGCCATTTGCAGTTTGGGGGCTCGACATGGTTGGAGCTCTGAAGAAGGCACAAGAAGGTTTTACTCATCTATCAATTTCCTGAGTGTACCACGTCCCAGCTTTAGGTGATCAATCCTTTCCCTCTGCCCCAATCTTCTTGCATGTGTTCTCGCGGGTGAGTGTTGGCTTCCTATCAATCGAGGGCTCGATTCAAGTCAAGGAATATTTTTACGTTCTGTTCGTAGATGAAACGGAACACCTATTATATTCCAATTTTATTATATTCCAATTTATTCCTATTATACAAATAGGGTCCAGATAGATTGAGCAAAAGAGGGCTTCATTTCGATTCTCCAATTTGGAAAACCACCGAGTCGGAACTCCACCACGTTGGTCTCCGCCGCAGCACGATGACGGCTCAATCAATGAGGTCCGCGCGTTTACCTTTCGGCTCCGCTAAGTGGTATGGCCCAAAGGTTTCAACCCTAACTCCGCCAGAGGTAGCATCAAGGTGCTCTAGAGTCGTACGGTTAAGCCCGTGGTAAAAACTCTAGATGATAAACCAGTCCTGCATGCCGTGATGGGGGCAGGCTCGTATATACTCCTGAAGTTGTTCCCAGGTGTCCGAAATGGACTCATCGGTGTTTTGTTGAAAACCAGAGATCTTACTACGGAGGGCATTGATCTTTCATAACAAGAAATACTTAGCGAGGAAGTCATTCGAGCACTTCTCCCAAGTGCAAGCTACATCTTTGTTGGCATAGAACCATTGCTTTGCCTTCCCCATTAGCGAATATGGGAAAAGACGCAGTCGGACAGCATCGAGGGGTGCTCCCTTGATAGTAAATGTACTACATATCTCCAGAAAGTGTTGGAGATATAACACTGCAAGAAAAGTGATTATCGGTGATGAAAATGCCATGAGGTTTCCAATTTCCATCATGGAAGACTGTTTTTTTGTGATGCTTTGTTTCCGTTCATCATAGATCGCAGCTTGCATCACTTGGACATGTTTTTTAGTGACGAAACATAACATCTCGTCATCAAACACTTGGTACATATCGACATAAAAAGGAGGGCCTCGTATTTGGCTACCGATCCAAGAGTGACGTCATATGTATATGTGTACGGTAACGATATGATTTGGTCAAGATGTCTAACGTGGCTGAGTTGGTACGCCGGGTGTTTGACGTTTTCCGATGTCGCCGAACCGAGGACGATGCCCATTGACGCAAGATCCTCAAGGCCCAACAATCACCGATGATGCCAAGGCCGCGTTGGTCTAAGCCGAAACCAGCAACGTCATGTCCGCGCCAATGATGTTCAGGCCAGATGCCTGCCTCAGGTCTGGTCAGTGAAGGCGCCACCGTGTCTTTCTCCTTGCCATGGCCGCCTTTGATGGCCATTTCCATTTCCATGGCCACCTTTGATGGCGCCACAATCGATGTTCTGTTCCAACGGGTACAATACTCCTCCCCTTCTCCCTCTCCGGCTGTGGACACGGTGAGGATTAGGTTGGAGTGTTGGCTGCAATAATTGCCGCTTCGAAAATGATCAATCTTGGTTATGGATTTTGCCATCTTGGACCAAAGGTTAGGAGGAACCGTACCAGTTTTGTTGTCCCATGCGACAAACGTGTTCTCTCCTACTTCCATGCATTGATGTTACCATGGATTTCACTAATCATTGCCATTAGTATTGTAATTAGAAGAAACACATCGATCGAGTTGTGTTGATTGTCATTCAAGAAGGCTTCATCAGCAAGAGATTGAAATTAATTGTGTGAAGACCCGAGCTAGGCGGCTACAGTGGGGTGAATAGATACCAATCAATTTTGACGCTTTTTTTTTGCAAAACGCAGCCCCTCTAAGCACTTCGCACCAAACAGTTTCGTGTCGTTAGTCGAATCGCGACGGAATTCAAATTTCAAGTGCCACACCATGTGCACAGTAAAAAGGTGCTGCCCATGGGGGACAAAGTGGATGAGAATTAGGTCCTTATGACCACTTTCCACCTCCTGAACCAGTGAAGCCAATTAGAAACAAGCCAAAGCATTCAAACCACTAAATTTGCTTTATCAAAAGCAGATTACAAGAAATAAGGATAGGAAGGTTCCTTCCCTCACGAGGCTCCAGGAATTTTCATTTTTTTTCTACACCCATGTGGGTGAGTCATGATGCTTACATCCAAATTTGAGCCTACAACTCCATCCACATAAAATACGAAAAAGCCAATACCAAGAACTGTCAGGAACACCTTTTTAAACTTTGGGGCTCGGTATTCATCTCATAGCTCTCAAACCAGGAAACCAGTGACCTTGCCAATTTTACCATAGATGGGTATATGAGTTACGCATATTTTTCAAGTGGAATCACTCAAAAATGAATTTTCTAGAGTTTTCTAAAAATCAAACACTAACTTCTGAAAGTTTTTGGACAGATTCACAAGTCAAGAACGTAATCTCTTGCCTCTCAACAGCCTCAAGGTATCATAGACTATCAAGGACAAGTAACAAATCACCAAGATTCATCTCCAAACAAGAGCTCTAAAAATTAAAACGAAAGTAAGAAAAACAAGGAGCAAATTAACACAAAAATTCATGGATAAGAATTGCATAGAAGTTGAGGATTACAAACCACACTCCTTGTGACCACAAGAGCTCTAAGTGCTACCCAAACACACCAAACTCACCCTCTTTATTTCTGAAATTTTCAGCTCTAAGGAAATGAGAAGAATGTGCTCCCCTCCCCCTCTATTTATAGCTCAAGGGTGAGATGCCCTAAACCCTAGAGCCCATATGCACCCTTCATTTTAGGTTGGGTGGTGTAAAACTCACGCACTAAACAACACACTCCCGCAAAGTAATATTCTCCACATATTTGTTCGGAAAATATCCTCGTAGGTTGCTCGGTAGCCAGCACACGCCTAGGCCCACCGGTTAGATCAATTTCGCCACCAAGTAGCCGACGCGCCAGCCTCTAGCTGTCCCGGACTCTTCACCATGGTAAAGCTTCTCGAGTACACTACCTCCTGTGACCGCCAAATCATCGAACCCAGTCACCTGTACGCCTTCGGATGCATCAGTCTCTAGCTGTCTCCGCGAAGCGTCAGTCACGTACCCACGAAGCGTTAGTCACACAAAAAACAATACACTTTACCTCTCCTGCAAGGTTAGTCAATCACACGATCATCAATAGAGAATTCCGTGCTCAAAACCGAAAACACCGTGCCAAAACGCACTTAACACGACCGGACAGTCCAGGACTAATCCAAAAATTAAACAAAATCCAACAATGCTTTAACAAAACAACTTCAAAAACCGCTTCAAATTTGTGTTTTCACATATATTCATCATCACTCAAGGGGACCCTATACATGGGTCTTAACATTGTGCTAAAAAAAGATCGACACAAACAATGATTCTCTCCATGAGTCTTACTACTCCTTTTTTTTTTCCACAACAAAAGGCTCTCTTGAGTACGCCCTTTGCCAAGAAGGCAGCAACTGCTTCCTTTGGCGTCTTCTTGCCCAAAGATGGCTATTCCTCTGAGAGTTGTGGCCAAAGAATGCCCTGAAGCGCGCTCGCCAACAAATCTCGCTTAGAAACGGCTTCACTAAACCGATTAGAGACATAATCTACTCTTGATCGTGCTGATACCAGGATTGTGCTGCCTGTGCACATAGCTGGATCATAACTAATTTCCTGAGGCTAGATAATCTGTCCAAATAGCACAAAAATTAAAAATCACAAACCTCCTTTTCATTGCGTTGAACAGATATGCCAGAGCTAGAGTTTGTATATGACCAATGGAACTACAATTTGCCTAACTGATAGGTTGGCACACAGACATAACAATATTCAGTTTGTATACGAACCCACATTCAAATAATAAACAAACATGAAAGATGGTGTATTCCTTGAATATAAAGGAAAAGAAAAGCAGTACATATTCCAAACTACTAAGAATACTATCGCACAGCGATTATAAATAATATCAATTACCACAAGACTGCAATTATTTTGAGATGTGGTGACCCTGAACTGAAGCCACTTTTCTGACCAACCTGTGGTGCAAAGGAACATAGGTGAACATACACCAACAACGCACATGCACATCCAACTTGAAAGGGCGTCCTGCAATACTTCGGCCTTTTCTTATCAACTTTATGGACAAAAGGAACTTTCAAGATTTGAGTCAGTTTGTGCCCAAACACAACTTTATGCGTTTAATATACACCACATTTACCCACACATATAATGTAAATAATGTACACACCATAGCAGTAGCATTACTTGTTTTCCCATAACATCTCCGCTAGACAACTATAAAAACCGTTGCAAACCAATTCCCATGGAATGAACCTTTTCAGACGTAAAGTCCCACGATATGACCAACCCGATGATCTTCAAGATTCAGCAGCAGCAGGTTGCAAGCAACAGAACCATTTCTTCTGCAAACAAAAATAAATCATAATGGAAACATCAAAATAATTACCTTAAAAACGGTAGGATGCTTGCAAGCAACAATTACAATTACTAATAATTATGTCCTGGACACCTATCCCTCTAAAATATAAAACAGATGATAAGAGTATTCATTGAGTAATTACAAGTGTCTGAAATTTTCGTACTCCTAGTAGATGCGCTCAAGCAGTCAAGCCTTGGGATTTCGTATTGAGAAACCATTGATGTGCATGCGTGCCTATTAGCTATGATAGGTGATAAAAACATCATTATAAAATATTTGGAAAAAGTCTACTTGACCCCCGTAACTATGATGGTGCATATATTTAGCCCCTGGCCTGGAAAACCAGGTATTTACCACCCAAAAGTACGTCAAGTGGTGCAAATACCCAAACAAGCAGGCGTGGATGGTGGCAGAGAAAACGGCGAGCAGCTTGGACGTAGCGTGCGGCAAGACAGCAATCAAGTGCGGGCATGGTAGGTGGCACGGCTAGCCGATGACGCAGTGGATGGTACGACGTGTGGCGAAGGCGGCAGCCAGCAAAGAAAAGCGACAGCGTACAAACGTAGTCAGAGTGGTCAACCCCGACCCTGTCACCCTCCACTGCGTTGCTTTGCTCCACACCGTCGGCAACACCCTCCAACATGCCTCCCCCGGCGCCAACCCCAACGAGCGATCGGCCACGCCGTCCTCTCTCCTCAAAGATCTAGACGATCTTGAGCCACAATGCAAGACACCCTTGAATCAAAGGCAGTGGGAAAAATACCACGAAAGTCGTGGATGCCCCAATGGTGGCATGGAATCGACGTCGAATTTGAACATAATCCGGGATTAGGGCCAGCGAGCGGATGGTGTGCACCCAATTAGGGAATTTGGCACGCCGGCCCTCGCTAGCACCTCACCCTTGCTCTCGCTTGGCTTCCCACAGTCGCGCCCTGCACTATCTTACCTTATGCCTGGCGATGTGTAGAGACGACGTCGTTGTTTAAGACGTCGTCGGTGCATGGTGGTGCCTAGCACCTTGTGATGTAGCTCAAGTGTACCGTGGCGGCGCTATTGAATACGTCATCGGTGTCATGCAGGAAGAAGCGGCCCAGGTTCACCGGGTCACGGGTTAGTGGGCAGCGACTATGGCAGGGTTAGCATAGGGCCGGCAAGGGGATAAAGTGCGATGGTCAACTCTGGTTGTGGAATGGATGGAGGTGGTAGCGACGAGAGAGGTGTAGATAAGTTAAGAGAATAGAGAGGAGGAGGAGAGAAGAAGAAGATATAGCAAAGACATACATACAACTGGGGCCTAGGTGAAAGATCTTTTTTAAAAAGGAAAATGTTCGTTTGTTGCCCAGATAGAAAACCTCTCCCACGTGGGCAACCACAGTGGCAAAACCGTTCTCAAAACCGCCTGCGGGGGTTATTCATAGACCTGATCATGGGAAGCTTGGCCCGGTGATTTGGGCCAAACCTGGCCCAAAAAACTAGGTCAAGCCACGTCGAGCTTGGCTACCAGACTAGGCTCAAGCTTTGTTTTCAAGCCCAACGAAAAATCCGGGCCAGGCTCGGGCTTGCAAAAATTTTGATTTATAGTGTAAAACCGGGCTTCGGACTTCGGGCTCTCGGGCAGACTTAGGCACAATTTGTTTAAAAACGCAGGGTCGGGCCAAGCTTAGGCCTGGCTAAAAAGCACCTAGCCAAAACTCGACCAGACCTTGCCTTTGAACATTCAAACCACTTGAAATACTTCTAGGGGCAGATAGCCGATTTTCTAGGCCAAGGAGTCAATCATCACCTATCATAGTGGGTGAAGTATTCTTTTGATTTCACCTATAACCTATTTTGTAGTAGTTGGATAACTTGTCATTGATTTCAACCAGCCAGCCCAACCCGAGTTTTGAAAACCCGACCTTTGTCTGAAACTTGACCTTAGAAATTTGACCGACATAACCTGTTCGCGTCACTTCTCTTTCCTCTCTCCAGGATGACAGATAAGTCTTGATCACTTTACTACTTTTGCTAGGCTGTATACCAGCTAATATATTTAACCAAGTAGTAGTATAAAGTGTGTGTAAACACTGTATGGGGTGCTATAGGAAGTAGTTTATTATTACTTAACAGCTAAGTAGCAAAGTCAAATTTGTACTGCTTTTACAGCAGAGCTAAGTCGGTTGTAACTTGCTGGAATTGAGTCGGTTGTAATCTCTATATAAGGAATAGAAAACCAGAGCAAAGGAAGCTTTAGCTAGCTCCATTTTGCAGCTCAAAACATGAGTGCGAAGTGCAAATCTATATGCATGTTGCTGCTGCCATTTGCATAGCCCACAGCTAAAAACCCAACAAGGGAAGCTTGCCTCCCCTTCTGTCATGTGCATATGGGCACTTGAATTACTGTTCACATGCATCAATAATAACCCGCGACAGCAAGAAATCATATCCAAATAAGTTAGGAAGTTAGTGATATGATTTTATTAGATGCCATCAACTAGATATTTGACTAGAATACGATTAGGTTGTTAGCATTTAGCAATTGGTTTCTATTAATTAAATTTGTTTACTTTTTATTAGGGATCAACCTCATCTATATAAAGAGAGGAGCCACATCTCCCATATCAAGCAAAGAATTAAAATTGGTCTAGTACTAACCGTGCCACGCATAGCACCCCGCTGCCAACAAGATTCCCTCGCCAGTGTCCTAAGTTCCTCACCCTCTCCTATCTCATGTCAAGTGTGAACGGTAATTCGTATCCAATTCTGGCTGGAACCGATATGCATATGACACCCTCTCTGCTCCCTCCTAGGCTCTAGCATAGCGCTGCCTCTCCTCACATTCTCCCAGCTAACGCTGCCTCACCTTCTTCCTTCCTCCCAATGCTGCCTCCCCATCTCCCCACTCTCCTAGGACCCATTAAAGCGCTACCTCCTCCTCTCACCCTCCTAGCGAGACACCAGCACAGGCACCACCACCATGAGCACGGATTCACCGTCGCTGATGTGGACCTTGACCTCTAATCTGGCGTCAGCAGTAATGATCAAACCCTCCATGGCAGCGCCATGAGCTTTTCCTCTCCTCTGATAAGGCAGAGTGACGCCTCACCATTCCAGGCTACTCCGACGCTTTGATGTCGTTTTAATAAGCATGATAAGAAATTTGGAACTCCAGTTTAGTGTTTTAGGACATTAAAAAATTCATTTAAATATGAACGAATTGCAAATGGCATGAAAAAGAACGCAAATAGAAAGAGCAACATGCTTACAGAACTGTTCCCTTTTGTTGCATACAATCCTTGACCAGATGATTGTTCAATTTTTGCAGGCACATCTTGTCCCTGTGAATTGGTACCAGTTTTCTTCTCATCTCTAGCTTTGTTAAAGATTACTGTGAATCCCTCAGCTGAAGCGGGATCATTGACATCCCATTCACCAAATTTTGGCAATGGACTTCCGTTTTCCTATACAAACAAAGAAAGCATCTTATAATGTCGTGCAAGAAATTGCTTTACCAAAAGAATTCCGAAACATCAATTTAATGCAAATATAATATACCCAGCAAGGAGTCTAAGACTATTTGTAACTTTCACATTCTTGAAACTCTTGACTCGTAGTATACAAGATACTGCAAGTGAGGCTAACTAAATATAGCAATAGCCTAGTCCAATTTAGAAAACATATTCACCAAACTGCACAGACGCGACTGGATATCTTGACTAGTGCCTGCTACATGGCAACTCTCGCTCCCTCTACATAATTTTCATTTTGCCACCCAGAAATGAAAATTCACCGAATACACACCAAGCTACCAATCCAACATTTCCTTGATTTAGGCATCAGTAGGATAACTCAGCTCGGCAAGAACTTGCTGGCAGAAAAGCTCTGCACAAAACCGCAGCCTCCAAAGCGCAATTCCAGAGACTCATGGCACCAGCGTGAGACCAGCACAGCACTAAACAACAGCTTACAAAACTGGCATTTGCCAATCTCAA
>SPJY01024477.1:268404-288390 GCA_005191435.1 Raddia distichophylla
ACGAGCACCCCTGCCGGAGCAGGTTCACGTGAGGATCTAAACTTGGACAGCTGGTCGGCCAAGAAGTTGTCCTTCCTGGGCACGAAGAGCACCTCGAATAATCGAAAGTGCCGCTCCAACTTCCTCACTTCAATCAGGTATCGCGCCATTGAGTCATCGCAGCACTGATACTCCTTGTTTACCTGATTGATGACCAGCTGGGAATCTCCCTTCACAGTTAGCCGTTGGACGCCGAGCGACTTGCACGCTCTTAGTTCCGCGAGGAGGGCCTCATACTCCGTAGCGTTGTTAGTTGCTGCAAAGTGTAGTTGGATAGAATACTGGAGTTGCTCTCCTTGAGAGGAGATGAGAACAAAATCAGCCCCCGAGTTTTCGGTGCACGAGCCGTCAAAAAACATAGTCCATGGTGTTTCTTCATGTTGCTCGGGAGCTTCCTGGGACTTGGGCGGGCAGGTCCATTCAGCGACAAAGTCAGCCAGGACCTAGGATTTAATAGCAGTTCGGACAGCAAACAGAATGTCGAACTCAGCCAGTTCCATTGCCCATTTAGCTATGCGTCCGCCTGCTTCCTTGTTCCTTAGGATTTCGCCTAGAGGGAACTTGGTCGGGACCATTATTTGGTGCGCCTGAAAATAATACCGAAGTTTTCTGGAGGACATGAGCAAGGCGTAGAGAAGCTTCTGGACTTCAGGATAACGCTCCTTTGATCCATGAAGTACCTCACTCACGTAATAGATTGGCCACTGGATGCCTTCCATTTTCATTGTCAAGACCGCGCTCACCGCTTGTGGTGTGCAGCCAAGATACAACAAAAGGTGTTCGCCATGACTCGGGGTAGTCAAGACAGGTGGTTTGAATAGGTATTGCTTTAGATTTTGGAAAGATTTGTCAGCTTCTTCTGTCCATTCGAAGCCATTGTGCTTGCGCAGGGCCTTAAAGAAGGGCAGCCCGCGTTCGCCTTGACGAGAAATAAATCTGCTTAAAGCAGCCATCCGTCCTGTGAGGCTCTGAACTTCCTAAACGGTAGTCGGAGCCTGCATGTTTTCAATGGTCTTGATTTTTTTAGGGTTAGCAGAAATCCCTTGGTGAGATTCATTTCGGATCGAACACCAAAGGTACACTTCTCTGGATTTAATTTAATTTTATGCCTGGTGAGATTACGAAACGTCTTGGTCAGGTCTTTTACATGATCCAAAACATACTTGCTCTTTACAACTATGTCGTCGACATAGACCTCCAGGTTCCTTCCGCGTTGTTCTGGGAAAGTCTTCTCCATTAAGCGTTGGAATGTGGCACCAGCATTGCGTAGACCGAAAGACATGGTCGTATAACAGAAAGTGCCGAAGGGGGTGATGAAGGCAGTCTTCTCTTCAACCTCGGGGGAGATGCTTATTTGGTGATAACCAGAGTAAGCATCCAAGAAACTCAACAGCTGGGCATCCACAGTCGCGTCGACCAATTGGCCTATGCGAGGCAGCGGGAAATTGTCCTTAGGACAAGCCGCGCTCAAATCTGTGTGGTCGACACACATCCTCCACTAGCCGCCTTTCTTCTTTACGATCACAGGGTTGGCCAGCCACTCGGTGTGATCAACCTCGCGGATGAACCCAGCGGCGAGCAGCTTGCCAAGCTGATCCTTGATGATCCTTTGCTTGAAATCCGAAAAGCGGCGAAGCTTCTGACGAACAGGCTTTTTTGCCGGCCGGACTGCTAGTTTGTGCTCGATAACCTCCCTTAGGACTCCGGGTATGTCAGACGGCTCCCAGGCAAACACGTCTGCATTAGCTCGGAGGAAGGCAACGAGCTCGCTTTTCTATTTGGGGTCGAGATTGGCCTCCAAATGAACTATCTTGGAAGAATCATCAAGAGATAGCGGAACTTCCTTGGTCTCTCCCCCTGGCTGAAGAGAAACCTTGGGACGGGCAGACTTGGTCTGCGGTACTTCGGGACCACGCGGGGGAAGCTGGTCGACCAGGGCAAGGGACTGCTTGTCGCAATCTAGAGCAGCCTTGTAGTTGCCCTTGACCGTGATCACGCCGCTAGGGCCCGGAATCTTCACGCAATGGTATGCATGGTGGGATACGGGCATGAACTTGCCCAGAGATGGCCGGCCTAAGATCGCGTTGTAGGAAGATGGAAAGTTGACCACGTCAAACGTGATCAACTTTGTCCGAAAGTTGCTTGGGCTGCCGAAGGTAACGGGCAGAACAATCTGCCCAAGCGGCTTAACAGCTTCTCCAGGTACAATCCCATAGAAGGGCATCGCGACCTCTTTAAGCTTGGAGCGAGGAATCTGCATCTCGTCCAAGACTTTTGCTGAAAGCAAGTCCAGCGCACTCCCGCCATCGATCAGGACACGCCCGACTCTGGCGTTGCTGATGGTCGGAGCGACCACCAGAGGGAGCCGCTGAGGTTTGGTCTTCCCAGTGGGGCAATCTCCTTAGAGAAGGAGATGGAGACCTTGGTCCACTTCATCGACTCGGGCTGTGGTTTGCCCTTCTCAACGTTGTGGACTTCCCGAGCAGCTTCCTTAAGGCTGCGCCGAGAGGGATACGCCGAGGAGCCGCCAAAGATAACGGCTATGTGGTTTACGGGCTCTGGATAGTCATCCTCATCGTCCCGATCACCATCATCGGTTGGCGCTTGGCCTGGCCGGCATCACCTTTTTCGGGCAGGGTGGGCATTGGGCCCTTGCCGTTGTAGAATTCCTCGAGCTTTGCAGCCCAAGTCCTACAATGGCGTATATCAAGTCCGTAATTCTGGTGGAACGGGCAATATCGGTCACTTGGACCCTTCTTGCCTTGATCACCTCCCTGGGCAGGCTTCTTGCCATTGTAGTTATTGTTGGGCTTCTTCTACCCGTTCTTGGGAGGAGATGCGTGATCTATGCCGGCGACGGTGTTGTCCTGCGCACCTTTGTTCTTTTTCTTCTGGGACTTCTTGTCACCAGGATTGTTGCTGCTCTTCTTTTTCTCATCTACACCAGGCTAGGCGGGCAGCTCGCTCTTGTCAAACGCATTCTTGTACTGAACACGCTCTGCCGCGTTGGCATAGCTATCGGCCGCCTTGAACAGATCGTTGGCGGTCCAGGTCTCATTGATCTCGAGATCCTAGGTAAGACGCTCGTCGCGGACACCGATTTTCAAAGCGCGGACAACAGATTCATCCGAGATGTTCGGGATTGTGTTGCGGATCTTGATGAAACGCTTCACGAAGTTGCGGAGGGTCTCCCCGTTCATCTGGATCATCTGGTGCAGGTCATCCTCCTTGCCCAGACGCACGTAACAGCTCTGAAAATTAGCAATCAGAGCGTCACAAAGTTGGTCCCAAGAGTGGATGGAACCTTCCTGCTGGTTGAACAGCCACGTCCGAGCAGCACCCTCAAGGACAGTTGGAATGTAATTAGCCTTGACTAGCTCGTCACCTCCGATTGCCATGCTGGCAGTAGCGTAGATGGAAAGGAACTCCTCTGGGTTTTGGGTCCCATTGTACCTCTCCGTGTGGCCAGGTTTGAACTTGGAAGACCACCTAACTGCACGGAGCTCGTCAGAGAAAGCCTTGCAACCCAAACTGTATGTCTGACCACCTTCTCCTGCAGAACCTAGTCTTGAAAAGACATTGGTCCTGTTGCACGAAGGGACTCTGGTTGAGCGGGAAGACTCTGCCTGAAGGAATTCTCTCCGGGACAGTCCTTCACGCTCCTTCCTCGTGGTCACAACAATGCGCTCTTCTCGAGGGGATCGTCCATGATCGCAGCGCGCCCGCTTGCCCCTGTGGTCGCGGCGACCACGGGGACTTGGTGAGCGTTGACGACCACGGGATTCTTGCTCGTAGCGAGTCGTTCTTTGACGGTGACAAGAGTCATGCGATCGATCGGAGCGTTCGCTGTCCGAGTCATTCCGGACAAGCTGATTGCGTTGCTCAGAGGAGGTGTTACCTTCACCTATGGACTTAAGGCCTTCGGCCAGTCGCTCTAGATGAGAAACAACAGCGTCGCTGTTAGATCAAGCCTCCCCATGGGCTAAATGATTTTGGTAATTGATGGTAACTAGGCCGTACAGCTAGAACGCCAAGGATAAGGACCTTTGTTTTATAGTTCTTCTGATTTCCTTGTGTGCGTCTTTGGCTCGATTACATCTCTCTGGTTGCAGGGTCCCACTGAGCATAGGTTCAGAAACATCAGCCGTGAGTCCGAGAGAGTGTCAGGTGTTAGTCTTGAGCGAATAATCTAGAGCGAGTACACCTGTCCCAGGGTCGAGAAGGTTCGGAGTCCAGCTGTCTAGGGTTTTCGTAGCCGCCAAGTCTCAAAGCCAGATATTTTTCTGTGGGCGCGAAAATTCCCGCTTAAGTGTCCAAATATTCCCGCCAAGTCCACAAATTGACAAAATGTCCCTTGACCCGAAGCGTGGTAACGAGAGAAGGCGAGAGAGGCGAGTCAGTAAACTTAGCCTCTGTCGGACGGCGTCCAAATAACTATCGGACGGCGTCCAGTGAGCCCAAGCCAAAATTCGGCTAAGTCCCGGAAACACCGCCTCTGTCGGACGGTGTCCGACTGTCTTCGGACGGTGTCCGACAGCGCCGTATTGCCCGGAGGTGAGCTCGAAAACGGCCAAGTCCCAGGCGACACCGCTCCTGTCGGACGGCGTCCGGAAACCATCGGACGACGTCCGATGAAGTTCAAAGTTAGCCACTAGGCAGCGTCCGACGGCCACCGGACGGCGTCTGGTCAACGGGGAGCGACAGTACCCACTGTCGAACGGCGTCCGACGCGGACCGGACAGCGTCCGATGGCAGCTAGGCAGACAACCGAACACCTGGCGAGCACTGTTCTCGCGCACGCCAGCACCTCACCGGACGCGTCCGATAATCAACCGGACGGCGTCCGACGAAGCACAAAAAATGCCCTAACTCTCTGTCGGACGGCGTCCGACGGCGACCGGAAGGCGTCCAAAGGATCGATCTGAAACTCGCGATTTAATCTGGGCAGTCCATTTCTAGGGTTTCGCCTTGGGCCTATAAATAGGGGCTTAGAGCACGGGAGAAATTCGAGAGAGCCACCATTAGCAGCCACCCCTTGCCCTAACCACCCATGAGAGCTCCTCCCATGGATCCCACCTCCTCTTAGGGTTCCATGTGCTTGAGAGATTGAGAGAGAAGAAGAGAGGAAGAAGAAGAAGGTGCCCCATACCTTCTCCCATCATCTCAAGATTTTCCCCTTCTCCCATGATGTTCTTGCCCTAGTTTTCATGGTGGGAGAGAAGGGGTAGTGGTGAGAGACGGTCTCGATCTTGTGCTCTTGGGACTTCGCCGCCGGAGAGATTGTCGTCACGCCACGAGCTTCATCAACCGTACGACTACATCAACCGTGCCGCAAACCCACCATTTGTTGGTGGTTACCACCTTGTGTAGGGGTGCTTCCTCTCCATCCGTTGGAGCCACAAGTACGCCGTGTGTCGGCGACCACCTCCGTTTGTCGGTGGTGCCAAGGTGTCCGTGTATCGGAGCCAAATCCTCCATGTGTTGGGGGTACCTCATGTGTTGAGGTGAAATCCACCGGGTGTCGGTGGTCGGAGCCGTGTGTCGGCGCCGCAAGTGCGAGGAGCTTCCGCGTGTGGAAGAACTCGTCTTGTGTGAAGGTTTGGAGCTCACCTACCATGTGTTGGTGAAGAGCTACCACGAGAGGATTGAGGGCTAGGGATGAGAGAGTCCCGACTTCTCTGTATGAGAAGTTTCCCCAACGGAGACGTAGGTGTTCATGTGTTGAGCACCGAACTTCGGTAAACAACTCGGTTTACGTCTCCTCATCTCACTCGTCTACTTCCGCATATTTATTTGATCGTTTGCATGTGAGTGCCATCGAGTTTCTTAGTAGTCGCTTGTGCCTCATTGTGATCGCTTCCGCAACTAGACTCTAAATCCATTGATAGCTTGTGTTCCTAATTTGACTAACTAAACAATCGAATTGAGAGAAGTAAAATTTGAAAAGAGCCGATTCACCCCCCCTCTCGGCCTAGAATCCTTACAATGAGTTCCGTGCTCGGGGACTGGATGATCTCCTACCGGGTACGTCTACACCTGGTCGCACTTTTCTGGTCCCTTTAACGAGCTTGGTGCTCGGGGACTGGATCTCTTTACCTGATTCCTTTGACGAGCTCTACGTTTAGGGACTGGGTCACCTTACCCCTCGTATGCATTGTTTGCTCCTAGCACACGATCTACTTCTGGGGCACATCACACCGCTACTTCGACTACAAACCCTCCATCCGTTGGGGGTCATCCCATTCGACGGGTGCTTTGACTTCATGTGTTGAAGCCGCTGCAAAACCCTCCATTCGCCGGAGGTCACCTCCATTCACCGGGGGTGCATCGTCTTCATTCGTTAGAGGCGCCGTGTACAAAATCCTCCATTTGCCGGAGGTGCACCGTCTTTAATGTGTTGAAGCCACCGGTATATTGTACAGGTCGTGAGGAGCCTTCGCTTGTGTGAAGGAACTCGTGGACTTGTGAAGGTCTTAGCTCTCCTACCATTCGTCGATGGAGAGCTACCGAGTGGATTGAGGGCTAGGGACGAGAGAGTCCCGGTTCGCATTCGTGCAGAGTTCCTCAACGGTGAGGTGTCCCTATGGTGGACACCGAACATCGGGAAAAAGTGGTTTGCGTCCCTTGTCCCCTTTACTATTCCGCACTTGAAATATTTACTACCTGTGTGTCATCGAGCCACCTATTTATCACTTGTGTGATTGCTTAGTGAGTTCCCTCGTGCTTCCGCTACTAGAATTGCATAGGGCTCAATTGCTAGTTGGTTCACTAATTTGATAAACAAGTTAACAACTTGGAGGGAAAAATTTGAATTAGGAGCCGATTCACCTCCCTTCTCGGCCTTAGGTCCTTTCAGTTGGTATTAGAGCTAGGATCTCTAGTTCTTGCTTTACCGCAATAGAGATGGCCGACGGGGGTAGTGTTGCTAGTAATAGGGTTCTATTGCTCAATGGTTCTCAGTTTGCTTACTGGAAATTACGCATGAGAATGTATTTCCAAGCCATGGGCTTAGATGTCTGGAAGGTTGTAGAGGCACCTCTTGGCTTCGCACTTGAAGCTGGCACAACTCCCACAATTGAGCAAGTCAAATTGCTTGAACTTGATGGTAAGGCTATGAATGCTCTTTTCTGTGGCTTATGTATGTATGTGTTCGTTAGGGTTAGCAATCACACTAATGCACATGTCGTCTGGACCACTCTCATAGAAATCCATGAGGGCACAACCTCTGTCAAAGAGGGCAAACTAGTGCTTGCTAAGGAGAGGTTTAAGCAATTCAAAATTCTTCCCACTGAGAATGCTAACGATATGTTTGCCCAGCTTAACCCTCTAATCAATGAGCTCACGGGGCTCGGTGCTTCTTTGTCAGGTGCTGATATTTGCAGGAAAATGATGAGGGTATTGCCAAGGAAAGAATACATGTACATCATCACGTATGTCTCCAACAGTGGCGAAGTGGAGAAACTTGCTCCCAAAGCCTTCTTGAGCAAGCTGACAGCTCATGAGATGCTTATGATTGAGCCTGGAGCATCACCTGCACCAGAGAACAACAGGGTGAGTCCGGGTGCAAGGGTGTCTCCAAGCAAGGCAAGTAGCTGGCCTTCATTGGAGAATGGGTCACCGATGATAGCTCAACCGATAGCTCAGCTTCCGGAGATGAGGAGGGATCAAGTGATCAAGGCATTGCCACCATGGCAATTGCAGAGTCTGTACCTTCTCCACCGGCTTTCCCTCCAAGGTGTCTTACTACCGTCACTGAGCCTCAATAGTGGTACTCAGATGATGATGGGTCTACTTCCTCTACTTCCACTACTACACCTGAGGCTTCATCAACTCCTACTTGCACTCCCAAGTGCTTGATGGCTCGACCCAACAATGAGGTAAGTGATTCAGACTTTGACACCTATAATGACCCGAAGAGATGCATGCCTTTATTCGAGAAGCTTGTGAGCGCCATAAGAATGAAGCTTTGAAATGTCTTGAACTTGGAAAATCTCTTAATGCTATGAATGAGAAATACAAGAATCTTGCTACTAGATGTGATAGTTTGGAAACTGAGCATGATATCTTGACTAGTTCTCATAAAACCTTGTCTTCCAAGTGCAACACTTTAGAAGAGGAAAGAAATGCTTTGAATGAGTCACTAGATGATCTCTTGTAGTTGGGCATGAAGCTGTCAAGTCTTTGCCTGTTGCTACTCCTACTGTTGATGATGATGCTTGTGCCATAGTTGTTGCTCCACCTAGAGTTAATTGTTCTACTTCATGTGATGACTTGATTGACTTGACCTTTGTTGCTTTTAGCTCTAGTGGTTCTTCTAGCAATACTATTAAATGTACTCCTGATAATTGCAAATTTTCTCTAGCTGCTAGGGAACTTGCTATTGAGACTAGTGAACTTAGGGCTAAACTTGATAAATCTGAAAAGGCTCTTGAGAATTGCTTGGGTGGTAGTACCTCATTGGAAAAGATCCTTAAGGAACAGAGGATGTCCTCCCAAAAGGGTGGCTTGGGGTTCACCTCAGAGAAGCCAAAGGGAAGGAAGGCAAAGAAGCCTGTTCCTCAAGGATCTACCATGAGGCTACTACCATGGTTATTCCAAGAAGAAGAACAATCAAAACTTGCACACTACCAACAATGCTCCTAGGCATCACTTTGCACAAAACACTTGGCAAGGACCGGCTAGGCACAACAACTTCACTTGGCAACCACCTAGAACTCAGAATGTGTGGCTTGGTCCTTCTAGGCATCCCATCATTTGGCAAGCGACCTCACAACAATTGGCAAGGACACCTAGATACTACAATTCCACTCCTCAAGCACCTCCTAGGAACTACTACAACAATGGGCCACAATTTGGTAGGATACATGGTAGATTCATTCCTATTGATTATGCTCCTCCTAGAGTTGTTTATCATGATAGGTCCAACTTTGTGTGGAATAGTGCTAGGTTCCCCAATCATAGGCCTCACATAGCTCCACAAGCTAGGCCTAGAATAGTGAACCCTAAGAGAGCTCATACAAAGATTGTAGAGAAGAACTACTTGCTCAAGCAAGATGGGAAAGGGAGAGTCTTTGCTAGGTTCATTGGTCCTTCATGGGAATATGAGCATAAGACTTAGCTTTGGGTGCCTAAGTCTATCATCAATGATGTTTGCAATGTTGTGAAGGCTAACCCTCGGGGATCCATCAAATCGGTTCCTGAGTCACAAAATTGACTCTCTCTCTCTATGCTCAGGTGAACTACCAGAGTGGAGGGTGCCATTAGATCGTTGACAGTGGGTGAACCCAACACATGACCGGCAAGCCCCGGTTGTTCACTTGTAAGTGCAGGCTCCCCCGCCTGATTTTGGTTTTGGTAATTGATGACTCGAGCTCAATGTTCAAGGCAAACCACACAAGATTAAGGATCTTTGTTTAATAGTTCTTCTGAATCTTTTGTGTGAGTTTAGCTATCAAGGCGCTTGCAGATCATTCTTTGTCTGGTTGCAGGTCCCACTGAGCACACAGCTGTCCAGGGATTCGGGTTTCTTAGCGCCTAAGTCTTTGAAAGCGCCCAGAAGTCTCCGGAAGCCGCTTTCCAGCTATCCAAGAGTTTCGAAGTGCCAAAGTCACCTGGGTTCCCACCTAAGCCGTCCAAAGTTCCCGTCGAGTCCACCAGTCGACAAGAGTGCCAAAAATCGAGCCCGCGCCTGAGTCGAGAGAGAGAGAGAGAAAAAGAGGGGAGAATGCTTTGGGATGCAGAAACCAGGTCCACCGAACGCGTCCGGTGGCAGTGTAAAACCACAGTCCAAAAACTAGTCTGCGCTGACCCCAAAGCCTGACCACCAGAGTCGTCCGCTGGGCCGCCGGGCGCGTCCGGTGGCCAGAATTATTTTGGCCCAAAGTGCCCGAAACCCCTCTGTCGGGTGTCTCGCATTACCGGACTCGTCCGGTGCTTCACCGGATGCGTCCGGTGGAGAATTTAATTTTCGGAGCAAACGAAGCTAAAAATCCTCTGTCTGGGCCTCGTGCTCACCTGACGCTTCCGGTGGGTGTCAATTCGATTGGGGAACATATGCCCTGTTGCGGTGCTGCAACTGCTCGAACACCTTGTGGGCATCGTTGGAGCATCTGCAAGAGTGGTCGCCGGACACGTCCGGTGGGCCATCTGGTGGCCACGGCGATACCTAGCTGTTCCTTGCGCAGTGTCGGCTCAGCGCTCACCGGACGCGTCCGGTGGGCGACCGGACGCATCCGGTCGGTCTGATCTCTGAAGCCCGATTCAATCTGAGCCGTCCATTTTCTAGGGTTTCGTCTTGGGCTATAAATAGGAGCCACCAGCTCGGGGAAATCTGAGAGAGTATCATTTGTAGCCACCCCTTGCTCCTAGCCACTCTTGAGAGCTCCTCCAATGGTTGCCTCCTCATCCGTGGCCTCCATGGCCATTTGAGAGAGAGAGAGAGGGAGAGGGAGAAGAAGAGTGGAAGGAGAAGAAGAAGATGCCCCTACCTCCTGCCATTCATCTCCATAGTTTAGCTCCCTTCTCCCCTGGTGTTCTTGCCTAAATCTTCATGAGAGGGAGAGGTAGTGAGAGGTGAGGTCTCCGGTCTTGTGCTCTTGGGTTTCTACCTTCGGAGGAGATTGTCACCGCCCCGTGCTTCAACAAGCGAACAACTAAATCAACCGCGCTACAAACCCACCATCCATTGGTGGTCACCGCCTTGTGTAGGGGTGCATCCTCTCCATCCGTTGGAGCCACAAGTCCGCCGTGTGTCGGCGGCTATCGCCGTGTGTCGGCGGTGCCTGAAAATCCTCCGTGTGTCGGAGGTGCCTCATGTGTTGAGGTCCAAATCCACCGTGTGTCGGTGGTCATCGTCGTGTGTCGACGGTGCGTGCAAACCCTTCGTTTGTCGGAAGTCGGTGCCATTTGTTGGTGCCGGGGTGTAAGGAGCTCTCGCTTGTGAGAGAACTCACTTTCGTGTGAAGGATTGGAGCTCGCCTACCATGTGTTGGTGAAGAAGGTGAGAAGCGACAATAGAATAGAGTTTACTAACACCAATGTCGAGTGTTTCTATGATGAATTAGGGATTGATCATCAATTCTCAGCCACCTACACTCCTCAGCAAAATGGGGTGGTTGAGAGGAAGAACAGGACACTGATTGAGATGGCTCGTACCATGTTGGATGAGTATAAGACTTCTGACCTGTTCTGGGCTGAAGCAATCAACACAGCCTGTCACTGCATCAACAGGCTATATCTTCACAAGCTTCTGAAGAAAACATCCTATGAGCTGCTCGTGGGAAGACAACCCAATGTCTCCTACTTCAGGGTCTTTGGTTGCAAGGTCTACATCAAGAAGAAGCGGGAGCACTTGGGCAAGTTCCAGAGCAGAGTTGACACGGGAATCTTCTTGGGGTACTCAGCCAGGGGGTCTTCCTTCAGGGTTTTCAATGAGAGCAGCGGCCAAATTGAGGAGACTTGAGATGTGAAGTTTGATGAGTCAAATGGGAGCCAAGGAGAGCATGAGAAATTGGATGACGTGGATGGTGAGAGTTGGCAAGAGCAGTGGAGGAGATTCCGGTTGGGGATGTGAGGCCAGTGGAAGTGCCAAGAGAGGATGAGCCCGTGGTACGTCCAGCTACACCTGAGCCAGTGGCAGATTCAGGGGGAGTCTCACCTCAGGCGGACAGTTCAAGCCTTGATCAGGCTCTAGAGGCAGAGACAGCGTGTGAGCTAGATGCCGAGTCGGACGAGCCACCACCTCAGTTGATAAGGTCTCAACACACCATAGCTCGTGATCATCCAGTTGATAAAGTGATTGGAGACCCGACTCAAGGAGTACAGACCAGATTAAGGACAGCAAGCTTCTATGAGCACACGGCGTTTGTGTCCGAGTTTGAGCCAAAGAAAGTGGAGGATCACTAAGTGACTCAGACTGGATCAATGCGATACATGACGAGCTGAACAATTTTGAGAGGAACCGAGTTTGGACACTAGTTGAGAGGCCAAAGGACCACAATGTGATAGGCACCAAGTGGGTATTCAAGAACAAGCAAGATGAGCTTGGAGTGGTGGTGCGCAACAAGGCTAGACTTGTGGCTCAGGGCTTCACTCAGGTCAAGGGCATTGACTGTGGCGACACATATGCACCTGTGACTCGATTGGATGCTATCCGGTTACTTGCGGCCTTCTCTACTTGCCACAACATCACTCTCAAGCAGATGGATGTAAAGAGTGCCTTTCTGAATGGCTACATCGATGAGTTGGTGTATGTCGAGCAACCCCCAGGCTTCTAAGACCCCAAGCATCCTTACCACGTCTACATCGATGAGTTGGTGTATGTTGGCAGAGTTGACTCCACTCTTTTCACCAAGGTAACTGATGGTGACTTGTTCCTCTGCCAAGTCTATGTGAACGACATAATCTTTGGGAGCTCCAATGAGGCCTTGTGTTTCGAGTTTGGGGAGATGATGACGAAGGAGTTTGAGATGTCCATGATCGGGGAGTTGACCTTCTTCTTGGGTTTTCAAATCAAGCAATTGAAGACCAGCACCTTCATATCCCAAGAGAAGTACATTCAGGATCTTCTGAAGCGATTTGATATGCTGCATTGCAAGTCGGTCTGGACCCCCATGGCGACTAATGGACATTTGGACCTCGACACCGAAGGTACATTCGTCGACCTCAAGACTCACCGCTCTATGATTGGTGCACTTCTGTATCTCACAGCGTCTAGGCCTGATAACATGTTTAGTGTGTGCATGTGTGCAAGATATCAAGCTCCCCTAGAGAATCTTGTTTAGCTGCTGTGAAATGAGTCTTGAGGTACTTGAAACACACTCCTAGCATAGGTCTTTGGTTTCCGAAGGGTGCGCGATTTGTGCTTCTTGACTATTCTGACTCAGATTATGCCGGATGCAAGATTGATCGTAAGAGCACTTCTGGGGCATGCCATTTCGTAGGGAGATGTCTTGTGTCATGGGCTTCCAAGAAACAAAACTCCGTGGCGCTATCTACCGCCGAGGCAGAGTACATAGCGGCAGGGAGTAGCTGTGCATAATTGCTATTCTTAACACAATCATTGTATGACTAAGGCATTAAACTTGACCACGTGCCCCTCTTGTGTGATAATGAGAGTATGGTAAAGATTGCCAACAATCCGGTTCAACACTCTCGTACCAAGAACATTGATATCCGTCATCACTTCCTTCGGGATCATGTGGAGAAAGGTGACATTGTGCTTGAACACGTGCGGACTGAGGACCAGCTTGCTGACATCTTTACTAAGCTATTGGAAGAGGCACGGTTCTGCAAGCTCAGAAATGAACTCAACATCCTAGATAGGTCTAACTCTGCCTAGTTGACATCATTGGACCATATGTGTGAACCTTGTATATATTTGTGTTGAGAATCTAGAGCTTTGCCTGTTATACCCCTCATGTGTGCTCAATTGTTCCTAATTTGATCATAAGAGTCATTGCTAGTCTAATGTCATTTTGCTCAATATGTGCTTAACTCAAATCATGATCTAAATTGCTTGCTTGGAGCTTGTACTAGGTCTTTTAGAGCCTTTTGTATCATTTGGATTGCTTTACTTCTAGTTGGATGACCTTGTACACTTAGAGCTAGTTTGAGCCATCTACTCATTCATATTCCTTACCTTGCTAGAAATTGAGCAAACTTGAGAAATGTAGAGCTAATTTGAGAAAATATGCTAAAATGCAAAATTAGCCTCAAAGAGGCTTGACATGTCTCACCAATGTCTCCTCGATGAGATGGCTTGTCATTGCACTAGGCATGAACTCAGGGGGAGTGTTGGATGACCAAGACACCCATCTTCAGTGTCATGCTGGGTGGTGTCGACTAAGGCTTGAGACATGCAAATTTGAGAAAATGTGCGAAATTGATAAACCTTTGAAAATTATGCTCAACCAAAATGTTTTAGTCTCATTCTTTTGTTTGGTCTTGATTGTGGGTGACGAGGTGTACTTGATCTTGATCTAGCTTGTACTTGTGTCCCATTCTAAATGTTTGAGCACTTATTGATACATTTGGCTCTACTTCACCTATCACTTGCTCTAGATTTGCTCTTATTGATATATTTGACATATGACCTAGAAATGGCTTGAATGTGAGAATTGGTGAACTCTTTGACATATGTGTGCAATGTATAACCAACAAAGCTCACTAGATGCTCTCTTTCTTTTATATGCTTTGTTCATCTTTTTGGTCCTTGATGCCAAAGGGGGAGAGTTTTGGGCAAATCTAGCAATCTAATGTGTAATCTAGGGGAGAGTTGTGAGAAAATTTGGTCCTTGTTGAACTTTGAGCTTGGTGTGTGGAAGGTTTGATCTAGGGGGAGCTAATTCTTGCATATTTTTGCAATGCTTTCATTTGGTGTCATGGCTTGGTTGCATGTGTTGTCTTGCTCATATTTGTGCACTTTCATGTGGTAGCATTGATATATGCTATTTGGAGCTAACCCTTGCGCCAGAAGTGCTTTGCTAGCTAAGATTTGCAGCAATTACCAAAAAGGGGGAGATTGTAAGTGCAGTCTCCTGATTTTGGTTTTGGTAATTGATGACTCGAGCTCAATGTTCAACGCAAACCACACAAGATTAAGGGCGTGTTTGGATTGCGGCCCTGGCGCGCAGTGCCCGCGGTTGGCTCGCCGTGCCAACGCTGCTCGAGGGCGAGCCAACGAATGGCGCGGACGGCCGATTCCTTCGCCCGCGCCATTGCTTGATTTCACATTGAAATGCGTCGGCTCGCCAATGGATTGGCGCGGGCGCGCGTTTTGACGGTGGCAAACCAAACGAGCGCCAAACTTCATGGCTCGCCGATGGTTGGCATGGCGCGCCAGGGCCGCAATCCAAACACGCCCTAAGGACCTTTGTTTAATAGTTCTTCTGAGTATTTTGTGTGAGTTTAGCTATCAAGGCACTTGTAGATCATTCTCTGTCTGGTTGCAGGTCCCACTGAGCACAGTCCTGAGTCTCTCATTCTCATCTAAACTTCGAGTGTGTTCGAGAGATTTTAGGGGGACAGCTGTCTAGGAATTCGGGTTTCTTAGCGCATAAGTCTTCGAAAGTGCCTGGAATTCTCCGAAAGCCGCTTTTCAGCTGTCCAAGGGTTTCGAAGTGCCAAAGTCACCTGGGTTCCTGCCTAAGCCGTCCAAAGTTCCCGCCGAGTTCACAAGTCGAAAAGAGTGCCAAAAGTCAAGCCCGCGCCTAAGTCGGAGAGAGCCGCGCCTGAGTCGAGAGAGAGAGAGAGGGGGGAGAGTGCTTTGGGATGCAGAAACTAGGTCCACCGGACGCGTCCGATGACCGCCGGACATGTCCGATGGCAGTGTAAAACCACAGTCCAAACACCTGTCTGCACTGACCCTAAAGCCTAACCACCGAACATGTCCGGTGGGCAGCTGGACGCGTCCAGTGGCCGGAATTATTTCGGCCCGAAGTGCCCGAAACCCCTCTGTCGGGTGTCTCGCGTTACCGGACTCGTCCGGTGCTCCGCCGGATGCGTCCCGTGGAGAATTTAATTTTCG
Source organism: Raddia distichophylla (assembly GCA_005191435.1). Lineage (NCBI taxonomy): Eukaryota > Viridiplantae > Streptophyta > Magnoliopsida > Poales > Poaceae > Raddia > Raddia distichophylla. The sequence goes on from SPJY01024477.1 coordinate 283,970, forward strand.
GACCAAACGAAGCTAAAAATCCTCTGTCTGGGCCTCGCGCTCACCTGACGCGTCAGGTGCCCCGTCGGACGAGTCCGGTGGGTGTCAATCCGATCGGGGAACATATGCCCTGTTCCGGTGCGGCAACTGGTCGAACACCTGGTGGGCATCGTTGGAGCATCTGCAGGAGTGGTAGCCGGACACGTCCGGTGGTGGCCACGGCGAAACCTAGCCGTGCCTTGCGCAGTATCGGCTCAGCGCTCGTCGGACACGTCCGGTGGGCGACCGGACGCGTCCGGTCGGTCTGATCTCTGAAGCCCGATTCAATCTGAGCAGTCCAATTTCTATGGTTTCGTCTTGGGCTATAAATAGGAGCCACCAGCTCTGGGAAATCTGAGAGAGTCTCATTTGTAGCGACCCCTTGCTCATAGCCACCCTTGAGAGCTCCTCCCATGGTTGCCTCCTCATCCATGGCCTCCATGCCCATTTGAGAGAGAGAGAGGGAGAAGAAGAGAGGAAGGAGAAGAAGAAGGTGCCCCTACCTCCTCCCATTCATCTCCAAGGTTTAGCTCCCTTTTCCCATGGTGTTCTTGCCTAAATCTTCATGAGAGGGAGAGGTAGTGAGAGGTGAGGTCTCCGGTCTTGTGCTCTTGGGTTTCTACCGTCGTAGGAGATCGTCACCGCCCCATGCTTCAACAAGCGAACAACTAAATCAACCGCGCCGCAAACCCCCATCCATTGGTGGTCACCGCCTTGTGTAGGGGTGCATCCTCTCCATCCGTTGGAGCCGCAAGTCCGCCGTGTGTCGGCGGCCATCGCCGTGTGTCGGCGGTGCCCGAAAATCCTCTGTGTGTCGGAGGTGCCTCATTGTTGAGGTCCAAATCCACCGTGTGTCGGTGGTCATCGTCGTGTGTCGCGTGCAAACCCTTCGTTTGTCAGAGGTCGGTGCCAGGGTGTGAGGAGCTCTCGATTGTGAGAGAACTCACTTCCGTGTGAAGGATTGGAGCTCGCCTACCATGTGTTGGTGAAGAGCTACCACGAGTGGATTGAGGTCTAGGGACGAAAGGGTCCCAACTTCTCTATGTGAGAAGTTTCCTCAACGGAGACGTAGGTGTTCATGTGTTGAGCCCTGAACTTCGGAAAACAACTCGGTTTGCGTCTTCTTGTCCCACTCATTTACTTTCTCACATTGGATTGATCGCTTGCGTGTGAGTGCCATCGAGCCTCCTAGTAGTCTCTTGTGGGTCATTATGATCGCTTCCGCAACTGGACTCTAAGTCCATCGATAGCTTGGGTTCCTAATTTGACTAACTAAGCAAGCAAATTGAGAGAAGTAAAATTTGAAAAAGAGCCGATTCACCCCCCCTCTCGGCCTAGGGTTCTTACATCACCTCAATGGGGGAAGAAGTCTTCCTGAAAGGATCCTAGACAGAGATGGGGGTGAATCGGGCTTTTTCAAATTTTAAGCTTAATGGTTTTACTTGGATGATTAGTCAAATTAGAACGCAACTACCGGTGAGAGGCCAACATGTGTAGTCACGTTCAAGCAGAAGCAATTGCAATTGAAGGACAAGTGATTCGACTAATAGGCGGCTTGAAGGCTCACACACACAAGCAGCAATGAGATAGTAGTGCAAGGTAAAGAGCAAGAGTGCAAACTGGGATTTTTATCGATGTTCGGTACAGACCCGAGTGTGCACCTACTCACCGTTGAGGAAACTCCATCGATGGAGCTGGGACCCTCTCGTCCCTAACCCTCAATCCACTATGGTTGTTGTCGACTGGTAGCTAACTGGGGGGTACCGTCGGCAATGATTATATATGGGGCGATACACAAGATCCAAACTCGATGGTAGCACAAGACAAGGATTTATACAGGTTCAAGCCCTCATGGCGGAGGTAATACCCTACGTCCTGTGCTCTGGGATTATATGGGGTATATGTGTACAAGATGATCAACCTGGGAATGATCAAGCTGTAGATGTGTGATTCTCTAGGTGGCATGGCCTGCCGAACTATGGCACCGTACCCCCTTTATATAGTGGAGGGGGTGGGGTTACAAGGAGAAGTCCTAGTCGATTACGAGGTAGGATTCCTATCTCTATCCTCTAGTAGTTATCCGGGATTACAAGTATATCTTCCCTATTAATTAGAGATAGACTTCTATCTTCAAGTCTTTCCTTGCCGAGCAAGTCTTCTAGAGTCCGAGTGGTACCCGTCCTCATCCACCCGATTTGGTCCATCCCCTGTCGGGTGGTCTTTTAGGCCCGCCGTGTGGATACCCGGGGTCTATGTTATCCACAGTAGCCCCCGAGTGCTTCATAGTCGAGTTGCTGCTCTTCTTTACTGCACATTGGATGAGTCATGATTCATGTCGAGTGCTTGTAGATTGTTGCTGCTCCTTCCCGACTGGCTTCTGCCTATTATCTGTGATGAGACTATGAAGGACTCATAGAGAGTTGTTAGTGATACCCAGTCTGGGATTGCTGGAGTTCTGGCGGTTGGCCAGTTGTAAAGTGCATCACGTTGATTTTGATGAAGTGGTACATGTACTCGTCTTTCTATGTACAGCTGGCGACCCAACATGGGGCGTACCATTGGTTTTGGGCTGAAAAGCCGAGTGATACCTGTACTCGTCATGCGATGTACAGCTGACGACCCAACATGGGGCGTACCACTGGTTTTGGGCTGAAAAGCCGAGTGGTACCTGTACTTGTCTTGCGATGTACAGCTAGCGACCCAACATGGGGCGTGCCACTAGTTTTGGCTGAAGAGCCGAGTGATACATGTACTCGTCTTGCGATGAACAGCTGGCGACCCAACATGGGGCGTACCACTGGTTTTGGCTGAAGAGCCGAGCGGTACCAGTACCCGACCGGAGTAGGATACAGCTGGTGGCCCCAGAGGGCATACCGTATTTTTTACCATCTGGTACCTATACTCGTAGAGTAAAGCTTGGCCCAACATGGAGCATACCATCTGGATAGGGTTTGGCCCAATGATACCTGTATCCGACTAGTGCGGTAACACAGCTAGTGTCCCAACATGGGGCATACCATTGTTGTCAGCCAAGCGGTACTTGTACCCGACCGTAGTAGGATACAGCTGAGGCCCCACCACAGGGCGTACCTTAAGGATAGAGTTTAGCCATATGGCATCCATACCCGGGTTGCGGTGTACAGCATTGGCCCCAATTGGAGCGTACCATCGAAACTCAATCCCGACATCACTGGTATCTGGCCTGACATGCAGTGACCAACTAGTGACCCAACATGGGGTATACCAAGAGATGGGTAATTTTTTGTAGCTCTGCCGGTGATATGCCCTCAAAGGGGTGCACCGAGGCTGAATTTGGCTTAGCCCGGCTGCGCATGTAGCCACTGGTTGTGACACGCAGCTGGAAGGCCGTAGTTAGCGCTCCGGGCGCAGGATGGCTCATGGCCAGAGGCGTAAGCGTATAGCCGTACCAGGGTTGGTGTAGGCGTATAGCCGTACCGAAGTTGGCGTGGGCGTATAGCTGTGCCATAGACTTGAACACTCGAGGCGCGGTCGTAGGCTTGTAGCCATGCCGGGTGCACGCCGAGCTATAGATTTGGACGATCGAGGCGCAGGCGTAAGCGTGTAGCTGTGCCAGGCGCTCGCCGAACCGTAGTTGTTGCTCATTGCGCAGGTCCTTCTTACTCGTGTACGGAGTCGTAGAAGGTACTTGATAAAACAAAAGCCCATGAACCCTGTAGCATGTACATGTAGGATTTAGGCAATATATGGATGAAAAAACAATCAATCGAATGTAAGATCCGACTGCTTTATTTAGATAATTTTTATACTTTTGCCACTTTTCTTTTTGATATTAAATTCCTCCAAGTAATCTTCCTTTTGCTAAGCACTCAGCCCGACTAGTCTAGCCCCCGGGCGTTGGGAATTGGCTCATGGCCCTTTTCCCTGGCACGCGTATCGAGTGACTAGAGTTCGCCGTTTGTGGGTCAGAGCTTCACTACTCAGAATAACCACTCGGATTCATTCGCGATCATTAAGAGAAAGCAACAAAAGAGTGCACGCAAGTGCACCTATTAGGTGTAGCCCCCGACTTACTGCTTAGTTGGAGACCGACCAACTAAGTAGCAAGTCAAGAAACAATTTATTAATATGAAAAAGATTATGGTAATGAGAACTTAGCTCTGGTGTAGGCGTAGGCGTGTAGCCGAGCCGTAGACTTGGCTGCTCGTGGCGCTGGCGTAGGCGTGTCGCTGAGTAGCGTGTCGCCGAGCCGTAAACTTGGGCGCTCGTGGCGCTGGCGTAGGCGTGTCCGTGCTGAATGCCTGGACGCTCGTGGCGCGGGCGTAGGCGTGTCGCTGAGTAGCGTGTCGCCGAGCCATAAATTTGGGCGCTCGTGGCGCTGGCGTAGGCGTGTAGCTGAGTGGCTTGTCGCCGAGCCGTAGATT
>SPJY01024477.1:291350-311960 GCA_005191435.1 Raddia distichophylla
GGCAAACCTTGAGATGATGGAAGGAGGTAGGGATCACTTTCTTCTTCTCATTCCTCTCTTCTTCTCCCTCTCAATCTCTCAAGCACATGGAACCCTAGGTGGAGGTGGGTGCCATGGGAGGAGCTCTCATGGGTGGATAAGGCAAGGGGTGGCTGCTAATGGTGGCTCTCTCAATTTTCTCCCGTACACCAAGCCCCTATTTATAGGCCTAAGGCGAAGCCCTAGAAATGGACGGCTCAGATTAAATCGCGAGTTTCAGATCACTCGATCGGACGCCGTCCGGTTCCCGTCGGACGGCGTCCGACCGAGTGATCTGAAACTCGTGATTTAATCTGAGCCGTCCATTTCTAGGGTTTCGCCTTGGGCCTATAAATAGGGGCTTGGTGTACGGGAGAAAATTGAGAGAGCCACCATTAGCAGCCACCCCTTGCCTTAGCCACCCATGAGAGCTCCTCCCATGGCACCCACCTCCACCTAGGGTTCCATGTGCTTGAGAGATTGAGAGGGAGAAGAAGAGAGGAAGGGGAAGAAGAAGGTGATCCCTACCTCCTCCCATCATCTCAAGGTTTGCCCCCATCTCCCATGGTGTTCTTGCCCTAGTTTTCATGGGGAGAGAGAAGGGGTAGTGGTGAGAGACGATCTCGATCTTGTGCTCTTGGGACTTCGCCGCCGGAGAGATCGTCGTCACGCCACGAGCTTCATCAACCGAACGACTACATCAACCGTGCCGCAAACCCACCATCCGTTGGTGGTCACCGCCTTGTGTAGGGGTGCATCCTCTCCATCCGTTGGAGCCACAAGTCCGCCGTGTGTCGGCGGCCACCTCCCTGTGTCGGTGGCGTCAAGGTGTCCGTGTGTCGGAGCCAAATCCTCCATGTGTTGGGGGTACCTCATGAGTTGAGGTGAAACCCACCGTGTGTCGGTGGTCGGTGCCGTGTGTCGGCGCCGCGGGTGCGAGGAGCTTCCGTGTGTGGAAGAACTCGTCTTGTGTGAAGGTTTGGAGCTCACCTACCATGTGTTGGTGAAGAGCTACCACGAGTGGATTGTGGGCTAGGGACGAGAGAGTCCCGACTTCTCTGTGTGAGAAGTTTCCTCAACGGAGACGTAGGTGTTCATGTGTTGAGCACCGAACTTCGGTAAACAACTTGGTTTGCGTCTCCTCGTCTCACTCATTTACTTCTGCATATTAAATTGATCGCTTGCGTGTGAGTGCCATCGAGCCTCCTTGTAGTCGCATGTGCTTCATTGTGATTGCTTCCACCACTAGACTCTATATCTGTCGATAGTTTGGGTTCCTAATTCGACTAACTAAGCAAGCGAATTGAAAGAAGTAAAATTTGAAAAGAGCCGATTCATCCCCCTCTCGACTTAGGATCCTTACAAGCCAATCTAATAAACATGCATTTTTAATAATTAAACAATATAGTTTAAGAAAAACTAGGTAATGAACATGATATTAGCGATGATAATCCACACTAGGAAAATTAAGTCGCTGTCTCTCCCTAATACGGATCACATCTAAAGAGTAAGTGTTAACTCGCCTTGGTCCAGTGGAAGATCTTCCTTGGTATCGCCGAACCTTTCCTTAGAACCAGTTACGTCTATTACCGATAAGCGTCAATAAATAACCAATAGTGCAGAAAAGACAAGATGCATGAATGCAACAAACGCTTTCGCTCGACGATCCTATTTCACCCTAAGGGGGGATCTTGCCGATAGTTCGGCGAACGGTCATGCCATGCATGATATGCGATTGTTTCTATGCACTAGTTACGGGCCTACGTAGGCTACCTTAACATCTCTTCGCTATTCCTATATAGTACGAGAATCCTATGAGTATCTAAGAAGAGATAGGCTTCATAGGGGGGCTCATGGGCATGCTGTGACATCATCGAAGTTGTGCGATTTAAAGATAATAATGCATGAAATTCCTTGGGCTAAAATGTGTAATATTCCCGATTAAGTTCCCCTATCGAGATTTAATCTTGTTTGAAAATTAGTCATTACGCATTATATTTCTGTAAGTGCAAGTGACTTTATGTGATTTTGGTGATTAATGACAAACACGTTTAATGACAATGTTTGGTTTAATGCTTATTTAATGGCACATCTCAAATATGTTTATTGCTATGAGACTAATATGTTTATTGTCAAGATTGTTTTAGTCTCATCATATTTAGAGGAAAATCATATATGTCAAGTGGACAATCTATTCATTATAAAAGGTACGTCTTATGCTAATCATTCCAATACCATCCATTCAAGTCGGTTTGATCTAGAAATAGGGAGTGCTTCACAAGTCATGCATACGATTCTAAAGGAACCCAATGCTACCGGTCTCCAACTGCCAAACCGACCTATGGAGATGATCTACACCATCCATAGAGCATCCCATGTGAAATTGAGGGGCGTGGATCAAAAGTTGGTGGGCCGGCCGACCCACTAGGTCCGGTCGACCTACCCCCGGGCCCGCCTTGGATTCTCTTTTGGAAGGGGGTTGTGTGACACTTGTCCCAACACATGGCACTCACTCACTCGCTCCGGTACACTATAAAAGGAGGTGTTCACCTTCATTTGAGAGTATGGAGAAGTGGAGAAGAGAAGAAATCAGCTCTAGGCTGTCCACTTAGAAATGTAGAAGTAGGGAGAGACAAGAGTTGAGTGTTGGGGAGACGTCGGAGGTGTCGGCTTTCTTCCACCTTGTGCTTCGGAGCCGACTTGGGTGCGAGTTCAGCTTCGCTCTAATGTTCGGTAATACTGAGCCCAATTCTTTGTTGAATAAAGCAAAGTTCTTTCATATACATGGTTACTCTGTTGGTAGTAGGCCCGTACTATTCTTGAGTGCTAAGATCTTTATGCTTAATTGTCCACCTAGAGATTAGTATAAAAGGTAGTAGGGGTGCGTATTGAAGTAACGTTCTTGGTACGTTTTACTACTAGGTACAAACGTGGTGTTTGGACTAGTTAGTTGCCGGTAGGCACCTGTTTCAATGGACGTGTGGTAGGTAATAGGTGGTGACAGCTCTATTATCCGGCTTAGACTTTGTGAAATCCGCCCCGTTAGTTGCAGACCAGTTGAGCCCTATTGGAATGATCATAACCATTCAGGATTCCAATTCAGGATAGCGGGTGGTAGTGAATATCCGAGCTCCGATATAGATTAGCAATTGTGTGTCAGTGATTTTGTATCTTTGGCTAAGTAAAAAACCGTTGAGCCTCTCAACCCGAAATATCTTATCCCACTGCCGTCATTACTGTCATTACCACTATTATCCATCCGGTCAAGTTAGATTCTAGACTAGAACACTTCTCGTTCCTCGTGAAAATCGATACCTTGGAATACTCCCGGGTGAAAGCTATATTGATATCCGTGCGCTTGCGGATTAATTCCAAAAGGCATAAGAATCGCCAACAGCCGGTCCCCTATCGAGACTGGTCCCAGCGGGCCTCCGCAGAGAGCTCACAACTAGCGATCCAAGACCCGTACTCCGCGCGATGGCCACGCGTTGTGTTGGAACCATCCCGCAGATGGCAGCGATCTCTCCGCTACGCGTGTTACTCCACGCTCCTCCTGGGTAAACCCTGGCTAAACCCAGCACAAGACATCTTGTGCCTTATTCATCCATCCAATATCATCTAGGGGCAACTCGCCGATCATTCTCTACTTCCACGGTCATTGACCACACCACACACTTGGACCTTCCCAACCGACTGGCCAGAACCAACCAAGTACCCACATAACCATACCCACAAACACAATCAGCCCAACATGCATCTACTAGCCATAACTGTCATATGTCAAATCATATTGAATGAGAATCATGAATGTCCGGTGAATATCGGTTCACCGTTCCATGGCGATTAGCTAGAAGATTTGTTAAGCCTAAGCTAGTCTAAGCAAGTTTTGCCCATTAGGTAGGGTTAAAGTGGTTACCAGACTAATCATAGGCTAATAAGGGTGATGACAATCAAGGCAGTCATTAAGGCTAAACATTTCAAGGTGGGCATGTATAAGTATTACATGATTAACAAATAGCCAATCTAATAAACATGCATTTTTAATAATTAAACAATATAGTTTTAGAAAAACTGGGTAATGAACATGATATTAGCGATGATAATCCGCACTAGGGAAAGTCGCTGTCTCTCCCTAATACGGATCACATCTAAAGAGTAAGTGTTAACTCGCCTTGGTCCAGTGGAAGATCTTCCTTGGTATCGCCGAACCTTTCCTTAGAATCAGTTACGTCTTTTACCGATAAACGTCAATAAATAACCAATAGTGCAGAAAAGACAAGATGCATGAATGCAACAACGCTTTCGCTCGACGATCCTATTTCACGGGATCTTGACGATAGTTCGGCGAACGGTCATGCCATGCATGATATGCGATTGTTTCTACGCACTAGTTACGGGCCTACGTAGGCTACCTTAGCATCTCTTCGGTATTCCTATATAGTACGAGAATCCTACGAGTATATCTAAGAAGAGATAGGCTTCATAGGGGGGCTCAGGGGCATGCTGTGACATCATCGAAGTCGTGCGATTTAAAGATAATAATGCATGAAATTCCTTGGGCTAAAATGTGCCATATTCCCGATTAATTCCCCTACCGAGATTTAATCTTGTTTGAAAATTAGTCATTACGCATTATATTTCGAATTCAAGTGGGAACTAGGCTAGATATATCTAGGTCACCTTATGATAGGCTGGGTGGCAAGTTAAGGGGGGTACGTTTACAATTCTAAATCGGCTTGTAAATGACATAGTGCCAAATTTATATTTACTTGGTCAAGGGTAGTCTCTCTACTCTTTACCTCATAGAAGAACTACTATCGTTTAGCGTATCGATAGACTTCTTATTTAAATGCCTAGAAAACCTTATTTGGATTATATAAGCTCGATATTAGCCTTCACGTTAATTGTCATGAACTATCAACAGGAAGGGTATATTGTACTTTAGCTATGCTCTTATCGGTGGAGAATAGCTATGGTTACGAATGCATTTTGGGTGTATGCTATTTTATACACCGACTAACTAACCCTGTGGTTTCTGTCAATCTTCAAAGACAGATAATCACTTTAGAGGTCTTCCTCTTATATATCCTTAGGCCCATGGATTTATTCTGAGTCCAAAAGGTTATTTTATGCCTAAATATGTTTCCTTAAGTTTTAAATGAACCGCTCACGATCTTAATTAATGTGGCTCTCATCTAGTACTAGCATATTCGGTACCCTTTAACCTTTCCAGGGTTTCTAACATTCCCTTTGGGTTTATAAGAGTATATTATATTTTATATAATTCTTTGGCATTTTTCCAAACTTATTTCTAGTTTTTATGAACACGAAAATCATTTCGATCTAATTTTCTATATAGAAAGTATTACGGATGATCACTAATTACTTAATTAGAGAAAACCTATGAACAGTGCTTAGGTCAATAATATTATTATGACTCTAATAATCTTTAGTATTAATCATAAATTTTCTAAGAGTTTAGGAGGTGCCTACGGATTTTAATAAATTATGAAATCCTGAAAATAGGAAAAAAAGGTTGCCATTAAGCTTAATACAATTTATTATTCTACTTTTCGCACTACACTATTTATTGTGATATTTTTCCTAGATAGAAAACCCTCTTTAATATTTTTGTACAAAATTTTATAATTTTTTCTAGTCGTTCGCTATTTTAAATAAATTCTACAAACGTGCTGTGTCACATGAATTAACGAAAATTCGGAATTAATTACCAAATTTCGCCTTGGGCTGGACATGGGCCGAAGCTGGCCCGAACGGTACTGGCTGCGCGAGGGCCTAGATGAAGGCGTGTTTTAGAGATTACGCTTCCACTTATTGACACGTGGGACCAGGGCCCACCTGTCAGCCTCCTGAGGCACCCACTAGCTCAGGTGATTTATTGCTGATTTTTTTCAGTGGAGCTCAGGCTTAATTTCATTGCTAATATACATCAGGTATAAGAATCAGTTGCGTTTCGTGTGTGACTGATCCATGCATTACTAGCTAGTCTAGCATGATGAGTAGCGATGACTACTGATTATAAAACACATAAAACACTTATAAAACATCGTATGAACACTCATGAAGCACAATACATATAAAATGCTTATAAAACACTGCATGACCATGATACACCCATGCCGTTTGAATGGCATACCGTTCGTTGGTATTTGTGTTATTCAATGGATCACATCCTTTCATTTTAATTAGTGGGTTTTACATTTCGTTGCCCTAGTCTCCGCCCCTGTAGGCCCAACAGTTTTAGCCAACAGAACAAAAAAAAAACAAATCAAAGAAGTGGCTTTGAGAAGATGGCACATTTTTTTATCGATAAAATGATGAATCATTTGATACAGTCAGCCCCAATAGCTTTAGTAAACGGTTAAAAAAAATAGATTTGTTAAATAGCGGTCATCTACTTTTCGTTTTGACTCAATCATTTTTTTTCATTCGTCTATACTATTTTTCCTCTTAGTGAGGTCCTGTTCTTTTCAGCTTAACAGTTTAACGGCTTACCAGCTAATGGCTTATCTTCGTTTTGAAAAGAACTATGTTATGTGTTTTTAAAGTCCGTTTATTCATGTTTTGAAAGTGGGTGCAAACGCTTAAAAAAGCAAGTCAAACGAAATGCATCAAAATCTCGAGACTACCTCGAGAAGCTCTGAAAATTCAATCATTTCAGCCGTTTATCCATTCATATCAGCTCAAAAGAATAGAACCTTAGTTATTTCGTATTAAAAAAATATTTACGTACATAAATTGACATTATTTTTTTTAAAAAAATCATTGATTGTTGGATCAATAAATTTTGTTAGAAATTTGGTTTGTAGGTTTTTTCACAGTGGGGTGGGGGTTTGGGCCAACTGCATGGATATATTTTGTAACTTCCAAACAAAATTTCGTATATATGTTTTAATTGTCTTTTAGTATGTGTTAACTAGTCTTGAATATGTGACTGTAAAAAATCTAAAAAGCAACCCTCCACAACTAAGATGACCCCCTAAGAATAGAGCTCTTTATTTGGAGAAAACAATATTTTACCTTTTTGCTATTTCACATGTGCCCGCAAATCTTGGGTTTGTGCAGTCAATTCGGAGTTACTTGGTTTTCCGTCTTCTTCCCCGTCTCTGGCCGCATCGTACCGTCGTCTTCTCTGTCTTCAACCGCCGTCGTAGTCACCGTGAAGTTTGGCTTTGGGTTTGTATTAGGATTCGGGGTCTTGTCGGTCATGGAGGGATGCCTGGGGCTACGACGGACTGGCGGTGGGGAGGGATTGGTGGTGGGGGCGGCGAGGTGTCGACGGTGGCACGAGAGCCATGGGAATGGTCAAAAGGTAGCCAGGCAGCAGCGATGGAGGGATCAACGCTAACGGCTATCGAATTAGGGTGGACAGGGCCGGCCGACGGTGGGTAGATAGGGCGCGAAATAGCGACGGTGATTTCAGGAAATTCGATCTCAAGAGAAGGGGAAGGGATCATGAGAGAAGTAGAAAGGTGGGGATCTGGTTAGGGTTGTATAGATTAGGAACGATCTGAGTCATTAGATTTTAATTCAATGGTCAGAAAATCTACTGCAAGAAACCACAAATCGCAAAAATTGCAGACGCGGGTGGCCTAGACTTGTACCGTGCAAAACCTCTGCGGTCGTCGTTGACTTGTACCGAGCACGTTGGGCGTGCGCGACGAAGCCAGAAAGCATGGATGTCATGTCATTTATTCTAAAACACTGATGAATAAATTAATTACATGTGGTCACAGTTTTGACATGTCATTGACACGGTGTTCGTATGAACTATGGAAGTGATAGCCTCCAGTACTCCAGCTTCCACAATTTAAAGAAAGCTATCAATTTGACAATGTTCTAAATCTTAGCTGAAGAACTAATATTCCGGAACCATCTGGTGCAGATATCACCAACAAGGACATGAGCGCCATGAAGGACCTCGTGCTGGAAATTCTGCAAGGCTGCCCGAAGGAGATCGGCGAGATGGTCCAGGGCTCCGACCCGGAGTCACTGAATGTTGCGACGAAGGTATGGTACAGGCCTCCATGGTAGGTGATGCTCGGCGGCTTCCAGAGAGGCACGGCGACGCGATGCACGTCATGGGCCCGTTCATCGGCCAGGGAGGCTCGGCCGGGCTCGAGGACGCCGTCATGCTCGCCAGGTCGGTGTCGCAGGCCATTCCGGGCGGCCTCGCCGCTGGCGCTGGCGTGGCGCTCAACGGCGAGCTGCGTGGCAAGATCGGCACGGCGATAGGGAGGTACGTGAGGGAGAGGAGGCCGAGGGTGGCGATGCTGTCCCTGGAGTCGTTCGACACGGGGGCACTGGTCAGAGCGGAGTCGCTTGTCAAGAAGCTCGCCTGCGTGGCGATCTTGGCACTTCTGGGCAGCAAGTCGCTTCGCCACGCCAACTATGACTGCGGTCGCCTGATCTAGCAGTTTTCAGATTGGGACATATTTGGCAGTGGCAGTTTGCCAGATGTGTGCTCGCTCACGGGTGGGCATTCGGTTAATTCGGTTCGGTTAATTTATTTTTTTTATATTTCAGCTTTTGAAAACTGGAAACCGAATTTATCATCACATCGTAGAAAACATAACCATGTAAACCGATTGTGCTCCCCGCGCGCTCACCGGCGAGTGGATCCGATGAGCGCGCTCGCGTGGCCAGTCGCCTGTATCCCCGGCGCTCCCTTTAAATTATACTCCTTTTAAATATAAGGCGTATTTTGACTCCACAAAAGTCTTTAATGGTAGAGTTTGACTATTAGATTCCTCTATTATATATTATAAATTGTTACAATATAATATTGTATCAAAAGGCGCTTTGAAATATGAACAATTTGGTACAATTTTGGTATACTAACGATGCATATTATTTGATTTATTTATGGTCAAAATTAACTAAGTTTGACTTTTCTCTGGTCAAAATATGCCTTATCAAAATACGCCTTATATTTTGGAACGGAGGGAGTATAGTTTATAGCCATTGTTACAATAATTGGGTTAGAATTAAACCGCACATGATCTATTATTCATTCTCCAACCAAAATGGTTATTGAAGAAACTTAGAGAAATTACTTCTGATGTTTGACATACCACAATGGTCTCCCTGCAATGTGAAATAAAACACGCAGGATTCAACAGGCAACAAAAAATATGTATGTAATGATCTTCAATATCCCTGACATGAGCAAAACAAAAAAATCTTCTTGTTGTGAAAATTGCTATTAACCCTAGAAAGCTGCTAAAAAGTACTTAATAGTAACTTCACGTTCATAGCCTGAGGTAGGTCATGTTTTACAAAAATAATGGTATCATCCACGTATTGCAGAATAGACAAAGTATCATCCACTAAACGTGGAATGACTCCATCAAACAGATGGCAATCGTTATCTGCCGCTATGTTGAATAAAATTGGTTATAAAGGACAGCCATAAAGTAATCCTTCGTCGGTTTTAAAATATAGTCCAATATCATCATTTGTCTTAACCTTCAGATCCTCCACACTTCCTCCTGTGATGAAATCTTCCACCCACTTACACTGTTCGGGTGAAAATCACTACTAGAATTGCGACTTTACTGAGAGGGAAAATACCGTCGACAACTAGCAGGCCTCAACATGCAAGCTCAGGCTAATAACATTATTTGAGTTGAACACCTTGCTATAACTAATTAATGTGCAAGATACGGGCACGAAATCAGGTGCGCGCACTAAACTGTATTAGACTTAGACACCAACTTTGTAGATAAAAATCTAGCTGTACAAATATGCGGTACATCTTGCTGGTTCTAATGTATTCCGTCTTAGAAAATGATGAGATTTGACTTAGCATCCCTTCCACTCTGTCTGTAAGAAATAGTTTTCGTGCCTGAGGTAGGTCATGTTTTACAAAAATAATGTTATCATCCACGTATTGCAGAATAGACAACGTATCATCCACTAAACGTGGAATGACTCCATCAAACGGATGGCAATCGTTATCCGCCGCTATGTTGAATAAAATTGGTGATAATGGACCGCCATAAAGTAATCCTTCGCCGGTTTTAAAATATAGTCCAATATCATCATTTGTCTTTAACCTTCAGATCCGCCACACTTCCTCATGTGATGAAATCTTCCACCCACTTACACCGTTCGGGTGAAAATCACTACTAGAATTGCGACTTTACTTAGAGAGAAAATACCGTCGACAACTAGCGGGCCTCAACATGCAAGCTCAGGCAAATAACATTATTTGAGTTGAACACCTTGCTATAACTAATTAATGTGCAAGATACGGGCACGAAATCAGGTGCGCGCACTAAACTGTATTAGACATAGACACCAACTTTGTAGATAAAAATCTAGCTGTACAAATATGCGGTACATCTTGCTGGTTCTAATGTATTCCGTCTTAGAAAATGATGAGATTTGACTTAGCATCCCTCCCCCTCTGTCTGTAAGAAATAGTTTTCGTTACAATCACCAAATTGTTCAGATTGCAATGGTTTTCTGAAACATAAAGTTGCTTTGTCCATGAAACCCAACACCATAGAATGCCATTTCATCTTGACTGGATGAGAGAAACCTCTCCCTGAGCAGGACAAACATGGAGACTAGAGAGTTGCTGTCTTGCTGAGCATCCATGATCCAATATTCTAGCCCATCTAAGTTTTGAAACAAACCAGAAGGATACAACAGGAAAGACAAGCATAAGAAAGAACCAATAGAAAAATTGTCAGCGACTCACTCTGTCACGCGACGACAGGGATCCCGTGAAGTAGTTTTATGATGCTCAAGCTTCAGATAACATAAACTATACTCCGCTTATTAATTCGTTGATGGAGTAGTTCATGCTCTGGCCTATCACATGTACTTAGCATGCCATAGAAACGGCTCTGTCCAGTCCAGTCTTGGCTTGTTTGGAACGGAGGTGGGTGGATCCGCTAATATGCCCAACAGAATAAATTTGTTTTCACAGAGATCATTCGATCTAACATTTTATAATAATTTATACAAACCTTTGTATGATTTTTTTAAAAAAATTAAAATATTTTTTAGTCTTTTCAAGTTTTTAAAGGTCTTTCGACTTTCCTAATGAAAAGCCAACTGAACGAAAAAAAAAAATCAAAGACGTGGGTTTATGAAGATGACACACTTTTTTATCGAGAAAACGATGAAACATTTGATATGGTCACAGAGGCGGAGTCAGGATTGAGATATAGGGGAGGCTAAGCAGACCACCAAAAAAATATATGTGCTATACGTATATACTTTGCAGCGCATGTGTTAAAAATATATTATACATACTACTACCTCTAGTCACAAAATTTGAAATTCTGAGATGCATGCTAGTCAAAGTTTGTATACTTAAGTTCTGAATGCTTGGCTATATGAAGTGTATGCACATAGTTGTCTAAAAAGGTACTTCAATAGTATTATAGTTTTATAAATAAACTACAATGATAATTAGTGATTAAAGTTGTGTTTTATAAATTGTGCAAAGTCAAGAAGGTCAAACATTTGGGATTGGAGGAAGTAATATATATTTTCCCGTTTAAAATATGTTTTAGTCTTTTCAAGTTTTTTAAGGTCTTTCGACTTCCTAATGAAAATCCAATTGAACGAAAAAAAACTAATCAAAGAAGTGGGTTTATGAAGATGACACACTTCTTTTATCGAGAAAATGATGAAACATTTGATATGGTCACAGAGGCGGAGTCAGGATTGAGATATAGGGGAGGTTAAGCAGACCACCAAAAAAAATATATGTGCTATACGTATATACTTTACAGAGCATGTGTTAAAAAAATATTATACATACTACTACCTCCGGTCACAAAATTTGAAATTCTGAGATGCATGCTAGTCAAAGTCTGTATACTTGAGGTATGAATGCTTGGCTATATGAAGTGTATGCACATAGTTGTCTAAAAAAGTACTTCAATAGTATTATAGTTTTAATGGTTTTATAAATAAACTACAATGATAATTAGTGATTAAAGTTGTGTTTTATAAATTGTGCAAAGTCAAGAAGGTCAAACATTTGGGATTGGAGGAAGTAAATATATTTTCATCATTTAAAAAAATTAAGAAATAAGATATATGCATCTCTAGTAATTTGAATTTTACATGTTATCGAGAGATTGTATATAAGACAAATTTTATTTGAATTGACTTCTCTATTTGTCCAGTTTCAATATAGCTTATTCTATCGCGTTGAATAACTTCTATATTATTTGAGAACATTATACTTATATATACCATAATTGAAGAACTTGACAAAACGAATAATGCTTAAATAATGAAGCTAAGGTTTGAGCACTTGCTAATTAGACTTTAATTACTAAACTGTATTTGTAGATTAAATAAATATGGTTAGTAGTGCGTTTTCATTTCGTTGCCCCTGTCTCCGCCCTGTAGGCCCAATAGTTTTAGCCAACAGAACGAAAAAAATAAACAAATCAAAGATGTGGCTTTGAGAAGATGGCACTTTTTTATCGATAAAATGATGAAACATTTGCTATGGTCAGCCCCAGTTTTAGCAAACGGTTAAAAAAATAGATTTGTTAAATAGCAGTCATCTACTTTTCGTTTTTAGTCAATCATTTTTTTCGTTCGTCTATACTATTTTTCCTCTTAGTGAGGTCCTGTTCTTTTCAGCTTAACAGTTTAACGGCTTACCAGCGTAATGACTTATCTATGTTTTGAAAAGAACTATGTTTTGTTTTTTAAGTCCGTTTTTTCGATGTTTCGAAGTGGGTGCTAACACTTTAAAAAGCAAGTCAAACGAAATGCACCAAAATCTCGAGACTACCTCGAGAAGCTCTCGAAATTCAATCATTTTAGCCATTCAGCCATTCAGATCAACTCAAAAGAACAAAACCTTAGTTATTTCGTATTAAAAAATATTTACGTACATAAATTGACATCATTTTTTAAAAAAAATCATTGATTGTTGGATCAATAGATTTTGTTAGAAATTTGGTTTCTAGGTTTTTTCACGGTGTGGTGGGGATTTGGGCCAACTGCATGGATATATTTTGTAACTTCCAAACAAAATTTGGTATATATGTTTTTATTATCTTTTAGTATGTGTTAACTAGTCTTGAATATGTGACTGTCAAAAATCTAAAAACAACCATCCACAACTAAGACGACCCCCAAAGAATAGAGCTTTTTATTTGGAGAAAACAATATTTTACCGTTTTTTCTATTTCATAGGTGCCTGCAAATCTTGGGTTTGTGCAGTCGATTCGGAGTTACCTGGTTTTCCACCTTCTTCCCCATCTCTGGCCGCGTCGTACCATCATCTTCTCTGTCTTCAATCGCCGTTGTAGTCACCGTGAAGTTTGGGTTTGGGTTCATATTAGGATTCAGGGTCTCATCGGTCAAGGAGGGATGCCTAGGGCTACGACGGACTGGCGGTGGGGAGGGATTGGTGGTGGGGGCGGCGAGGTGTCGACGGCGGCATGAGAGCCACGGGAATGGTCAAAAGGTAGCCAGGCAGTAGCGAAGGAGGGATCAACGCTAACGGCTATCGAATTAGGGTGGGCAGGGCCGGCCGACGGTGGGTAGATAGGGCGCGAAACAGCGACGGTGGTCAATCTCAAGAGAAGGGGGAAGGGATCATGAGAGAAGTAGAAAGGTGGGGATCGTGTTAGGGTCGTATAGATTAGGAACGATCTGAGTCATTAGATTTTAATTCAATGGTCAGAAAATCTACTGCAAGAAACCACAAATCGTAAAAATTGCAGACACGGGTGGCCTAGACTTGTTGTAATACTCCGGCCCGATCTGTTGTGAGACCCATGTAGCCCATGTGGATGTGATGGTGAGATTATTCTTATATTTCTAGTTGAGAAAGAGTTGTAGCAGCGTATAATGCCTGTTGGAACCAAACATAGCATCCCGGGTTAATCTTTTTGGACGAAGCGAGGCTAAAAAGTCTAAATGGGTGATATACATGCGTGAGTCAGCCCTGTAGGTGGGCTAAGCTATAAGCGATTTTGGGTTAGGGTGTTGCACTTGTACCGTGTAAAATCACTGCGATCGTCGTTGACTTGTATCGAGCACCTTGGGCGTGCGCGACGAAGCCAGAAAGCATGGAGGAGGTCCATGGCGTGGTCATCGTCGGCGGTGGCATCTGCGGCCTCGCCACCGCTCTCGCCCTTCACCGGTGAGAGCACTTACCTACTCTCTCCCCCCTTTCCTCTACGACGCCATTGCTCGATCGATTGCCATTCGATTTTAGCTTCTGTCTGCATCAAATCTTCGTAACTAACGAAGTGTTCGTTGTTGTTGCAGGAAAGGGATAGCTAGCCTTGTGCTGGAGAAGTCTGAGACGCTGCGAGCAGATGGCGTGGCCATCGGCGTCCACGCCAACGGTTGGCGAGCCCTCGACCAGCTCGGGGTTGCCACCGAGCTCAGGGAGACTTGCAACCTTATCACCGCGTAAGCTCCCCAAACCTTGCTGATTTCTTCAGTGGAGCTCAGCCTTCCATTGCTAAGATACATCCGGTATAAGAATCAGCTGTGTTTTTATGTGTGACTGATCCATACGTTACTAGCTAGCATGATGAGTAGCAGTGACTACTGATTACTGACTAAGATAACTCAAAATTATCCTACTGCTGGCCGAAGGAAATCTGTTGGAGCTTGTATGAATCAAGAAACCGTATCGACCTCCAAGGAAAGGTCAGGTCTAGTAAGATCAAACCCTGCTAGGTGCCGAGCTACTGTGCTTGAATACTAAAAAACATTTCGTTCTCAACAAGAAGAACATTTTGGTCAGATAGAACCGTTCCACGCTACCTGGACAGCATATCGGTTCTTCCTAACTAATTTTTCCCCACTGAAATATAATTAATTTTGACTAACTTAGATGTTTGGGATCAGTAACACAGGAACTTCTCTCCGGAACAAGTGATCATTCAGTGAAATATTTGGCATTTCAGGTATGAAGACGTGTGGCAGGAGCAGAACAAGTCCAAGCTGCTGCCTTTCAGGTTAGCACTCTATCTGCCTGTCAGGTTAGCACTCTTATCTGAATACTACCAAGAACTAACCCTTCCAATATATGTTACTGAAATCCCTGTAATCTTGTCACAAAAGAATTGCATAGAGCATCAATCTTGTCTCCATCGTTTTCCAGGAAGGAGCTCCGATGCTTGAAAAGAAAGGATCTGGTTGAAACATTGGCCCAGAACTTGCCTGCAGGGACAATTCGCTTTGGAGATCACGTTGCTGCAATTGATGCAGATTCCAGCAGCCATGGTGTCATTCTTACCACAATTGATGGCAGTACCATCAAGGCCAAGGTGACCAGCATCTTCTCACCAAATCAATCAATACCGCAGTGTTTCTGGTGGTGCATCACGGATCTTTTTGTCTGAAAATTTGCAATCATCATGCATCCTGATAGGTCCTGATTGGTTGTGACGGATCAAACTCAGTGGTGGCCAAGTATTTAGGATTACATGCAGCATCACATATTCCTCGCACAGTTTTCCGTGGATTCACCAGATATCCTCATGGACATCCATTTGGAGACAAATTTCTGCGCCTGAGAGGCAAAGATTTCGTCGTCGTGCGCGTAGCGGTTACTGACAATCTAGTACATTTCTTGGTGTTTAGGCCTAACCCTTCCACAGGTATGGACTAGAGGAATTTTGCTCTAGGACACTCTAAATTTGATGATATCTGCTTTTAGATGTTGGAGATATAATAGGATATATTAGAAGTTCTTTATCATATTAGGATAGATTAGATTCTATCTCTCTATCCTTTCTTTTGCTTGGTTGCTGGTCTGCCTTTTTTTCCTTGAGCCTCTGCGTTTTCTTTGCGCTATTGTCTCTTGCACTACAGTCTGCATTGCCACAAGCCATTGAGCCTCCGCGTTTTCTTTGCGCTATTGTCTCTTGCACTACAATCTGCATCGCCACAAGCTACAAGGGAGGTGTCCACAGTCCACTCTCGGGATTTTGACATATATGTTTATGACTGCATCTACGATGAGTCGATGACCATGACGGCATTTGAAGATTCGGCCTTCAGTTTTTTTTTTTTGTCCAGTGCTATTGCATACGCCTTGCTTTTGAGATGGATACTTTTTTTTTCAATTCTTTTTCAAATGCATTTAACGGGGGTGTTAGAGATATAAAACGATTTATTAGGAGTTTTTATCATATAAGGATAGATTAGATCTTTTATCCTTATCTTGGCTTACCTGCTTATATATGTAGCACCCCCAACCCAACCGGGTTTCGAATATTACTAGGCTCTCTCCAACAGACTCCCCTAAAGAGCCCCCTACTCAAAAATGGGGGACGGATTCTTCCCCTATGTGCTCCTACAACATTCCCTATTTCATTCCCTAAAATAGAGAATTGCTCTTCATTCCCTTATATGTAAAGATTCTATCTCATTCCCTTTTATAATTCTTCATATAGAGGATGCTGTTGGAAATGAGAAAAATATAGCGAGAGATTTTTTAGAGAAAGCCTGTATATGAGGCTATAGGGGGTCAAATTTAGGGATCACTGTTGAAGTTAGCCTATGAAAAATTACAAATTTCAACAGCATCTCCCCATAAAATACTGTAATCCACAAACACAGTTTAACAAATTTGCATATGTATAATCAACAATCATCTTCAAGCATATAACCAACTCCCATCATCAAGTGGTCAGGGAAAAGAACCCGAACATCAACAGTAAATCCAAAAGCCACTCATGGATCCATCTCAACGGAAGCTATCACAATTAACCATTTATCATTACCTTTAAGGACGACGACAAAGACATTAAGCAAGGAACAGACCAATTGTCCAATAAATGGAATAAATATAAGTCTCCATACAAGACCGGAATCATAAATGGTTCTCTAAATTGCTTAAGAAATAAGATAACTAAATTTATCAAATCCAACAATTATATTAAGTTGTGAGTGTTCTTGTGAGGCGGGATTTGGAGAGGCAGCCAGGCAGGACTTGAGGAGTTCAGTAGGGTGAAGTAAAACCCTAAGTTATTTTGGAGTGGGCTGGCTAATAGTAATGGGCTACTGCCTACTAGGCTTTTGGGAGGTCGGGTATCCGTTTTTTAAAATAACCCAGGTACTCGTACCCGACCAGATATATCGGGTATTTGTCCGGGCATCTCCTGAACTGTATCCGACCCATATCCGAACCTCTACTATCCGTGTACTACCCGTACCCGTACCCGAGAGTTGATTACCTGTACCTGTACCTGATTTTGTTGGCAAAAAGTTACACCGAACCGGACACGTGTCGGGTATCACCCAACCCGTTTTCACCCCTAGCCACAAGGTGTCCACTCTCAGGATTTTGACATATATGTTTGTGACTGCATCTACGATGAGTCAATGACCATGACGGCATTTGAAGATTCGGTCTTCAGTTTTTTTTTTGCTTTCATTCAAATCCAGTGCTATTGCATACGCCTTGCTTTTGAGATGGGTACTTTTTTCAATTCTCTTTCAAATGCATTTAACGGGGGTGTTAGAGATATAATACGATGTATTAGGAGTTTTTATCATATAACGATAGATTAGATCTTTATACTTATCTTGGCTTACCTGATTATATATGTAGCACCCCAACCCAACAGGGTTCGGAATATTACTAACTCTAAGGCTCTCTCCAACAGGCTCCCTAAAGAGCTCCTTACAGAAAAATAGGGGACGGATTCTTCCTCTATGTGCTCCAACAACATTCCCTATTCCATCCCCTAAAATAGAGAATTGCTCTTCATTCCCTTATATGTAGAGATTCTATCTCCTTCCCCTATACAATTCTCCATATAGGGGATGCTGTTGGGAATGAGAAAAATATAGCGAGAGATTATTTTAGAGGAAGCCAGTATATGAGGCTATAGGGGGTCAAATTTAGGGATCACTGTTGGAGTTAGCCTAAGAAAAATTACAAATTTCAACAGCATCTCCCCATAAAATACTATAATCCACAAACACAGTTTAACAAATTTGCATATGTATAATCAGTAATCATCATCAAGCATATAACCAACTCCCAACATCAAGTGGTCAGGGAAAAGAACCCCAACATCAACAGTAAATCCAAAAGCCACTCATGTATCCATCTCAATGGAAGCTATCACAATTAACCATTTATCATTACCTTTAAGGACGACCACAAAGACATTAAGTAAGGAACAGATCAATTGTCCAACAAATGGAATACTCCACATAAGACCGGAATCATAAATGGTTCTCTAAATTTCTTAAGAAATAGGATAACTAAATTTACTAAATCCAACAATTATATTAAGTTGTGAGTGTTCGTGTGCCAAGATGAACTGTGCTACGACCCATGCATGTCGCCTTCAAAGATCACCTAAAAAACAATTAAAAGTAAGAGTGAGTATCGGAGAATTCTCATCAAAGTATACGTATAAATATAAAGGGCATCAAGATCTCTTTAACAATTACATTAAAAGAAAACAACCATTACACTGACCCCTCCATCAAACTTACTTTCCAAGCACTCGATGCAATGCAATGCATATGCGTCTGTATTGTGTGCTCATACCGGTATAGCTAAGTGCGCACCCATCGATGCCACACCTTGCCCGTCCTGTTTTAGGCGGGGACCAATTACTCCACTCCCGTGGAGTGTCTACCAAGTAGGACTTTAGAGTACTTCGGACTAGTCACTTTTGACTTTCTCACCGACCTCACCGGACTAGTTAAAAGTGACCTTCCCATCGACCTGACTCATGCAACATGATGCATTAATGTAATGCCTCCATTGTCATACAACTCACACACCATCATATAGCATCAAATATCACAAATACTCACGTAAAGATCATATATCTATCAGAAACATCCACAAGTCATCTACATCTAATACGCTAACATATACTTGCCTTTAACTGCGAGGATCCAGATGAAGCGTAGACGACACCGATCCCATTCCAACACCTAGGGAAAGCGGCAAGTTTCAATACATTACTCAATTAAGAGCTCAATAAAGAAAACCCCGTTGCATCTACTCTCATCTCTCTCTCTCCCCCAAGGCTCAAATAACATAATCTAGATTCACCGCTCTATGAAAACCCACAAATTTTAATTCTGCACAGCAGTACTAAAATCGGCATTTCTCCCAAACCGCTTGTCCGTTTTCAGCGTTCTTGTACCCGAAACGAAGATAAAATCGATACGCTCCACTTTTGTAATAGGACCGGGTCTGATTTCCAACATAAATATGCCAAAACCTCTATAGAAGCTGATGCATATGCCCCAACCTACTGAATTTCCTTTCCCCAACAATCACCATTACTAACACCCACAAATCAAACATCTATTCCGATGAAATGCGCTGAAAATTCCCTAACCAATGTAATACTCTGATCCGATGTGTTGTGAGGCCCATGTGGCCCATTTGGATGAGATGGTGGGATTAGTCCCATATTACTAGTTGAGAAAGAGTTGTAGTGGCATATAATGCTTGTTGGAACCAAACATAGCACCCGGATTAACCGTTTTGGATGAAGCGAGGCCAAAAAGTCCAAGTGGGTGCTATGCATGCGTGGGCCAGCCACGTAGGTGGGCTAGGCTTTAAGCGATTTTGGACCAGGGTGTTACATATGGTATCAAAGCATCAACCCTCGCTGTGCGGCAGATTGTGTGGGCTTAGTTACGCGAGCATATTGAGCATGGCTCATGTGGGCCCAGAGTGGTCACACAACATGGCATATGGGTTGGCTCTAAACGCACGGCCGTATACCGAGGGGGATTCTAGACATTTGTCGCTTAGGCGGTGTGCTGACGAGGGCGTCAGCCCATTAAGGGTGGGTGAGTGTAATACACCGGAGTCCGGCTCGATGTGTTGTGAGGCCCATGTGGCCCATTTGGATGAGATGGTGGGATTAGTCCCATATTGCTAGTTGATAAAGAGTTGTAGTAGCATATAATGCTTGTTGGAGCTAAACATAGCACCCCGGGTTAACCATTTTGGACGAAGTGAGGCTGAAAAGTCCGAGTGGGTGCTATGCATGCGTGGGCCAGCCACGTAGGTGGGCTAGGCTTTAAGCGATTTTGGGCCAGGGTGTTACAACCAAATCCTATGCAGCAGTAAACAAGAGAGGACACGAAGGGGAACAAAACCTAACTCCCATCTTTCCCTTCTCTACCTTTTCTCCCCCTTGCCTATTCCGTCGGTCTCCCACAAGAACAGCAGGGCGACGACAGCACGGCACGATGACAACGACGGAGTGGCCACAGGAGCGGCGCAGGCACATGACGGGAAAGGTGGCGTGACGACGGGGACAGCGGCGCGACGGCGGGGACACCGACATTACGGCAACGGCAATGGGGACGGCGACGAGTGGGATGGTGGGGGCGGCGGCTAGGTCTCTCTACCAGGAGGGCCCCGTCGCCCCCTCCCCCAGCTGCTTAAAACACTCTTAGTGGGCTGGGCCTAGACGAGGGTCCAATAGGCTATTACAACATAAGATTCTTATGTACCCTATATATATATATATATATATATATAGAGAGAGAGAGAGAGAGATATGGGCTAGCGTAGATTTCAATCTACGGATCCCTCCGTAGACTTCGACGGGTTTTTAAAAT
>SPJY01024477.1:312334-376130 GCA_005191435.1 Raddia distichophylla
ACAGGCTCTTGGACTATAGATTAATATATATCTCACATTCATGACACTGGGAAGTGAGACATCGCTGGTCAGTGCCCTACAGCAAATACTCTTGTATGGATTTTAGAGGGTCGGACAACCAATTTTGCCTCCACTCCAGATTTCACAATCTTGCTGAATGAACTAGTATTTCCAACAACATCCGGATCTGGTATTGCAGATAATCACCAAGGACATGAGCGCCATGAAGGACCTCGTGTTGGAAACTCTGCAAGGGTGCCCGACGGAGATCGTCGAAATGGTCCAGGGCTCCGACCCGGAGTCGCTGAACGTGGAGACGAAGGTTTGGTACAGGCCTCCATGGCAGGTGATGTTCGGTGGCTTCCAGAGAGGAACGACGACGATCGCCGGCGATGCGATGCATGTCATGGGCCCGTTCATCGGCCAGGGAGGTTCCGCCGGGCTCGAGGACGCAGTCGTGCTCGCCAGGTTGATGTCGCAGGCCATGCCGGGCGGCCTCGCCGCCGGCGCCGGCGGGGCGCTTGACGGCGAGCTGCGTGGCAAGATCGACGCGGCGATAGGGAGGTACGTGTGGGAGAGGAGGCCGAGGGTGGTGGTGCTGTCCCTGGAGTCGTTCATCACGGGGGCACTGGTCAGAGCGTAGTCGCTTGTCAAGAAGCTCGCCTGCGTGGCGATCTTGGCACTTTTGGGCAGCGCGTCGCTTCGCCACGCTGACTATGACTGCGGTCGCCTCTAATAGTTTTCAGATTGGGACATATTTGGCAATGCCAGTCTTGCCGTCCCGTTGCATAATGTGGCTATTCCATGAACCATGAACTATCTTGCAGTCCCGTTGTACTAGCTAGCTAGCTTCTACAGTTCTATTGCCACCATTTACTATCGGTGTGTACCCTCTGCCATAACTGCACGTTCAGTTACCGCCACTGCAAGTGGGTCCTGGATTCACTTGACAGTTGTTGGCAGTTACAGCAAAGAATCCAAACACATTTATTATCTTCCTGTAATATATAATAAATAAAAGAGCTCTTTATATTACCCGCCCTGCTGTGACTTTGTGGCTGTGAAATGAATCAAATCAAATGATGTGTCAATATTAACTACTACCTCTTTTTCTTGTCAATATTTCAGTTCGGTAGATGGCAATCTCAGTGCCGTCAAATTGTATAAACAATCTTCTCTTGCTAAGTTGTTGGTGATTTATGAGTGGCCCATCCCAAGGTGGGCCTTGGGCCGATTCCGTACCGGCCCACCGCGCGTGTAGGAAGACTAAAAAGGCCACCCTTGGCCGTACCAGAGGAAGCGTCTAGCCCGCTTGGGTCTTCCCTTGCTTGACCGAGTCAACCGCGCCCTCAGAGGCATCACGCACCTTCCGGGCTATTCTTCACGCACCTCAGACGACCGGCTGGGCGCGCGCGGGTCCCGTGCCCTCCGCCGGAGCTTGCTGGCGCCTATGAGTGGCGGCGGTGCCACCACGGCAGCCTCGGCCACTGCCTCAGCTTCCTCCTCCGCCGCGGCCTCCGACGGAGCCTCCTCTTCCTACGCCGCCACTTCGTCCTCCTCCTCCTCCTCCGCCGCGAGCGCGACCGCTAGCTTTGCGGCCGCTTCCTCGTCGGCGCGGACTTGGGCATGTGCCGCGAAGGCGGCCGCCTGGCCCGCGACGACGGGGCCCGGCGCATCCGCCTCCTCCTAAACGGGCTAGATCGGAGGCTACGGAGGGGTGCCGCCTCCAACCAGGCGTGCATGAAATCGGAGTTTGCATCGGAAGACATTGCTCCAATCGCTCTGCCTTTATCGCTGTTTTCCCTCTGTTCTCTCTCTCTGGTTGAGATCTTTGTTGGCGCAGGCTCAGAGTTAAGGCAGCGCAGCGCACTGCGCCCCACTTTATAGCCGCGGGCTACCCCAAGCGTCGCTGCGCGCGAAGGGACGGGTAATTAAAACCCCACCACGCGAGCTGAAGAAGCGCGCGCACGCGCTCTCTCGCAGAATACCAACCGCGCCAGACATGTGTCCCAGCCCCACTGTCAGCGAGGAAGAGAATCGCTGCTTTCGATGCCCAGTACGCGGATCTGGCCCAACTACATGAACGAGGCCCAAAGACGTCAAATCGGCTTGACGCGTGGTCTGGACCAGTTACATGAACCGTAGCGGGTTGGTTTCGCCTAAGCATCCGCACCTGGCAGACGTGCCCCAGCTGTCAGCAAGACACTGTGCTGCGCACCAAAGCCCACAGTCCGCGTGATTTGACGTATTACACTAAGAGAAAATGGCTAAGCTCTCTAGCCATAGTACAAGGTGCTTATCCATTAAGCAGGTGGTAAATCAAAAATGTTTATGGCGCGGAGTTCGGGAACAAAGTAGCCCAGGTCAAGCTACGACCCGTGCTACTGCTATAGCCTTTCCAGCTCGGTTTCTAGGTCTCGGATCCGCTTTCGCGCCTGAAGTAATTCTATAGCTTGCGAGTCCATCTCGTTTTGTTCCTGGCGCAGTTTAGCTCGGGCATCAACGAGGTCTTGCGCCTGCTTCCTCGTGGATTCCGTCTCGGCCTTGGACTTCGTCTCGGCCTCCCGAAGCATAGCAATCTCCTCCGCGAGCCTACCGCGGGCTTCCTCTAGCCCGCGTACAGTGGAGTTGCGCTTGGACAGAGTAGCCTCCAGCTCCTCGGAGGCCGCCTCCCTGCGTCTGCGCTCTTCATCAAAGGCAGCCCGGGCTCGGCCTGCCTCTTCACGGGCTGCCTGGGCTTGGCTAGTTGCGACCTTCTCCGTTTCCTGGGCCTGGGCAAACCTCGCCGCGGCCTCCCGCTCCTCTTGCGCTGCCTGGAGCGTGGCCTCTAGCTCGGCGACGCGGGCGATTCCACGAACCTCATTCTCAGTAGCCAGCGTGTTCGCGCGCTCCATCTGGGCTCGGGCTTGCGCAAGCTCAGCAGAAAGACGCTAGATCTCCACCGCATAGTTGCTGGACCGCCCGCGGGCAGCCTCCATCAAGGAGGACATGCCGGCCATAAGGGCGTAGGACTAAAACAAGGAAAAACAGATCAAGTCGCAGAAAGGTCCATACCTAAGCACAATGTGCAGACTCACGAATGTTACCTTCTTATTGAGAGCAAGCATGCCCTTCGCCCTCTCCTTAACGGCGTCGCACACGGCTTGATCAAACCCGCGGAGGTGCGCCTCGTGCAACGGCAGGGGTGAGCAGCTTAAGGACTCTGGGTCGCTCCCCTCCGACGACGCGAGGCGCGCCGCCGGCGCCGGCGCCAAGGATTGTTCCGGTGACCCTGCCGAAAGCGGAGCAACCACTCCAGCTGCGGCCACCAGCCTCTCAGCAACCTCCACTTGGACCGCCAGCTCGGCCTTCGCCACCATCGCTTGCTCCATGACCAGTTTGGCCTCACGCAGCTCAGCCCCGCCCCTGCCTGCATGGCCTCTAGCTCTTCCGCCCTCAGCTTGGCAGCTGCGAGTTCGGCCTTGATCTTGTCCGCCGCCTTTAAGGGGGCCGGGACTTCATTTCCTCTGGCCTGGACCTTAAGCGCCGCTTCAGCAGTGGCCAACGATTCCTCGAGTCCGGCCCTCGCCCGAACGGCTTGCTCCGCAACATCCCGCGATCGCTGGAGCTCGTCAAGGAGCTGGGCGACCTCCTGCGCGAGCTTTCGTCTCTCCGTTGAGGGATCGGCCCGTTCTGCAGCCCTTTGAGCGGCGGCTTGCTCCTCTTTGAGCTGTGCCTGAAGCCTGTCCACCGCGCCCTCCGCCAGGGCCTGGCCAGCCTTCGCCACCCGAAGCTCCACCTCCATCGCGCTCTAGCCCTCCGTGGGAGCCTGGAACGTGGGGGCCGCGTCGATTGCCATAACCGGACGTGGTCGAGGGAGCGCCGTCACGCCTGCTGCCTCCAGCCGCAGCCGCTCTACCTCGGCCTCTGCTTTTTCAGCACGCTAGTAAGCGGTATGCAGCTCGCCATTAGTAACAGCGTCCAGGCGCTTCAGGAGATCCTTCCTCTCCAGCCCGGGGGTAGGGTAGATCTTCACGGCCGACGGGCCTCCCCTGACAGAGCGCTACGCCCTGTCGTTAGCCTGCTGTTCCACCCATTCCGGGGTGGCAGAAATCTAGCCCGCGGACGCCGGCAGACCCACGCTGGGCACCGAGACACTTATCCACCCCGACGGAACAAGCACGCGCGCCTGCCATTCCCAACCAACTAATAGCATGCGCCGGTCAGGCGCCGGGGGTGCCCTCCCAATTGGGGTCTTGAAGAAATCAGCGATCCCCGGCGATCAATCGGCCACCACCTGTGCGC
This sequence comes from Raddia distichophylla, assembly GCA_005191435.1. Taxonomy (NCBI): domain Eukaryota; kingdom Viridiplantae; phylum Streptophyta; class Magnoliopsida; order Poales; family Poaceae; genus Raddia; species Raddia distichophylla. Next base: position 316,619 of record SPJY01024477.1, read on the forward strand.
TGTGCGTCCTTCGACGCGCAGGGGCGTGACCCACAAGGAAGCTTTGTTGGTGTCGACCTTGATCATCTTTGCGACTTCGTCAGACGCATCCAACCCCGCCAACGGTAGGCAAGATGATGACCCCCCACGAATCAGATGCCTCTCCTTGGCCCGCGCGTCTGTCGTCCTCAACAACCCGGCGGCCTCCAGCGACTGCAACAGGAATCCCCCTCCTTCGGGCTCGATCGGTTCGCTCTCGGCCGCCCTGGCTTCAGCAGAGGGGGGCTGCGCCTCAACTGCCACCTCGGCGCTACGCACTACAGTCAAAAACACACGTGGCAGTCAAACACAAAGGCAGAGTGATGGCTACGCACTACAGTCAAAAACACATGTGCCCTCGTACACCTTCGGTGTAGGGCACAGAAAATGCTCCGTCTCCAGCCAGCCGATACAGCCTGCAGCGACCTTCTTTGTGGGCCCTGCCACGGCATCACTCTCGGCGTCGGACCCGCCGCGGGCATGACATCCTCGTCATCGCTATCCCGGGCGGGCCGATACGTGCTCTTCATTTTCGTAGGCGCCACACCCTGGGCCCACGCAAAAGGAAGAGCTTAAGGATGGCCAAACTCTCGACACCCGGCCTGCGTCAAAAGGAAAGAACTCACCTGCGCCGGCGCCATGTGTTTCCTCGTCTGCGTCTCTACGACTGCATGTGCCGCGTCTGCCGCAGCCGATGCCGAGCTTCTCTCGCCCGACGTCGCCGGCAAGGTTGGCACCCCGTCGGACGCCGCCGGCGATCCCCCTGGCGGCGAGTGCGCCGCCAGTAGCTGTACATCCAAAGGCCCCCCTGCGGAGCCCGTGGCTTTCATGGCCTCCTTGGCCATCGCTGCATACAAAAAATCAGCCCACGCTATCCGGACTCGAAAGACACGCATGGCCTGTAATTTGGTCGAACACCCCACGGGCGCATACCGTGGACAATTTAGCCCTCACGAATCTTCTGGGGTGAGGATTCTTGTCCATGGGCAGCAACATGCCCGCGATCCACGCGACATCGCGGGCTGAGGGTCCTGCAAGGCATCACAGACGGTCACGACGTGCCCCGACCTGAGGTAAAACAAAGCAGCGCGGCAGGCGCTTACCTTGATGGAAATCCCGTTCCGGATCCTCCCATCCGCCCATCTCGCTGACGCACCGCTCGCGGTGCCCCAGCGGGCTGATCCGGTGCTGGACAAAGCTGTTGACAACGTCGTAGCCCGTCAAGCCCTTCTTGACGAGCTCCGTAATCTCGTACGCCGCCACTTGATCCTCCGGCAGGGGCTCCCTGCGCGCAAAGATCGGCATCTCCGGCGCGGCCGATGAGTACTCCAAATTCGAGCCCCCGCGGTTCAGGTAGAACCACCGCCGGGCCCAACCAACGACCTTCGTCTTGATCTCGTATTCCGGGTACGTTCAGCTACCCCGGGTGCGGCGAGAGGTGAGATAGAAGACCCCACCGTTGCCCGCGCGGTGACCGACGGCCTTCAGCTCAAAATACTGCTGGAAGAGACTCACCGTGGGTCATACCCCACAGAACGCCTCGCACAGGTGCGCGAAGATAGACAAGTGAATGAAGGACTACGGGGACAGGTTCTCCGGCCATAGCTCCGTAAAGGCAAAAAGATCCGCCATGAACTGCGATTCCGGCGCGCGGAACCCGCACATGGCCGAGCTCTCGAAGCACACCAGCTCGGTAGGCTGGGGCTCTGGCTCCCAGGCTGCGCCAGGAAGCCTCCAAGAACCCGGCTTCACGAAGCCGTCTCTCTCTAATTCCGCCATCCTCTCCATCGAGAGAGCGCTATCTCCAATGAACAACATGGTCGCCGGGAGCAGGAAAACAAGGAGGCGAGGGATAGGATGGAAGAATGAAAATGGAGGTAAGGGGGATGTTCTGCGATAGGGGTTTCCCCAGGGACGTTGCCTTATCAAGGAAGGCAACGGTCGAAGCGGAGATCGTAGGAGTCGTGCCCAGGGAGGCGTAACCGCCCCACCTTTCAGTGGAATCAAATTTAATGCTCAAGCCTTTCGCCCCAGCGGCTCCAAAAAAACCCTAGCCAAATCTCCCGCGTGGCGCGTAAGGGTTGGTTTTCTCTAAACCTCAGACCGGCTCGCCACGCGACCCGCTCGAGGCTCGGGGCTGGCTGTTGGTGATTCATGAGCGGCCCATCCCGAGGTGGGCCTTGGGCCAATTTTGTACCGGCCAACCGCGCGTGTAGGAAGACTAAAAAGGTCACCCTTGGCCGTACCAGAGGAAGCGTCTAACCCGCCAAGGTCTTCCCTGGGCTTGACCGAGTCAACCGCGTCCTCAGAGGCATCACGCACCTTCCAGGCTATTGTTAGCCCGGAGGAGGGGCCCACGAACAGTCCGCCTGTCCCTTGGCAAGTGGCGACAGCTGTCATATCCCACCATACTTTTCCGGGCCTTGACCGGGAAGAACTGTACCTCCCCGGGGGGATCCGCAGCCCAGGGAGGGCGCGCGAGCAGCTCGCTTTGTCGTTTGCCCCTTGGTCGTTTGCCCCTTGGGCAGATGGCAACTGCTGCCACGCTACGCGACGCCCCCAACGGATGGCGCGGGGCTGACTCGGTCCAGTCAATGCTATATTGGGGATAAAGGGAAAGTGTTTTCTTTCTAAAGCAGGCTTCTTCCCCGTATTGGCACTCCCAGACGAACACGTGTCCAGTACTAACCAGACCAGCTTCTCTTTGCAGGCCACAGACAGGACGGAACCCCGGAATGAGATGAGGGCACCGCCACTAAAGCAGAGATAGGCGCGGGCCGGCCATATCAGCTCTGGGAGATCCGCCATGTCTATAAAAGGAAGGACTTGCCCAACGTAAGGGGGATCCTCTTGATCAATCTCTCCTTGGCGCCCAGAATCCGAAGCTTCCTTAGCAGTAGTCATAGTCCTTAGCCACCTGAGTGTCCGAAACTCCCTTGTAAGCTCGGGATCGGTGCCTTCGGATCCGATCTCGGCACCTTTGTACTGTTTCCACCATATAATCAACGAATGCTGGAGTAGAGCTATTACCCAACAGTGGGGGCTCGAATCAGGGTAAAATCGCTTGTGTCTTCATGGTTTGTATTGCTTTCTCTCTTTCTCCCTCTCTTTCTCACCGTACGACGGATCTGTACTCTGATCGCCAAGTCGCACCGGGCGCTGTCCAGGAAGACCGCGCGGCCTGAGCCCCCGTGAGCTCGGCAGCCGCCCTGGGCTGCTGGGAAGGGTTGTCGTTGGGCCTCACTCCAACTACAAATTCGTCTGCCGATCCGTGGACCCGCTGCCCTCAGAGGCGCGTCTCCCAGACACCGACATAAGTGTCTGCTAACTTACTAGTGTATGATGTTCATGGCGTCGTTGATATTAACGACGATTAATGCTTGGACTAACTATAAATTTCGGCCTCCATGATTGCCTGCAAACTTGCGAAGTGCTAGATATATCTGTACTACCTTCTTCATCTGATCTAGGATCCCTCGGAGAACAAATTAAACTAACTATAGATTGTAAAAATTAATCATGCCACACCATCATTCATAGTCAACTGACCTTAGCGCCTTTCGGGCTACGTGGTTCTCTTAGTATATATAAGCATGTAATTTACGGTGTAACCATCATGCAACCGAACTATCAAAAGTTATAAAAAGTTCTAAAAAAATTTGTAGATATACTCTTCAACTTACTCTATCTTTGTACAAAATTTCAAGTTCAATTTCGTTCTATATTGAAATTTACAAAATAGATAAAATTATATCAATTTTGAACTCGTCAAAGCCGTAAGTTATTTTCTTTTTTATAACTCTTAATATAAAATAAAATTTGTTTTGAAACATTATACATAGGTACAGTTGACGGTGTGCTCTCCACTCAACCACTGCGGATCACACCCCTATCAGATTTTCTACGATGCTAGCCGATCAGCTCGAGCTCGGTTCGATTTGAGCGTCGGGCATGACAAAGAGCGACTCACAGGGTTTACCCAGGTTCGGACCCCCTCGCGGGTAACAGACCTACTCCTGCCGAGCCTTAGCTCTTTTCTTGTTGTGGTTGTATGGAATGCGATTACAGAATGCTTTCGGGACCCTCTCCCCTCTCTCTGCGCCCCTTTTATACAAGCCTCGAACTGGCGGAGAGAGCCGAGGGGTAGGCAGTACAGTACTCCCAGTACACTGATAAGACACGAGGACGCGACAGGAGAGACGAAAACGTGCTGCTGCCGAGCGGCGCCGCCCACGCGTGTCTCGCAAGTGACCTCTGACCCGTGTGAACACGCCGGTGAGACTGCGGGCGGGACCCAACTTGCACCGCCTGACGCGGGCGGCCAACCTGATGATGGCGAACTCTCTCTGCCGGTCAATTCCACTGCGCCACAGTGACAGCTTGACAGACCCGCAGAGGTCACTGTGGCAGTAATCATCTCTTCATCTGTCTATCCGCGCGTAGTGTCGCATTGAATGCGCATGTCCTTCGCTGCAGAGGAGAGCCTTCGCCCAGAAGACTCCTTTAGGACGCTTCTTGCTGCGCGGGCCCCACCTGACAGTGAGGGACCTCTCGCGCTCGCCGAGGGGCTCGCCTACGCGCTAGGGCCTGATCGCCCGCCTGACGCGTGGGGCCCTCGCCCGATGCTCTGAGGAGCTCGCCCACACGCTGGGGTCTGGTCGCCCGCCTGACGCGTGGGGCCCTCGCCCGATGCTCTGAGGGGCTCGCCCAGACGCTGGGGCCTGCTCGCCCGCCTGACGTGTGGGGCCCTCGCTTTGCTTCTGAGGGGCTCGCCCACACGCTGGGGCCTGCTCGCCCGCCTGACACGTGGGGCCCTCGCCCGGCTTCTGAGGGGCTCGCCTACATGCTGGGGCCTGCTCGCCCGCCTGACGTGTGGGGCCCTCGTCCGGCTTCTGAGCGGCTCACCCACACGCTGGGGCCTGCTCGCCCGCCTGACGTGTGGGGGCCTGCTCGCCCGCCTGACGTGTGGGGCCCTCGTCCGGCTTCTGAGGGGCTCGCCCACACGCTGGGGCCTGTTCGCCCGCCTGACGTGTGGGGCCCTCGCCTTGTCTTCTTTTAGACTCTTTATACCCCGGTATTTATTATACCGACAGTAGCCCCCGGGACCACCATGATACGCGAACCGTCACGCCGACAACTCCTGGGGGGCCTACCCCCTGCGGCAGCCGTACGCCTGATTCTCCACCTGCGCACGATCTTCCTTGGGGAATCGCGCCACTTTTCGCGGGTAATCGAAACGCGCGGGGCATAATGGCGCCACACGCGTGAGTGGGGACGGAATCCAAACCGTCGCACTTGCTTCAATCTTCTTTGCCTATAAAAGCTTCTCTTCTCTGCGCTGCGATGGGTTCCTTTGCACGCTATGTCCTCAAACTGCTACTCACCTTCTTCGCCACCGCTGCACAGCTTTTTCACCAACACCACCGCCAATCTTCCGCCAATCTTCCCATGGCTCCCAAGCGCAGCAAGGGCCGCCGTGGGGACGCCGGTTCAGCCGCGCCGCCGCCTGGCTCGATCTTGCCTGCCTCCGCCGCCGATGAAGATACGGTGACGCGGCTCCGAGTATTTGTGCCATCATCCTCCGCCTGGTTCCGTGCTGGTACCATGGCGCCAAGCCCCCGGGACGGGGAGATCATTACCTTCACCTGGGGCAGTGCTGGCGGGGCTGGTCCCGCCATATTCTGAGTTCTTCCTGGGGGTGCTCGCCTTTTATGAGATCCAGGCGGCGCACCTTCCCCCCAATTCCATCGTGGCGCTAGCCATCTTCGCCCACCTCTGCGAAATATTCGTGGGGGTGAAGCCAAGCCTCCCGCTCTGGCGCCGACTCTTCACGCTGCACGCGAGCACGCGCCCGAGCGGGATTGGGAGCTGCTACTTCTCGCTCCGCGAAGCCGCCGCCGTCATCCCGGTCGCGATCAAGTCCAACTGGAAGGACTAGCACCGGCAATGGCTGTACGTGGAGGATTCCAGCGGCTGCGACGATCTTGCCTTCCCCGAGGGCCCTGCAGAATCCCTCGACAGCTGGGGGTCTCAGCCTAATGCCTCAGCGGAAACAGAGGCGATGGTGGCGTGCATCGCTGAGCTCCGCCGCAATGGGCTCACCGGAACCCACGTGGCGGCGGACTTTTTGCGGCGCCGACTCTGCCCACTTCGCATGAGGACGCGCCCTGCCTGGCTGTATTATGGCGATGATGATGGGACCCGCATTGCCCCTGGAGGTAAATACTCTTGCACTCTTTTGGATCTTGTGACTTCGTGGAACGTCCTTTCATCTTTTTTGGCTGCTTGCCAATTGGTTGCTTCTTCTTTGCTGCCTCCCATGGAGGTTTCTGGTCCGGCGGTCCAGGTGGCTCGGGGACCCTTGCAAATCCACGAGCCTTCGTCGACGACCGCCGAGGCTCCTGCGGCCGCCGCTCCTCCCGTCGTGGCGGCCGACTCCGACCGCGCTCTCAGGAAGCGCCGCCTCATCCCCTCCCTGGACGACGACGATGATGAGGGAGAGGCGAGCCCAGAAAGGCTTTGTCCTTCGGCCCCTTCCACAGGGGACTCTGCTGCTGGCGCCGCCGCTCCGCCAGCGGGCGAGAGCGCGGTGACTCTTCCAGAACCGGCGCCGTCTGCGCCGGCTTCTTCCGCGCCGGCACCTTCTGTGCCGACACCGACTACCGCGCCGGCTTCACTTGCGCCGACGCCCCTTGCGCCGGCGCCCACCGCGCCAGCTTCCGTCGCGCCGGTGCCTCCTGTGCCGGCGCTCGCTTCGACCGTACCGACGGCGGTGGCTCCTGCTCCACGGCCAAGTGGCCTAACGCTGCCCCCCTCTACCTTCACTTTTGGGGGGCATCGCTTCAGGGCATCGCTTCAGGTAACTTTCTCTACATTCACGCATTTTCTCGTTAGGGTTAGCATGCTGAATACTTTTTCGCATACCTGGGGCTTTAGGCTCCGCCCCACGCGATCCGCCAGCCCCCAGCTTGCCCGCTGCCCCTTCGACGGGGACGGCGCCTTCAGGTGGGGAAAGCGCGCCTGCGCTGAGGCTGGAGGATCCTCCAGCCGCTGCAACCGCTGACGCCAACGCCATTTCCGCCATCGCCGCCGACGTCGGGCGCTCCTTCGAAGCGCTCCGTGCCCTCTCCCACACCTGGGCGACGCGGGACAGCGCTCTGGCTTTGGCAGAGCGGACTGTTGGCGAGTTGCGGCGGTCCCTCGAACAAGAGGTTGCCGCGAGGGAGACGGCGATGCGTGAGGCTGCAGCGGCGCAAGCCGCTGCCGCCTCGGCCACCAAAGACGACCTTCGCGCGGCGCACTCTGAGCGCCTCCGAGTCCTCACCGACATGCTGCGCACTGCCTACCGCGACTTCCATGACATCCTGTACCCACTGGGCGTCACGCTGTATGCCCCGCTGGAGGAGACTGCTGCGCAGTACGCTGGCGCAGTGGGGCGCACCGCCGAGAGCCTGAAAGATCTGCCGGCGGTGCTACAAGCGCGGGCGATCGAAGATGGTCGCCACGGCGCCTTTGAGGCAGCGCGGTTCGTCCTGGGCAACTGCCTTGCCCAGAACCCCGCACTTGACCTTGACGCCGTCACTTGGGATCCTTCACGCCAATTGGACCGAGACGAACAGTCTCGGGTCGAGGTCGCCGCCGGCCGCGTATCGATGATGGGCGGCGCTGCACCGGCGGAAGATGACGATGACAAGGAGTAGCTGAACTCCCCCGTTCGTTTTGTCTTGTATAAAAACCTGTCAATATCAATGCAAACTTTTGCTCTTTTGCCACGAGTCTCGATTAAACTTCACGCAAATTTCTTACTTGCGAAAAGAATAACTGAGGCACCTGACTGCCAAAAGCTTTAGACAGAACGTTCTATTGTAAGTGAGAGCTTTTTCCTCAGGCATCTGGTTACTTCAACCCTTATGGCCTCTCGCAAACCGACCTCAAGCGTTACGTGGCGAGAGCTTAGCTTCAGGAAGCGGTCTAGTCGCTGGTGCCGTCGTTCGCGCATTGCCCAGACCGAATAGACACACCAGGCTAGAGCTCTCCTTCCATCCGCCTTACCTCGCCCAACCGCAAGCTTGAGCGTTTGCTTTTGCGACTAAGGGGCCATCAGCCTTAAGTACTTTTTCTCTACCAGCTTTCAACAGAATGTTTTCTAACAGACTTTTCAAGGCTAAGCAGCTGATCGCCGAAAGCTTTTAGACAGAACGTTCTGCTGAAAGTGAGCGCCTTTTCCCTTAGGCGTCTGGTTACTTCAACACTTATGGCCTCTCGCAAACCGACCTCAAGCATTGCGTGGCGAGAGCTTAGCTTCAGGAAGCGGTCTAGTCGCCGGTGCCGTCGTTGGCGCATTGCCCAGACCGAACAGACACACCAGGCTAGAGCTCTCCTTCCATCCGCCTTACCTCGCCCAACCGCAAGCCTAAGCGTTTGTCCTTGCAACTAAGGGGCCATCTGCCTTAAGTACTTTTTCGCTACCAACTTTCAACAGAATGCTTTCTAACAGACTTTCCAAGCGAAAAAGAACAGGTGCTCACAGAAAGAACAGAAGTTATCTTTATATTGCAGATGGCTTTGTACATCGCAGCCCCCGAGACAAGCGGGGAAGGAGGAAGACCATGCCGCTCGTCTTCAAAAGGAAGGCCCAAAAAGCTCTTGAAACAGCTACCTACGGGTAGAACTTTCTCAGCTGCTCGACGTTCCAAGTGTTCGCCAACTCGCGACCATCCTCGAAAGCGAGCCTGACTGAGCCTGGGCGGGAGACTCGTCGGTTACTTCATACGCGACAAGCGGAGAAGTGGAGTGGTGATCATCCGCGCCTAGGACGAAAACCTCTCGGTAGTTTCAAATCTCAGCGCTCCCGTCGGACTCTGAGTCAGAAGCGGAGAGGCTGACTTGTTCGCTTTGTCCTATGGGTTGGCCACCATTGATGACACCCACTAACATAGATGAATCTGATCCGAGTGGATCTGTGGTGCTCACCGACTGGTTATCTCCTATCCGAATAACCGAGGAATCCAGTGCGAGAGTCGCGACGGAATTCTCGAGTCCGGAGGGAAATTCAGCCGAGGCCGAAGAGTAGTTGGGCGGAATATAATTCACGCCCGAGCGGTCCAGCCCGCCAAGTTCTTTTTCGTCTGCCTCCAGAGGAGGCGCGAAGGCAAACAGCGAGGGGGTCAATCCGTGGAAGGCGCTTGCTAAATTCTCGAAACCATAAGGCAATGGGTCACAATGATTTTGCGCGCCTCCTTGCAAAGGAATCTCTCCAGGGGGAGAGAGGTGAAGATTGCCGATGCCGTCGGCGATGAAGTCCAGGGTGCCGAAGCGAAGAGATTCTCCTAGCCTCATGGCGACGTACGGCGATCTTGAAAAAGTCATCTAACTTGAGAGATGATCTTGACGCTGCCCCTTACCGGCGCGCCAACTGTCGGCAGGTGACTAACTGGGGGGGTCACCACCGGCAATGAATTTGTACGGAGGACGCTAATCAAGAACTAAGTTAAATGGTAACACAAGGCAGGGTTGGACAGGTTCAGACCCTCAACGGAGGAGGTAATACCCTACTTCCTGTGTTCTGGGATTATATGGTGAATCAAGATGCGGGATGATGCTATACGCTCTAGACTTAGATGCCTATTAGAGCTATATGCCGATGGCCTCTATCCCCTCCCTTTATATAGCATAGGGGAAGATAGAGTTACAGGATATCTCAGGATCCCTGATAACTAATTCTGGTATGCAGTTACATGGAATGCACGTGTTGATCTGCTAATTACATGGAGATAGATTATATCCTCAGGAGCTCCCTTGCGGCTCAAGCCACGCGTAGCCCGAGTGGTCTTTATCTTCAACCGGCCAACTTGGATCGCCCCCTATCTGCTCCCTTATGGGCCTTCTAGATGATACCCGGGGCCCATATAGTCCACACCATATGAGTTTATGACAGTGAGACAGGATGTCATGTACAGAAAAACGAATTCTAAAGATTGCCACCGAGTCAGTATTATTCTGAGTCCCTCCACTACGCCTCCACCACTGGTAATGACTTCGGAGTGCGTTTTCATTAGTGCTGGCGATACACAGTTTCCTCTTTCCCTTCAGCCAGCTAGGTTGACGCGAAGGAAGAACCTATGCCGGTCATGGAGGCTACTACCCTAGAGGGCATGGACGTCTTGGCTACCGTTAGGCCGCTGAGTACCCGACGCGGTACATTAAGGACGTGTTTGGTGTAAGGAACGCTTTAATTTGAGATTACCTAGTCGATGGACAATGTCTTCTGATGTTTTTTACCGGATGAAATGGTGACCCTAATTTGGCTAAGAACTGCTCACTCCGGACAAGTCGATCTGGAGTCAACCAGTCCAGCGACTCAAACCAAATAGCGGACGTGGGTTTGGATTCTGGATTGGATTGGCCCATCTGGCAAACCAAACAAGCCGTAAGGGTTATAAAGTGGTTGATATTGTAGTTTTGGTCCCCATGTCAGCACCACGTCAGCTCTAGGGATGTCATATGACAATTTTGAACCAGGACGAACCCACTTAAAAAGATTAGGGACCCAAAACAGCAATTTCATATAATGGGGACTTGGATGAGAATCGACTAATAGTTTAGGGACCGTCCATTCATTTTACTCTTTTTTATACCCATCGGATACATATGTGATGTGCTCAGCCTGCAGATCAATCTCCTTCTTAAAAGACCATTTGAATTGCTGCGCTCTATAGTTGGTTACGTATATATTTTGTAAAAGAATATATTATATTTTTCGCTCTTTTTTGGGAGTTGGTTTATTTTCTTCTATGAATAAAACCCTCCCCTTATCGTTTCTCGTTATCTCGCATGTAGTTCGCGTACTACCCGGCTAAGTACCCGGTAAGCGATTTGTACTCATCCGTATAATATTCGATATTCGTTTTCTACACGACCGCAAATACCCGTAACAGTTACCGTATCCGATCCAATTTTGAGCTTTTTGTATCCGACCTGATATCTGAAAAAATAAATTAGGATAGGATATGATATGACCTACTACGCGACATACCTGACCCGTTTTCACTCCTAGACAGATGTTCCACCTCCAGCTCCGACTCCTGCTGCCCCAGCCGCTCCGTCGTCACCAAACAAGCTTGACGGGTAGCAACAATAGCCGTTTTGTCAATAGCTAATTCCGCCGGACTTCCGATCCTGGTGAGAATCCGCAATGTTCAGAGGCACCTTGGGTGATAGATCGAAGCCTACATGGCTACATCCTAGGCAGGTCTTTTGTAAATACTACTATGTGCTCATACCCTATTCTGATGCAATGAAAAAGTCTTTTACCTTTTGTTAAGCACACGAACTTCTGTGATGTCCTTGGCTTCTTATATACGTAGACGAGCTATAGATTAGTTGTTCATATTACATCATAGATGGCATACTGCAGGTGGTCTCGGGGCATCTGCATCCTGTAGTTGCAAAGAGCAATTATGTCACTGACATGTGGGTTCCGCATAGGCCCACCACCCTCTGGCCCACATGCAGTGACTCAACTGCATGCTCTTTGCAGTTAAGTTCACAACGGTAGAGGATCCCATTCCCTTGTAGTTGTATGCCTCGAAGTGGAACTAGTTGCGGAATGGTCCGAACTAGTCACTAGTAGTAGAAAGGGGCTCCATAAAACCTCAGGTGCCCAGTCATATCTATGGAAGCACGCGTGCATGATCGCTCCGATGTCCCTCAGCGTAGCCAAAGGTGGAGGCCGTGGAGCGCATATCGGAGAAATTGTTCTACGTCGACATCTATTTAAAAGTTTTTGAAGAACGTAAGTAACTAGAATATACGTACATAAAATAAGGGGCAAGGTAATAAAAGAAATTTTCACAAACAATTTAGCTACTGACTCAGATTTCTCATAAGTAAAAATATGTAAGGCTATTGTCCAAGGAATAGGGTTCATACCAATGTTTTAAATCGCCGGCTAAGCAATTTAGCGACAGGGCTGTCCAACACGCTAATAGCGGGCTAAATGGCGCTATAGCCGCTAATAGCCTGCTATAGCTGGCTATTTCCAGTAGCTAGCCCTTGCTCAAAAGGCTAATAGCGGGCTATAGTGCCTCTATAGCCGGCTATTTAAAACCCTGGTTCATACAATTGTATCCTCTAATACCACATCTGTCGGCCCCTAAAATTCTACATATCGTAGGGCCTTATGTTCAGCATTAGTCCTTGGATCAGTAGGCTACTGTAGATAACTACATAGTTAATTCATTTCATACATGTAGAAGTCTTACTTCATTATATCAGAGTATAATCCCAAAGGCTATGAGTTTACAAAAGGCCGACCAGTCAAATTAATATAGCAAGAGTAGCCAAATTATCATAGTAGCAAAAGCGGCAATCAACCAAAAGCTAGCGGCGACAGCTATGCAATCTAGCAAACGACCGGAGCAACACCCTAATCCTCTTCGTATAGTCTGCATACTAGGGATCTTTTTCTCCGTGGCATTCATAGGGGTCTTGGTTGTCGTTGCCATCTAGAAGAGTGAGTGTGTGCAAGGGCAAGTGCAGCAATCCACACTTGCGAGTTAACACCCAACCTAATTAATGCATATAGTGGTATAGGTTCCAAGGAAAGACTACAGGTTCCTTTATTTGCATAAAGCCAATTTTAAAATGCTTCATAAGCAGCATAGTGGTAAATGTTAAGGTTTCATTACATAGATATTGAGTGTCTCCAACCAACATTCCATAACCATGACCAACAAGATGTGAAAGGGATCTGATCTCGTGGAGCACATTAATATTTTCAATTAGTTTGATGTAGATCCGACAAAGTTGATTGTTACTGTTAATGATGAAAACAAGACCATTGTTCTTTACCTGTTGCCACCGTCTTATGAGCATATAGCCACTACTTTGATGTATGGCAATAAAAGTAATATTAGTACTCAGGATTATTGCAGTGGTGTAGCTCAAGAACAAAGTAGAAAAAATAATAATATCGATGTTAGTCAAAGGTGAACATAGTGGGGAAGTTGTGGATAAGAAAGGCAAGAAAAATGGGGAGCAACGGTTCAAGTGTATGGGGTGGCATATACGAGGAAGGAGTGTCAAGGGAAGGGAACAAGTGACAATGAGACATTGACTAAAGTTGATTCGTATAACAGGAAATGATAAAGTTGATTCATTTATACGACTAATGTGGCATATAGGATCTAAAATATGTCCAAGGCTTAAGGGAATCTAATTTCATTCGTGACGTTACATAAAAATGAGGTGGTGTTCTAGGCCGACGCAGATGGAAGGACCATCATGATAATGAAAGGTGCTTAGACTACGACGATATGGGATAGGAGGACATACATGATATAGGGAAGTTTATCTCTAAGTATACAGAGTATTGTTGTAGGGTTAGCAGTGTTCATTCTGGGCAAGGGTTCTAAGGATAAGTCAGAGCTCTCAGTACGTATTAAAGTTTCAACTTGCGTTTAAGTATACGAATGTTTGCATGGAACAATTTTGAGATTATATGTGGTGAAGTCATATTTTCTAAGGTGGAGTTTGTTTGGAATCTAAGTTGTAATAGGCAGGGTGAGGATAGATTTTGAGTCAGACTTCATACCCTATGCCTATATAAATGGAACATTGTCATTATAGCATGTCATGATGTCATAGCTATAGCAAAGGGGCATGTATCGGGTTAGTGGTTGGCATGTGTTCGTGACCCATGAGGCCCTCACAGATTTAAAGAGTAGGGATGGCAATGAGTGTGGGTCCTTCGGGTCCAGCCTTTGTGGACACAGACCCAAGACCCAGAAATTGAACCCAAACCCAAAAACTGTAATGGGTCCAAAGACAGACCCAGACCTAGACCCATCGGGTCTACTCAGACCCAAAAATTTATAAAACACCAAATATCATTCCAGAATCAGAAACAAATATACAGTACAACTATGTCACATATATAACAATTAGTAGCACTTCAAGAGCATATAAGCACCAAAATTAACAAGCCATCCAACTGGAAACATCACAAATAATCAAATATAAGCTACTTCTAGGTCAAGGGTGAATAACAATTAGGCCCACATGTTAGTTCTATAGTTTGAGTCTGGGTTCTCATTGGTCTAAAGTTAGACCCATACCTAGACCCAGACCTAGACCCATACCCAGGCCCAGACCTAAGCTTTCATACCCATGGGTCCACTCTTGGACCCAGACCGGAACCCATCGGCTCGGGTACCCATGAGTACCCAGACCCATGGATATTTTCTGCCACCCCTGTTATGGAGTCATGTTGAACTTCATTTGAGGAGGAGTGCCCATAATCGTGCCACATGGATGTAGGTAGTCATACTGAATTGCATTACCAAACATATCTAGTGTCATCAAGACATTGAAAGATGGTTAAATTTCTAACTAGGGCAAGTGAAAGACATAGAAGAGCTCCCATAGATGCAACAAAAGGTAGTGGTCACTTCCAGAGAAATATTTTATAACCGAGGAAGACACACTTCAAAGCTCGAGGTTGTAACTTGTTCTCACTAATGTGAGCATATGTCGCACATCCAAATACCCTCAAGTGATCATATTCAGGTGGTTTTGCTAGACTAAACCTCCTCTGATGTCTTATTTTTTAGGACAGGTGATTGGCTAAGTAGCATGTTGCGGTAATAATCTTTGTCCACAGAATTTGTGGTAGCCCAAACATGGGAGAGAATGCAACAACTTCTCTTCAATAATGTTTTGTTTATACGTTTTGCTACCCCATTTTTTTTTGTGGAGTACTAACATTTGTGTAGTGTCTAGATACATCGTCGCCTCGACAATATGTCTCAAACTCTCTCGAGCAGAACTACATCCCATTGTATGATATCAAATATGTGACCTATCTTTTAGTTTTTTTTCCACCATAGCGTACCTTTGATGTAAACAAGCAAAAGTCCTTGGACTTTCAGATTTTTTTACACAAATAATAATAGAGGGAGAGGCTCTCACTATGGAATATAAATAAATATATAAAGAAGTTACAAAGGACAATAGTGGACTTTAGGATGTAGACCCAAATTATCCTACTAAAATCATCAACAAAAGTCAACAAATGTTTCCATCTCCAATTGATGTGGTCACTACATAGCCATAAATCATTATGCACATAAGTCAAGAATGACTCTTGTTGTATAGACATACCTAGTGAATCTCAAATGAGTTTTCTTCTCGAAGATCCAACTCTTACAAAACTATAGACTATCTGTCCTCCGACTGCCTATTAGACCACAATGGCACAACTTATCTATTTCACGCGCTAACAAGTGTCCTAGTCTCACATGCCCCGATTTAATCATGGTGTCATTATCATTCTAAGAACTACATGAGAGTAAAGCTACCCAGTAAGCAAACTATCCTATAAGAAATACAAACCATCTGTATCTAGAGTAGTAAGACACACAAGGAGGTCCTGAACATCTTTATCTGATAGTTGAGCCACAAAGTTGTATCCTTTCCAATCAAATACCTTGCTGCTCCTCTGCCTCACTTCTCGATATCATGCTCGTTGTGCCTTCCCAACCCCATTCTTTCCTTCCTATACAGCTGCCACATCGCCGCTCCTTCCCTTTCTTGCTACCCCATCCGTAGCCTCACAGCTCCCTTCCCAGCTAATTGCTGGCTTGATGCATCACTGTCTTCTACTCTGCAGTCTCTGTTCAGTGTTCACTGCATCCTACCTTGCTTCGACAATGGCCTCCTCTAGCGGTCGCTCCCTAGCAAATATGGTGGTGGTGCCCTTATAACATGGCATGTTTTGTCTGATTAGTTGAATGTGAGCTTAAATTATGGTGATATGAACATGTTTAGGGCATTTAAAGTAAACCATTTTTGTCCAATTTAGTTAGATGTGAGAAATCATATGCACACATTTTACATTATATATTTTTTTCAATGCTCGACCGCTATACGATAGCCCGCAATAACTTTTGTAGTATTTCTAGGACTTCACCGTAAAACCATAAAAACACGATTTAAAACCTTGGGGGTACTAGTTTAATACAGGCTGAAAAATACTCCATAAATACCCGACGATACGGGTCAGATATAGGTAGCCAGAGAATAAAATTCACCTGTACCCGGATAGCCTAATGTGTTCTAACTCAAGCCTTGTTTGTTTGAGCTGAAAGTTGCTAAAAACTTTACTTGGAAAAAATCGTGACCCCTTAAAAGATATTTTAAAGAGTTCCAAAAATTATGAAAAAAAATTATTTACGAACTTTAAGAACTATTTAAAACCCCACAAAAATGGCTGCAAAAAATTATTACATCATTTGGATTATACAAAAATAATAAATTTTCATTGAATTAAAATTAATTTAATTTAAGCTGAAGCTGAAACAAACAAGGCTTCAGTTTCCATGGTCCAGTAACCCACTACCAATCAACCATAGTCCACGAATTAAATACTGTTCTGAGTTTAATTTAATTCGAAATTAAAAATTTTTTTTGCCGTTTAATAAAATTAAAAAAATAGCCTCCTGGCGCCCGCTGATCAGGCGCTATATATTAATCGCCCGTTCAACGGGCGTTTATAAAACCGTATAGTTATTAACGCCGAACCAACGGGCGTTTAATAGCTCCAACGGCTCGCGGTACCGTTGCGGTAATAATCGCCCGTTCGTCGGGCATTTATTCACTGTCGCATAAAAACCGCCCGTTCGTCGGGCATTTAAAGCGGCGCGGGTATTGATCGCCCGGTGGACGGGCGCTAAATCTTCCTTTTCCCTCGCGCGGCCGGCGCTGCATCGCCACAGTATTCATTTGCCCCAGCGAGCGCAGCGGCAGAGAAAGAGAGGAGAGGAGAGGAGAAAGAGGAGGAGGAGAGGAGAAAGAGAGGGAGGAGGAGGAGAGGAAAAGGAGAGGGAGAAGAGGAGAAAAAAGAAAAGGTAATTTTTAAACTCTTTTGTATTATTATTTCGTAATATTTGAAAACAAGGTAGGTTAGCAATATGCCACATGATAAATTGAATATTTCGTTTAGCGATTAGGTTTCGATAAAAACTAGCTATATTTTCTGTTATTTTTCTGTACATTTGATTTAGAGGTTTAAATTAGGATAATATTCCGATATGGTTTTTGTATGACATATGTAAATTAGTTTTAGGATTTATTATAGACTATGTGCGGTATATTATAGACTATATTTAGTGTTATAACTAGGGTTATAAGGTAGGGTAATACGTTGATTTAGTGCGTATATTTATTTTTTTACAGTTTACGGTTAGGGTTTATAAATTCCGAGAATGTGTAGGCCTGTCGTTAGGGTAGTAGCAGGCTCGTTTTATATGAAGTATAATGCACGTAGGTTTAATGCATAGTACAAAGGATTAAAAGCGATAAATGTAAACAAGGGAGAGGTGAAGACCGTTTTTCCTACGCTGGAGTCCCAATCAAAATCGAGATATAGATAGGAAGACAAACAAGGGAGAGGTGAAGACCGTTTTTCCTACGCTGGAGTCCCAATCAAAATCGAGATATAGATAGGAAGACAAACAAGGGAGAGGTGAAGACCGTTTTTCCTACGCTGGAGTCCCAATCAAAATCGAGATATAGATAGGAAGACAAACAAGGGAGAGGTGAAGACCCTTTTTCCTATGTTGGAGTCCCCAATCAAAATTGAGATATAGAGCGTGCGCGAATGGGCGTGCCGTAGCGTACGCGGCTACGCCCAAACGCACAGGCTCATAGATAGGAAGACGAACGATTTGGCTGAAACAGAGGAGGAATCCAACACAAATCTTAATGGAGGCTGTCCAAATATTTATGAATTCTGATATTTCCATCCAAGCCAAAAACACAAAAACCATGGCTAAAATAAAATATGGGTAGGTAGAAGCATAGCTAGGCCGCCGATTGATGTAATAATGCTGTCGCATCGTATTCTCCTTTGGTCGTCGTACGTTTATACGCATTTCCTCCTATCTGGATCGATCGATCGATCCATCGGACTGGAGGACCGACCGGGCGGGCCTTCCGTTTGATAAGTGGCAGTGGAACCTGGCTGGCTTCATCCATGGTAGGTAGGTGTTTTATTATCATCTGCATCGATGGGTTATCCGAATTGATATATCGTTATCGATCGTACGTATGCATGCATGGCTCAGATCCACCGCGCGCGCTCATTCAATTGGGTCAAAATCAATTGCTACCCGTCCCCGAAAATTGATGGGCTCGTTTGATTACTGTATGTGTTCAAGCAAGCATGCATGGGTCGTTTAATGGCCGTTCATTCATTCCTCCTGGTATATATATATATCCTACACGAATGAAATGGGTAATATATATGCTAGACCTGAATGACATGAATGGGTGATATATATGCTAGACCTGAATGACACGGTCAGTATAATTTTACCAATCAAGTCCGGGCGTGATCGTTGACGTGTTTCGATCCACCATACTTATTTTTTTTTTAATCGAAGGGCAAGTCTAATTGTAGCTCCATCTTGTCTCAAATTTCGATTCTATTTTTGTAATAAGATTGAAGTAAAATATAAGAGAGAGAAATGTATGAAAAATAGGTTAATGATTTTAAAAGTGGAAGAATAGTATTAGGACGAGGCTAGGATAAAATTAGCATATTAAACTTGTTCTAACGAGTATTCTAGATTAGAACATCCTAATACTGTAGAAAATAAAATATATGATAGAGAATATAAATTAATAGTGAAAAGGACATACGAATAGTAGCCGAAAGCGTGAGGTGATCTTAATCAGGACGTAAATGATGGCCTTGCCTCTCCACATCCGTCCCCATCTTCAGTTTTCACCGTATACGTCTTGTCTCTGCTACATGTGATAACTGATAAGGACTGGGCTGCTCTGTGTGTGATAAGCGCACGTGTATGGATTGGAATTTGGGACCTCCATGATGGATCGACAACGACTCCATGAGACCATGACTCCATCGTGATAGGTGAGCCAAAATTGGGAGCAAAACTGTGGGCAGGTCAATCGGAAGGCAGCTAATTAGCCGTGCATGAGCATTACTTACACACACATGCCCCTGCATGTAATTATATTCGTATGCATGGGATCATGAAAATTAATTAATTACCGAGAGTTTTTAGTTAGGTTTGGCCACAGACGACACCATCAATCATCGCACGAACACGAAGAGTTACAGCAGAAGCATGCGCTCCAGTGGGCAGCGTCCTATTTTATAAGAAGCGTTAACTAACTTTTTTTTTAAAAAAGATTGGTTAGATTTTACGATAAAAATGATATCATTTAATTCGTACTTAACGGATTTTTTAATGACTATAATTTTGTTATTAAAAATAATGTATTATAAAATATATTAAAAATCAAAAGTGTTGTTTCAAAGAGAGTTAAATTAAGTCTTACATAATTCAGAAATGCTAATACATGGTATACTGTTGTAATGGTATATGTGTTTCATGTATTCAAATGTGGTGTTTCATGAACATATTATGTGTTGTATTTTATGAATGTTTCACATCTTACATTAGGTGTTTCACACAATGTTTCATGTAAAACACCTACACCATATCAATGATGTACTATTTGCTAGTAGCTCTCTATAAAATTGGACGAAGGGAATAATTACTAATCGGCCGAATGCTTGAATCGGTGAACTTTGATCCGGATACAATCGGATTTACAAGGTGGTTCCCAGAAATTTTTGAGCCGTAAAAACCACTGCCCACCGACTTATCAATTAACTGGCAAAACCAATTATGAGTAGCTATCACTGCCTCCGTTCTTTTTTATTTGTCGTCGTTGATTTTTTGACATGTCCTTTTATCATTCGTCTTATTTAAAAATTAAGTGGAAATATACAAAAATATATATCATATTTAAAGTACATTCAATATATGATAAAACAAATCATAACAAAATAAATGATACTTAAATTGTTTTTTAATAAGACGAATGGTCAAAAAACATGTCTAAAAGTCAACGGAAATAAATACAAAAGATCGGAGGGAGTACAACCGTTTGATCGTTAAAGCCAAATGGTTAATCGCTCTAAAACCATCGCTAGGCGAACAATTATTTTAAACCATTCGGTCCATATGCGCGCACGTACGTGCTGAGTCCATTTGATTAGCACATGCTGCAAGAATGCATAGCTTCGATGTATGCACATACTTCTTTTAAATTCGTTGATCGTTACAAGATCAAGAAGTTTTGCTAAATCCCGTGAACGCAGGTAGGTTGGCCGATGAATCGATCAATGGCCAGCATGCGGACAATCATTACAAGGCGACCGGCGGCGGGCAGTGAGGTGGACATGGCCACCGCCGGCGGCGGCGGCGGCGGCGGAAGGTTGGAACAAAGGCCGGGACTCGTCAAAGAGGATGGCAAAATCACTCCATCACTGAAGAAGAAGACAGATAGCGCCGGAGGAGGAAGGATGAGGAATTGTTGCCAATGTGTAGCGACGGTGGTGACGAGGATGGAGTGTTACTGCCGGAGGAAGGAATGGGGTGCAGTAAGGTATGGTTTTTGCTGTTTTGCTGGGTTACATAGGGGATGATCCTAGCCTTTAATCCAAGGTAAGATGGGCCATGTAATCAACTGATTTTTTAAAAAAAATATCCAACTGGTCAATAGTCAAAATCATTATTTTAAATAAAGTGTAACTGAACCAATAAATAGGTTGACCTTAATGCATATTATTTTTATTTAATGAAATTATTAATTTCCGGTCTATACGTCTAAAAATGTATACAACCAAATTTTGTCATACAAAACATTATGTGCATGTTCAGAGTGATCGAGCTGAATAAATAAGATTGTTGAGCTAAATGTTAAGCTTGACCTTGAGATGTTCTTGAATATGCTTCAAGAAGCTGGTCTGCTTTGTTTATCTTATTATCAAGAAGCTCTTAGGGATGGTTTCATGATAATAAAAAAAGACTAGAAAAACAAAATTATTTTTCCTTTTAATTAGGCTTAAGCTACTCCAAATATGCTACATAACTTATAACAATAGCTCTAAGAACTTCATCGGTATTGTAGTAAAGGCACCCACCTCCAACATCGGAGTGGGAAAAAACCATACAGCCTAGGGAGCATTAATAAGCAGGAGCCACAAGGGACCCTGCATGCCCCGGGTCATCCTAGAGAGACAACCATTCATGGAAGCAACCACTTGAGACCCTCACGCGGCCCACATACAACCCTATGTCAACAATCGTATTGGAGCCACTCAAGGCCCTTCACAACTCAAGGCCAACCCTAGAGACAAACATTGCACAAGAGCCGTTCGAGGACCTTCTCAACCTAGAGCCAACCCTAAAGACAAGCATTGCATCCGACCCGCCCGAGACCTGCACGGACAATCGACCCAAGATATTGAACGTTGTTTGAGTGTCTTCGGTGAAATGATTGGTCAAGCCATCCCGCAAAGTGCAACGGTCAAAAACAAGGCATTCCATTCAAAGATGCTTCGCCTCAACAAAGGTGACCTCGCTATGGTGAATGAACAAACTGATCGTGCCAACATCAATAATAGTACAAGGCCGACCACGCCCATCGCTCGGTCACCACGTGGCCTGCCTCCCCGCCCGGCGTCGCCACGACCGTTCGATCGCGTGCGCCCTTCAGATCTGGCCGTCCGTTCGATTTTTACGCATAAAAGAATTTTTTCGTCGCACAAAACAACAGCGCGGGCGGTTCGCTGGGCTGGCTAGCTGCGCCGGCTTTCGCGTCGACGCCCGCGGATTGAATTTCGCCCGCGCTACGTTTTTTCGTTTTTCTTCCCGCGTCCGCCCAAGTGCGCAGCGCGCGCCCGCGCTCACCAGCGTGGGGCCAGCTGGGACGCGCGGCGCTCGCCCGCGAACCCACACGCCAGCACGCCAGCATCGGCGTGCCACGGGCGCGCCAAATCGGCTAGTATAATACAAAAGAGCATTTCGTAAGTCTAGCATGCACGCCACAATTTCCAGAGTACTCTATTAAATCAATACATGTGGATAATGCTGGTGAATTCATCTTAAAAAATAGCAATGACTATTGTATGTTAATCAGAATAAATGTTGAAAATCTCGTAGCTCACATTTATACACAGAATGGTCTTGCAGAATTATTTATAAAACGGCTCCAATTAATTGCAACACCATTACTTATGAAGTCAAAACGCCTGACATCTGCTTGGGGCTATTTTGCATGAGGCCAACAAGTTATCATACTTCCTCCTCGCTATGGTTAGTTTTTGGCATAGAGCAATATACGTCCAATCTAAAGTTATTTTTTTTGGCCGATCAGAACGGCTTAACAGCTGAATAACTGAAATAACTGAATTTCGAGAGCTTCTCGAGATAGTCTCGAGATTCGGATCGATTTCATTTTACTTGCATTTTAAAACGTTAGTACCCATCTTAGTGACAATAAAAAAATAGACTCAAAAAACCTAAAACATATGACTTTTCAAAATGTAAATAAATAGTTAAGTTGTTAAACCGTTAACCTGTAAATTCTAAAAGAACAGAGCCTAAGAATTTTTGGTTTTGCGGTATATGTTCCAATTTCTCCACAAAATATTTGCCAACTGTTATTTTGATGAATCAAATTTCCCAACGTTAGGGGGTGGGGGCAGCAGTTGAATAAGGGCGGTTTTTAGAATGAAGTAGGGCATTGACTCCCTCCTATGCTTTGCCTGGCCATTGTGCTGCCTAGGCAATTTTCTATCTCCTCTCTCTTTTCTTCCCCTCCCTCTCTCCCAGATTTCTTCACTCTCCCCGGGTCTCTCTCTCCCCCACGCGTGTGCCTCTTCTCCACCACCCTTGCCGCCACTGCTACCCTAGCTGATGACACCCTAGCTCCCCGATCGCTCTCCCCACCCGATAAGCGCCTTCACCCTGCCACCACAGCCCCAGCTGCCTTCACTCCCTCCCAGGGCTCCAGCGGCGCCACCGCTGCCTTCACTCCATTCCCAACCTACCATAGGCGGCCGCCTCCCCCTAGGCATCCCTCTTACTGTCTCCAACAGGCTCCCCTAAAGCACCCTCTACCCTAAAATAGGGGACGGATTCTTCCCCTATGTGCTCCAACAACATTATCTATTCCGTTCCCTAAAATAGAGTTTTTCTCTCCATTCCCTTATATATAGGGGTTCTCTCTCCTCCCCCTATACAATTCTCCTTATAGGGAACGCTGTTGGAGGAGAAATATAGGGAGAGATTTTTTTAAGGGAACCTGTATATGAGGCTATAGGGGATCAAATTTAGGGGTTCCTGTTGGAGATAGCCTAGCCCGGCAGCAAACCCAAACCCTAAATCGGTAGCGATCCAAACCCGAACCCTAACCCGGTGTCTCACGACAGCGACGCGCGACGGAGGGGACGACGCCGGTGGCGCCAGCAAAGAGGAAGATGGCGGCGCGGAGCAAGTGCTCTCCCCCTCTCGCTGCCCATCCCGCCTAAATTTGTCTATGCCAGAGGTAGGGTAGGCAGTCGTCTGAGCGAGTAAACTGCCGCCCAGGCAACTGCGCGATAGCAAATCCAAATAAATTATTATCATTCTCATTTTGTTCCTCTCTCACGAAACAATGTGAACAAGAAATTCTGATTGTGCGGTATAGTATGTTCTAACAATAGCTGCTATATAAATGTATGTCTGTGAACGGGGTAACGTCAACTCTGATCAAATGATCACAAGATTCGTATCAATGTTAATTAATTGCTGTCGATGTAATTGGCCCTCATCGTTTGTGTCATGAAAGTGATCGATTGATATGGTTATCTGAAGCATGCATATGTTTGTGATCAGATCATTCACACGCTCTGAAATACTAGCCGCAAACCGCTCCCTGTAATATTCAGTTATACAAAAAGACTATGATACGACATATACCATCAAATTTCAAAACTAATCATTTCACATACGCGCGCGTCCATCAGATTTCGGCCGATAATTAATAGGAAATTAACACGACCTGGGCCCTTCAAGGTACTATTTACAGCAGTATAGCTCGATGGTATGACAGTTTGATTAGCACAGGAAAGTGATGAAAAAATTCGATCTTATCTCTTTGGGTACTGTAGCATCTGACTGTCAGAATCAGGAGTAATGTTAGCAAAAAAAAAAAAACACAGGAACAACCTGCGTAATGCCGATTGTCTAACCCAAATAAATTAATTATAGTGGAAGCATGAATGGTTTCACCCTGCCTTCGGTTGAGAAACCCCACCCCGGGCGACCGTCGGCTTTGGGTCTAACGCGTGCTTAGGGGTGGGGCCCATTTGATGAACTAGGCGAAATCCTAGCATCTAAGTATAAATAGGAGAGGTTCCCATCTACTATGTACACATCGGAAAGGCAATAAACAAATACACCTTTCCTACATATTCTATATTCATCTGTGATTGTTCTTCGTTGTCTATGATCTATGCACTGCTAGGCAATCTCGGATTACATCCGGTAGTGTGGTTGTCTAACACGGTAACACTTTCTACTTTTTTTTCGTTTCTGGCAGGGGACAACTATTTTGAAGCCACTTACTGCTGCTTATAGTAGCTAATTATGTGCAGTATAATATTATATCGTCTAGCGTAAGGTTGTTTGGTTCGAGGGGCCACTAGTATTCCTAGAAAAAATGGTTCACACTACGAATTTTCGTAGGACAATATTATTTCTTATTTTATATTAGATGTTTTGGAAGGTGGTAATTATATACGCTCGATTACCTTTTGAAAAATAATTGATTTTTCGTTACATCATCTGTCAAAGGGTTATAATCATAGAAAACACTATTAGTTATGACACAACACCATCCATAGAAATAGTATTAAGATCAACTTGCACTACTCTTACCCAGATAATGCACTTGTATGATATGCCATAATGCTTACACTATGAATTGTATATACGTAACGTACCAAATGATATCTTTTTCCTTGCCAGAGATGAAGCTTAAACATCTCAATCCAGCTCCTACCGTTCTTCTCAAGCTAGTCTACCTCTCTGTTGATCGCATCTACAGATCGACAAAAGAATTCAATGTCATCATAGAGAGAAACTATGCACAACAATCTGAAAAAAAAAAACTACCAACGCAGGAAGATACAAATTAATCCCAATAACCTATGAATAGATTAGGGATCAAGGGTACAATTTTTACCAACGATGTTATTGACAAGGTTATTGAAGGCAAACACACACAAAAAACTTATAAAGGACTTTACATATTATAATACAAAACTTCTCCAACGGCTACGCCACGACAAAAGACAAAACAAACTACAAACTCTAATCCTACAAATGTATATCCGTCTAGAAACATAAATCTTCAAAGCGATAGTAGGTCCACCTCGTCAACTCTGACGAGTTTGCAGGAGTTAAGGGGTGATGATGGAGGAGAGATTTGGCTAGGAAACTCCCTTGTCGCCGTTGATCGCCCTTGTTTCTTTTTCTTTTTCCTGGTCATGTTTCTTCTTCTCACTCCATTCCCAATTTTTTTTTGTGAGGTCACTCCACTCTTAAATTTATCGGTTGATTGTAACTAATCAATGGTGTGTGCGTATTCATAGGATCTACTCTCACCCTCTGAGATTTACTATTCAAACGGTCTATATATTAGGTCGCGGAAGTGGCAACCTGTGTACACCCTTCATCACATCTAAGCTCTAAACATAATAAGCATACCTTCTATTTATTTAATCTTTCCTTTTTATAGTCTAATTGTAATTTTAGGAAGTTTTTTATCAGTTCAAAATACACCAAATCATTTTATTTATCTAGCATCCCTATTAAGTGTGTTGTATTTAAACAAATTCATCACTTATCTGAGTCATAAGTAACCCACGCGGTAGGGGGCTCTAGGAGGTGAAAATAAGTGACGGAGGCCTCTATATCTCAACTCGTCACATATCGTATTACCATTGGTGACGGATGACTATTTCATCCGTCACTTTTGTATGTCTCGCTAGTGATGGTTTCTGGTGTAACGCATCACTAGTTATGGAGCTAATGACGACTCATTAGTGACTAGCTCGTTCGGGGTGATGTTTTTTTTTACCCCCAATTGCTATTTTGCAGGCGCCTGCAATTAGTCAAAACATTCAGGCACACAAAATTCCACTTTCTTTCTACGGTTTTTCTACATTTGCATTTATGGAAGAAACGTTTCGCGATAGTGAATTTTTTTGTGCGAGGTCGATTTTTGAATAGATAATTTTTGTTTTATGTTTATTACAGATTTATTTTATTCTTTGTTTATTATAAATAAATTTTGTTTTCTGTAGATTTATTTTGTTTTCTGTTTATTATAGATTTATTTTGTTTTCTGTAGATTTACTTTGTTTTCTGTTCATCATAGATTTATTTTTGTTTTCTGTTTATTATAGATTTATTTTCTTTTTGTTGCATCTGCTGCATGGCTTTAATTTGCATGGTTTGTGCTGCATGGCTACTTGCTGCAGGCGTCTGCATAATTGGCTAGGTGCAGGCTTCTGTGAGCCAGCGCCTCCCTTTCACTAATGAGGTTATAATTCATCACTAATGTGTGGTTTCAACGTAGTGAGCTCCGTACCCAATTATATTATTGATGACTCATCAGTAACCTATCCAGATCCGTCACTAGTGAAGGTTACGATCCGTCACTAATGCGTTGTTTTCACGGGGTGCATGCATATAAATTTATGTAAATAGAAAGCCATAAAAAGTATAACGGATATTGATTTCTTATTTGAAATCCATGTATACAAGTTTGATTCGTTCACCGTTGTTCTACGTACTCATCCATGGTTACTATGCACGTGTGTTCATGATGACGCACCGGTTTCCGTTGGCCCTGCTACAACTGCCGCGCGCTCGACCTATACAAGCATTCGCTTATTACCAGGGATCTCTCATGGTCGAGGGGCGCCATGAATTAATGGATGTGGTCCCGTACGTAACGTCACTGTGGCTAGCTATGCGCACGCTGCCATGCATGAACGATCGATCCAGCTGCATGCGCTTATTAATTCCGACATAAGCAAGTTGAGGCCATGGAACAGCCGTGCATGCATCTCCAAGAGGTTCCACGCCACTTGCAGCTTCATCTCGACGAGACTACGACTCTAGCTTGTTAAGTTCGCCTTCTTTCTTTCTTTTTTTTTTAAAAAAAAGAAATATGTAATCATTCGCCATTCACTTGCATATGCTTTTGAACGAGTTTGTTCGGAAACAATAAGGTTATAGTATTCTTGTGAGTTTATCTTATAAGACTTATCTATTTGTTTGACTTATCTACTGATTTTACTTACGATCCACTTCATTCGACTTGTGTTTTAGAGCTGTAGGCTGCAAGTGGGTTGGCTAGCCAACCCACTCTAGTTCATTCGAAATGCAACTAAAACTCAATTTTTCGTCCACTTTGCGAATTTTGTACACAAATAAATGAACTATAGGTTTTTCTCTACAAATCCGACATCGGATTTTCTCAAAAAAAAAAGAGATGTTGTTGCAATTAGGTACAACCAAGTAAGGTAATCAAACTGTTATAGTATAAAATTGCATAAGAAATGGTTACAATGTTACAATACCCAAACTGTTGCAACAAATCAGACAATGTTGTAGCATAATAAACTAAAATGTTGCAGTATTTAAAATGTGAAAGAAAAATAATTGAGTAAAATACATGGACGGCCCCTAAAACTATTAGTCGGTTCTCATCTAGGTCCCCAATCTATGAAACTACAGTTTTGGGTCCCTAATCTTTTTAACTAGGTCCGCCCCGGTCCAAACTTGCCACATGATAACCCTATAGCTGACGTGGCGCTGACATGTCACTTAAATAGTTTAAAAAAAAGGAGAAAATCATTAAAAACATAAAAATACATGAAAATCATTTAAATTTTTTAAAGATTTTTTCTGATTTTTTTAAGTAATTTATGTGACATGGACGACCATGTCAGCGCCACGTCAGCTCTAGGGATGTCAGATGATAGTTTTGGACCAGGACGAACCCACTTAAAAAGAACAATTTCATAGATTGGGGACCTGGATGAGAATCGACTAATAGTTTAGGAACCGCCCGTGCATTTTACTAAAAATAATTTGTTACTGCAACATTTTAGAACTACATGCAAACAAAAAATGTCACACAAAATGGAACAATTGTTGCAACTTGTTAAACCAAACAGTGCATTGTGCTAAACCAAAATATTGTAGCATATTAAATAAAACATTGCAACATGTTAAACAAATGTTATAGTACGTAGAAAAAAAAATTCCAACACTGAAAAGTACCAACTGCAACATTAAAAAAATGTAAGCACCGCAACATTGTAAAATAGTTGTTGCAACAATTGAACTAGTGCACTGCAACATTTGAGTGAATATATTGAAATATTGAATTAAAACACTGCAACATTGATATGTAGCTCCTTCAACAATTGAATTAGAGCATCGCAACATTCAAGACACCGAAACTTTTTGAAGGGATCTCAGGCCGAGGGGGGGTTGAACCGGCTTTTTCAATTTTTAATTCCGACTTTGATTGCGCTAGTGGTTAGTTAAATTAATGACCCAAGTAATCGGTTGAGCCTATGATGCTAGTTAGCGGAAGCGAATACGAGCGAAGTTCTAACTAGGCAGTTGATCAAACACAAGATATGCGTGAAAGTAAAGGTGCAGAAATGTAAAGGGATGGAGACAAGAGACAACCGTGTGTTTCCCGATGTTCGGAGCAAGCTCCTACTCACCGTTAGGCAAGCTTTCACAAGTGAAAGGCAAGGTCTCTCTCGACCTTTTTGCCCGATCTACTAGTGGAAGCTCTTCACCAACGAATGGTGGGCGAACTCCAAACCCGTACAAGCGGCGAGCTCTTCCCATAGGTGGAAATACCTCACACACCACACCGGCACCACCGAAGGGTCACCGACCTTCTCACACCTCCGAAGGGCCAAAAGAAGGATTTCTTCACCAGCACCGCCGAAGGGTCACTGACTGGCCTCACACCACCGAAGGGTCACAAAGAGCGGATTTTCTTCACCGGCACCGCCGAAGGGTCACCGACCGGCCTCGCACCACCGAAGGGTCACAAGGGCAGGTTTTTCTCCAAGCAATGCACCCCACACAAGGAGATGGCCTTCGGTTCAACCGAAGGGCTTCATTGGTGTAGTAGATTGAGTTGTTGTAGTCGGAAGCTTGGCGTCGATCTCCTTCCAGAAGTGGTCCCAAAGAGCACAAGATCAGAGACCAATCACCTCACCACACCTCTCACAACCATGGAGACCCTAGACCAAAGGCTCCATGGGAGAGGCACACACCTTGGGGATGGATGGAGAGGAGTAGGGGTTGCTCACCTTCTTCTTCCTCTCTTCTTCTTCTCTCTCACTCCTCCTTCTCTTAAGCACTCATGGAGACCCCTAGGAGGAGGAGCACCATGTGTCGGGGATAGAATTATGGCCCATTGCCATGGCCCACTCCCTGACAGTCCTATCGAATAGCCTACCAAGGCCCAGCTCCTTAGAAGGTTCTATCTGGCCCATATGCATCTTGCCGAACAGCCTCCTGGCTGGCGTGATGCGTAACGGCCAAGGAATCGTGTTTGAGACCGTCTCGAACAAGAGTTCTGCACGGCTACTTGAAGACCTGGACGTTGGTTTCCCGGATTGGACTAGGAGTCATGATCCCCAAGACTAGGAGTATGCCTTATCTGTCTCGGGATATATTTGGCATGTCGAGTTCGTTGCGATCTCGTAGTTAGCCCGGCCCGATATTCCCTCGGTGGGTCGGTTTGCTCCGTACTATATAAACCTACCCCCTACGGCGTATAGGGGGCATGAACTTTACGCATCTGACCCTGGCCAGAAGCTGGTGACTTAGCACCTGATCATCGCATTGATCCCTGGTCAAGAGCTTTCGCATCTTAGCACTTAGCATACACCACAATCTCGCCGAGACTTGTTCATCTCGTCGAGCCACCTCTTGTAATCATCTTCGATATATAAGAAAGGCTGGGCGTAGGGATATTATCTCTCCCGAGAGGCCTGAACCAGGATAAAACCCTGTCTCCCTGTTTGCTGTTGTTCGTGGTTGTTCGGCGTGTCTCCTATCTCACTTCTAAAGAACCTTAGCGACTTGAGATCGTTATCTCAACCATCGACACCATGGGAGAGCTCTCTCACTTGGGATGGGTGGCTAGGGTTGCAAATGAGTCTCTCAACCCCTCCCTTGAGCAGGAAAGCCCTTATATACTCCCCACTTCGAAACCCTAGGAAATAGATCTCAGATCCAGATTCAAGCCCTAGGCCGGACAACACCCCGGATAGTCCGGACGAAGGCAAGCGCTCTCTGTAAAAAATACAATCCGAGACAGAAGGGACACAACAAGGTCCGGACAGTCCGGACAAAGCGATTCGGACAGTCCGGTCGAAGGCAGGCCCCTCCTGGAAATGGAACTTGCAAGCCAGGAAGGACAACACTTGGGCCGGATAGTCCGGCCTACAAGGCCGGACAGTCCGGCCAAAGGCATCACTTCAACAGCGTCCCTAGGCCCCCAGGCCACCTACTGCTAGCTGAAAGCTTCCCGAATTTATATGATTTTTTCTGTTCTTCAAATGAAACACTTGTCAACACCAAAAAGATGCGTCTCAAAATTCTCTACAACTTTCATGTTTTGATATTTGTAATCCGAGCCCGAAAAGGCTCTCAAAAATGCGAAATACCACATATCTGCCACGGAGGCCGAGGGCCGGACTGTCCGGGCGGGCCCAGTTGCCCTGTCTCGGCCAGCAGTCCACAAAACCCTTTATTTCTGCTGCATTGCCCGAATAAAGATATTTTTAAAGATTTATAACCATTTGGCGCCAAACTTAAGCTCAACGGGCGAGAAGGTTCGTAGGCTTAGGCGGGAAGTTTCGCGCCCACAAAGGATTTCGGTTTTTGGATGGCTTAGTGGCTACAAAACCCCGGACAACTGGCTCTCAGAACCCTCTCGAACCGGGACAGGTGTACCCAATTAGAACCCTCGCGAATCTCACCAATCGACAACTTGGGAGGAACCCTCTCGACCCCACTCAGAGATGAAGACTCAGAATCATGTGCTTAGTGGGATCCTGCAACTAGAGAAACGATAGACACAAGCCTGTAGGACCTAGTCTACACGCACACAAGTAAAAAAGAAGAACTAGGAAACATGTGTCCTTAGCCTTGATGTGGTATGCTTTAGGTCCAGTTGGCATCAATTACCAAAATAAATCAAGCCCTTGGGAGCTTGAGCTTTCACTTTTGAATTAAAACACCACAAAATTTTAAAAAATAGTTGCTCCAACAATTGAATTAAAACACTATGGCATTCAAGTGAAAGCACCAACACTTTTTAATTATAACACTACAATATTAAAAATAACTATCGCAACATTAGAGATGTTTCAGTAGTAAAACATTAGAGGAAAAGGACGAAAGTTTTAGAAAATCGGCCACAACCAAGCCGCCATCCTGTTCTAGATCTAAAACCTTCCTAGCCAGCGCCTCACAACCGTCCATTCGCCGTGCAGCCTCCACCTCGCCACTGCTAGCCTCCAGCACGCTGTAGTCTAGCCTCCAGCACTCCCAGCCTCCGCCTCGCAGTCGTCCAGCCTCTAGCACGACGCTACACCACCCTTCTGCCTCCAGCATGACGCCGCCACCCAACCCCTTCACCTCCACCTCGCAGCCACCGCCCCGCCCCTCCGTCTCCAACACCACACCGCCGCCCCGCCCTTCGTCGCCAGCACCACGTTGTTGCCCCACCCCTTTGCCTCCAGCATGTCGCCGCTGCCCCGCTCCTTCGCCTCCACCTTGCCACTGTCGCCCCGCCCCTTCGCCTCTACCTCGCCTCATCCGTTTATCTCCATGTTGCCCCTATCGCCTCGCCGGTCCAGCATTTTGGGTTTTGGATACCCATCGGGTTCGGGTATACTTGTGTGTTTGTACTCGCGATAGGTTTCGGGTTTGGGTTCTAGTCAACTATTTGGATTTTGGATTCGGCTTGGATTAGGTTGTATCCGAAGATACCCACCTTATTGCCATACCGAAGCGACGCGTCCGACAGCATCCCCACTTTATTCTAGTTTCCTCTCCCACTGCAGTCGAGGGGCGAAGCTAGGCCCCTAGCGGACCGAGCTCTAGCCTAAGGCTTGGCAAAGCTGAGGAGGCCACCAGGCAGACTTCCAGTCAGTGCAAATCTCTAATCAGCAAACTAAACAGCGCACACTGCACGATTGCAATAATATACTCTCTTTGCTTCGCGGTTGGGTACGGTTTTGCAAAAAAATTCATTTTTATACAGACTATTCGGTGTAACATTTCATAATATTTTTTTGAACTTTATAAAGTTTTACTCAAAGATCTCAAAAATGTTTTTAAAATATTTTTTAACCTTTTCATACCTTCTTCTGAAAGTTTTAAAATTTTTAGCTCAACTGAACAAAACCGAACTCAATTGCAAACCAAAAAGGGCCTTCTAAATGGGCTTACTGCCAGTGGCAAGTCCAAGGCCCAAGTGGCAACTAGCAAGCGGTGATTTCCTGCACAGAGCACAAATATCTCGCAGTTGCACCTTCCTAGCTCCTAGATCGAGGCGTCACGCGACCGCACAAGGCTATGACTTGGAACTTGCAGCTGCGCCTTCCTGACTCCAAGATCGAGGCGAGGGCGCCGCCGCACGAGGTTACGACTACCAGGGCCGAGCTGCCGATATCGAGGAGGCGAGGACCCGAGGTATCTGTCGATCCGCCACGAACGTTTTCTTCGGTTAGGATAGTTTGCTTATTCTAAAGTATTTGCCTTCGAATAGTGTCACAACTAAAGTTGCCAAGTCTTCGGCTACAAAGCGCGCATCTGCTGAATTTCTTGCATCTTTTTAATCTAAACAAGGACCACACGCTTTCACTCTATATGCTATATTTTATTTTGTTTATGTTATTTTATGTTTCTAATGCTATTGCCATAATAGGTTATATGGTTAAAATCTCATATCAATTATTTATTTCTATTGCATCTTTTTGTTATTTGGTGTAGGTAATGGACGACTAGATAATTTTTAGGTATTTTTATGAGTTTTTGTAAATTAAATTTTAGTCCGGGGTTTATCAAAATTCTGGCTCCGCTCTACAGTTCCTGGTGGAGCATCAAGCGACTTTCATGTGGTGGCCCGATGTCCGATGCGGCTCAAATTGCCTTGCCGGAGATCAATGAAATACAGAGGATCAAAGGGCACCTAAGGTGATCCATTTGCACCCCTGCACAAGGTTTGTTGCATTCGGATTTAATGAAAAGCACGTTTTTTTTTTACCGGATGTACTTCGAATTCATATATATAAATTATTTTCCATCTCAGCAAATTAGGCCAAGTGGTTTACTTCATGCTCTGGCAAGTGGGTCCTTGATGAGTAGATCCACAGTTCACAGCGAGCATGACCTGTACGACGTGATGCAAGACGTCATAAGCATGTGGTGCGTTAAATGCTACGGTGAACAGGCTGGTGTTCCACGTGGAGCCGCCGGCGCTAAACGGCAACATTAACTAGCAGGCACGAGCGCGCACGCCTCTTGTGCACTGGTCGGCAAGCTTCGATTTACAGTATGTTCTCCCTGTTCACTTTTATAAACATATTTTACTTAAAAATTCAAACTTTATAAATTTTGATCACAATTAGTCAAATTGTATGCATCATTCTGACAAAAATTTGTATCAAATTTTACTTGAAAAATTTAAACTCTATAAAGCTTTGGTCAACCGTTAGTCGAATTATATGAACCATTTTGGTACAAATTTGTATCAATAGGGTCATATCTGAAATTCACTATATAAGAAAACACATTTTTCTCGACAGCCATACAGCCGCACGACAGCTAGACCGTAGTAGTCCACCATAAAAAAAACGATGGTCGAAGGCCGGTAAAGCGATTGTCTAATACAAGGATTTCTCGCCAAGACGAAACTTTTGGTGGACGGAATTATAGGAGTCGTCAATCATAGCTAACATGCTGCCAAACGGCGTTACTAATAGTTGTCATATAGCTGACGAGGTGGGCCCAAGGGCAAACAAGGGAGCTCGTCTCTCCTCTAGGTGGGACCGAACGCCGGCCTTTGGAAAGTTGGCCTGGCATCACTAATTAAGATCGACAGCATTCCATGTAGTTGTCAATCATTCCCATCTACAATGTATGAAATGATTGCTCTCCATAAAGGTTTGAAACTTATCCCCCTCCCTCCTAGCTAGCACAGTGCGGCACTGGACAGGCTCACCCAGCACGTCACGGGTTCGAGCCCCGCTCACGCTCCCTACTTTTTTATTGAAAAATTATTGACGGCCACGTGGCACCATCAACCATAAGCGTATGCCTGATGAGACGGTAGCTCCAGGCGACTGGCGCAGTGGACCTGATGGCGAACATAGGAGCGTGCCTCTCGGCGAGGTGGGCTCGGACAGCGAACATAGGAGCGTGCCTCTTGGCGAGGTGGGCTCAGACAGCTAGAGAATGCCGGACTTTGGCAAGTGGGCCCGACATCACTTAAGGTCGATGGCATGTAACATGGCCACTTACCATATGTAGCGCTCCTACTATGCATAAAAATGTTACGCATATTATTGGTTTGAAACATGCCTTCTCTACCTCTTTGCTAGCAGCGTGGCGCTGAGCTAGTTGGCTCCCCACCATGTCATGGGTTCGAGGCCCGCTCGTGCCCCTACTACTTTTTTTTTGTAAAAAATGTCGACAACCACGTGGCACCACCGACCATAAGTGTGGGATCGACAAGGTAGTGTCTCCATGCAATTGCCATGGTGGGCCCAAGGCGTTGGGTTGTTGGGCGCGGTTCCACTAGGGACATGATTTTGATGGCAAACACGGGGGCGTGCCTATCTGTGAGGTGTGCCCGAACAACTAGAGAACGTCGCCCTCTGGCAAGTGGGCCCGACATCAATTAACGTTCACAACATGTAACGTGGTCATCTACCATATGTAGCACTCCTTCTATGCAAATCTGTTCTTCTAATTACATGGCCAAGGTGAGGGCAACTTGGAGGATGTCGGCTTTGTCTACTTCCTTGAGGCAGTGTGCGGTAAAATAGCAAAACCGTGTCTTGCAATAGCAGTTTCAAAAGTTAACTAGAAATCAAGAGAAGGAGGCGGAGGCTTGCCACAATCTTTCATCCAAACTTGAGTCCTTGGAACATTGGGTACTAAGACTTCGATTTATCTCAAATTTCACTTCCATAATTAGGCTAACATAATCTTCTGAAATCAATCATGCAGTCCTACCCTCCATCACAAGGAGCTCTATATTTCAACCCTCCAGACGGGGTAATTCGATGTCCATGCATTTGTGTTAACGCAATTATCTGTTCCACTTACACGATACATTTTTTAGATAATGGATATCATCTACCCTCTACAACTTTAGATGTATACGGCTTACAAATAGAACAATTAGACAATGTACTTCCCCCTTATAAAGAAGAGATCGTTATTACATAAAAAACATAAGAAGGAGCAATACTATTATTAAATATCCACCCATAATTGTTAAAGAAAGACATGGCCACCATCTCTAAGTATTGGCACAATTCAAATATATTTTCTCGCTTTTCCTCCATATGTAGCGTGCCCATTGACGAAACAAATATGCTCCCATGAAGATAATCTGTAAGAAAGAAATATTTTTTTATGCATTTTCCAAAAACAAAATCTTTTCGGCAAAGACATATAGACCATAACAATGCAGTGATACAAATAAAAATATTTTTCTTTTGTTTTATCGCCAGCCATCTAAGTCGGCCAATCCCCAAATATATGAGTACAACTCTCAAAAGGCTTAAGACTCAAAGCAATATGGACTAGAGTCCAAACTGTTCTGGATAGTTAACAATCAAAGAAAAGATGGTGAATAGACTCATTTGCAGAACAAAAGAAACATTTGAAGCCGAGCGCCACCTGCCTTGAGACATCGGGCGATGAGCTCTAAACCCTCATGGAGGTTAGTCGTGGTTACCTGAGGTTAACCACATTCAATGTCTGACTTGTCGTAGTTAACCGTGGCTAACCGGAGCCGCCACGCTGTTTGCGACCCCTCGATGCCCACACAAGACCCTCAACTGGGGTGTGGGATCCGCGGTTAACCGGCTAACCACATAGTTAGCCATTGCTCAACCATGATTACGCCCTTCTACAGCTTGGCCCAAGCAGATTCCGCGGTGGAGGACGGTGAATCTGGCCAGGAATCGCTGGAGGACGAAGGGGACCAGTGGAACATGGGGAATTGTGAATTTAGGGGGCTTCGATGGGTAGGGTGAGGGGTGTTGACGTCAAATAAACACCAATTCTATAGTCAACATATTCTAAAATTCCGTCATTTCGGAGGGAAAATCAAGGTTTATACTAACATTTTATTTATTCTAATAAAGTCCCACAAGTTTTGGTGAGTTGTGGGTCTACAGGTACAAAATAGGAAAAACCAGAGCTGAACCGAGCAAAAAGCCAGGCCGGCCGACCCACCCTAGGCCGGCCGACCTGGCCACGTCACCAATCCGGCTCTGTCTTCTCCCCAGTGGCATAAAAGCACAAAATGAGGACATCTAAGCCGTCCACGACAGTCGGTTTGATCGAATGGACACGGTTGCTTCACAAATGAGCAAAGGATTCCCTTGGATTCCTTTCTTGCGCATGTCCACTTGATCCACCGGCTTAAGGGGTTAATCTACACCATCAAAGGAGCATCCTAGAAGAAATCCACGGTCGAGAGGTGAAGAAGGTGGGTCGACCGACCCACCCTAGGCCGGCCGACCCCTCTTGAGCCCCTTTGGATTCCCCTTTGGAGGAGGGTTGGATGACAAGTGTCCCCCTACACGTGGAGC
Source organism: Raddia distichophylla (assembly GCA_005191435.1). Taxonomy (NCBI): domain Eukaryota; kingdom Viridiplantae; phylum Streptophyta; class Magnoliopsida; order Poales; family Poaceae; genus Raddia; species Raddia distichophylla. The sequence continues at coordinate 353,457 of SPJY01024477.1, forward strand.
ACCCCGGTTGGCTGTGGAACACTATAAAAGGACCCCTACACCTCACTTGTAACAACACACACCACCACACTCCACTTCATCCACTTCATTTAGAGTTGCTCTTTAGTTAGACTAGATTAGTTGGGAGTTAGGGTCGAGTCGAGCTGAAGCCTCGGAGTTCCGAAAGTGTCTTCGGGAATTCGGGTAATAGCTCTTGTACCCTTTCCTAGTTATTTATTTAATTAGTGGGATCACTTCATTCATTTTATATTGTGTTGAGCTTTATTTGAGATTGAGCATATCTACTAAATGAGTTGTGTGGATTAACTTTACCGGTAGCTTGTATTCGTCTGGAATCAGTTTAGGTTCTCGCTCATATACTGAAAGAGCCCGAGTATTGAACCTAGATCATCTTTCTAGGATCCGAGGAAGGTTGATTAGAAATAGTAGCAGACGTGGTGCCTGAGACTAGGACTAACTTGATTTACACCCGGGCCCACGTATATGTGGTAGGTGGTAGGTGGTGACAGCCCTATCCATCCGTAGATATTAATTATCTTGTGCGTAACCCACAGCGTTCGGCTTTGGATCCGTAGAGCCCAATCGGAATGATCATAACCATTCGGGATTCCAATTCAGGATAGCGGGTGGTAGTGAATATCCGAGCTCTGACGACGAATATTAAGTGAACCACTGTTCGTTATCGCACAAAGCTCTCTTAATAAACTGAATCACACAACATTTACAAACTTATTAAACTCGTCTCGTTGTCCTCCCAACTGTCTGCCTAATTATTGTAGCACTCTACTTAGTGTATGTGTGTGTGTCACCGGTCTATTTATCGTATCATATTTACCCCTTAGCGAACTGGTTGGTATATCAATAATATAGATATTAGAATTATCTTTCTCTCTCGTTCCCTGTGGATTCGATACCTTGGAATACTCTTAGGTGAAAACTACAAGCGATATCCGTCCGCTTGCGGATTAATTTCTAAGAGCGTAAGAATCACCAACAAAGGGACTAGAGGAGGCTCCCCTCCTTTTGTATTTTTTAACACAAAATAACTTGAAATGATGATAAATCTTTGAATTTTTAAATTAAGTTTAATCCAAAGTGCTTAGAATAATTAATAGTATTTTTAAAATTTCATACGTTTTACCAATTCAACTTTCATTTCGACGAATTTCATTCGATTCAAACCAATGTTTTACCTAGCCATCCAGTTGCGGAGCCTAGTTTGCCGATGGTTTTGTAAACCTTGTTGGCAACATTTTCCATCATCCTCTACATAGTCTATATCAACTATGGCGGCATCATTATCTACTTGGATTCGTCGACCATACCAAAGGCCAGGCCGACCACAATGTCGGCTTCATTGAGAACCGAATATGGAACCATCACATCCAACAATTCGACCGCCATCTTGGCAGCCCCCACTACACGAAGACGTGATCAAGAAAGGCGCCTTTCCACCTCCTCGATATCCTTAGGTCCAGCCACTCACGTTGTGCAAGGCCTAATCAAAGATCAAGCCCAATTCATCATCTACGAGCCTAGTTCGGCCACCGAGAGCAATACAACTTTAAACAATCATAAATTGATCATACGAAGTTTGTTTCAGACGTTCTTGGTATGCACAATCAAGTCAACTACGAGAGAATTCCAATGGATGTAGTTCAAGGCCCAAATTCCATCAGAATCAATAGGAATCGGGAAAACAAGAGAATATCTAGAATCTGTAAAGAGTTGTTAGTGCCGCGTCAGCTCTATTTTGGGCCTTCGGCCCTTGCGTCTCCTGAGGGCTATGCCCCAAACCCTAGTTGTGACCCTTCCCACATATAAAAACCTCGTAGCCATCATTGTTAGACTTGGGTTTTGTTTTGATTAATATATTGTCACAGTTGAACCCCACCATGTGAACTTCATTGGTAATCAGTAATATTTAGATTTCATCTAGCATATTCTTACTTGTGTTTTCAATTCGCAGATAGGGATAAGACTTTGTGGCTATGTCAATCATGTCTTGGAACAGTTGCTAACAAATGCAGGAGTGGTGTAGCAATTGCTGGATTCAGGTCTATTCTGATCAGAAGCAGGATCATCAACGTAGAGTATCCACAAATTAACATATCTTTATCTGTCGGAAGATCAGAAACCCTGTATTGCATCAAGTGGTACATGGAATGGTCATATTCTTTCGAAATTAATCTCGGTTAGGCATGAAGAAAGACATCTTCACCACAAGGGGGTGGCATGTTCATAACAGATTTTAGAGATTTGTACTTGATGATACTACGAGGAAGCCCTCGATACTTTTGTTTTTTAGGTGTTGGGTGTAAGTACCTACTCTATGAACTCATGTTATCCGTTCATCAAACCACATTTCAATCCTATATCCGACCTTTCTAGTATTGCAAATCTATGATTGTTGCACTCGAAAAAGTCGATGATACAACAACTGACCTTGACCCAGGGGTGGTCAATGCTAAGGATATATCTGATAAGCCGAATGACATTGAGACCTACTTGTGTAATGCACTCATGGTACCCCTACTAGTATGGGTAAGAGGTTATGTTTTTGTAGCTAGTTATGTTCCACCTTCTTGACAATATGTTGGTATTAAGTTTTTCATAAATGTGTAGCTTTCATTAGATTCCATTAGCCACTATTATCCATCTACCCTAAGCTTAGCAAGATGATCATCCTAGATTCTTTAGATAAGAATATAGAAGAGTACCAAGAGATAATGGATCTATTCGGCAAGGTTCCTAGAAGTACTACAAGTGCAGTCCCAACCACCTTCCATTTCGCAAAACTTAGGATTCAAAAAAGTTTAATGTACGTACTCCAATCCAATCGTTTATGTTATTTCTCGTAAATTACCTATTACAAGACACCCTTTATTTATATCTAGTGTCAAGAGAAGCCCAAAGGTACCAATTATGTGTGGATATTATGTTTGCCACTATATGCAACAAAGTTATTTCTCTCTATGATTCCAGCTAAGGACATAGAGGTTCGTTACTTAACACATATTAGTTTCAACACACCATTCTACATTGTAATTCTAACTTTACAGGCCATCCTAATAGAAAAATGAAACTTCCGTGCGAAAAACTTTCTTACGGCGTGATCCTAGCAATTCAAGGACAACTGGTGGACTTCATCCTTGATGAAGTCATTTGTTCCAAGGGGGAATTTCATGATACAGATAGCAACAATCCAGTGTTCAATGTTAATTTACCTGTCCTAGAGTGTTCTGACGAAGGCAACTAGACCTCACCCTACATGTGTAGTGTAAAACAATATAATGGGTCTTGTTTGTGGTTTGTGGCTGTAAACTTTTAAAATAGTCTTGTTGCAATGTGTTGTCAAGATTCTTCATGTTTGGATCATATTTTCTGCTTGTAATCTTTTTATTGTCTTCTTTTATTACGTTGTTCCAGTGGTTTGTATTATTCTCTCTAGGGTTAGTAACTTGCTACACTTTTTATTTTAAATCACATGATGACTTATCTATTTTATTGATGTCATATCTATTGTGTTGTTCCTAACTAACTCATTTAGTTAATACCTATATAGTGTGTGTGTGTGTGTGTGTTAGCTTCATAGAAAACCAACCGCCTCCACAACATCCTTGCATAAATTTGTACACTTCGAGTGATCAAAGGATTATCAGATTGCGGGAGCGAAGGGGCATCCCTAAAGCACCAAGCTGTCCTCCGCTGCAGCCATGTGCACCGGAGCCTCCACCGCCTGCCGAATCAATGGGTTCATCGATGACGCCACCTTCTCCCCCTCCTCACTGGTACAGTGGTCCACCTCCTCCAGAGTGGTACATGGTGATGATCACGCACGACCAGAACGGCAGCGAGAGCACTACTACGGTCAACCACCGCCTAGACCTCTAAACGTGGTATGCATTTCATTAGGTAACTCATCATCCTCGGAATATCGTGAATGCAATTAGTTATTGTTCAATTTAAGTCGGGAAACTACATATATGTCCGAGTCATCACACATTATTTGGAAAGAATCCAATAACTCTAGTGAGTGATGACTGGTAAGCTTTTTGAATTAAACCCTTTTATACTGATATAAATGTTTTTATTTATTTAATAGTTCTTATATATTTTCTTGTGACTTATTTGTAGCTTATGTACTTACTTGCTTCAACCAGTGATAAGGTATGCATTGTTATTGGATTGAAAGTGATATGGTACGTTTGTGAACTCATTTGAAAGTCTTACCGCTTCATACTCTTAAGACTTATATTTTAATGTAGATATAAAATTGTGAACTTCTCTATGTTGTGAACATAAAAGTGGTGGAATGAATCTTAATGCAAAGGTGAAATTTATGTGCTTATGTTGATGAAAAAGATTAATGTAGATACTCATTTGGATCTAATTATCTTTATTGATTTTTATACTTGTAGATGCTCATGTGGATCTCATTTTCTCCATTGATGTTGGTACTTGTGGATGCTCATGTGATCATTATTTCTATTGATGTTACGATGTATATATGAATAGATGTTGATAAATAGATGTATATATGATTGTATGTGAATATTGTAAGTTATATGCAGCCGAAAACCGACAAAATTGTCTCATATTGGCTACTCAGCCATATGTGCAGGTTCATGGTTAGAACCGGCACATATATTCAACGTATCTGTGATGGGGCATCGGTTCGCCAACCAACGCAGATGACCACTCTCATATGTGTCGGATTGTGTGTCGGTTTTTAAAACTGGTTCAGATGAACTAGCGTAGATAAAATTTTGTGCACTAGTGGAAATTAATTAAACCGTACGACTTAAGAGCATCCCCATCTCACCCCTCAAAAAGGCCTCTACTTCAAAATTTTTCAAATGCATTAGAAGGGAATTTGATCCCTGAGAGTAGCAGTTTGCACTGTAGCGGTTACTGTAGCGATGCAGGGAAATTTGATGCCCCTGCTGGGATGCTCTAAGCATTAGTGCTTTGCTGGGTGGTACGCAGGTGAGGAACGTCCGCGGAATGGTATGCTTATGTATGTGTGCACGCGCACGTTTCTGTGTATGTTAGAGAGAGTACGGGTGGCTCTAACACGTGGCACCAGTTATTATTCCGGGACCCACAACTGCATGTTCGTCGTAATATATACTAGGAAGGACAGCCAGCCCCGGGCAGCTCCTCTATATTTTTCCTCTAAAACACTATTAGCGTCCCCTCTATCCACCCCTCTAAAATTCTTTCAGAACTTACACTACCCTCTAAACGATTCCTTCCCTCCAACAGCCCCTCTATATCTGCTACAGGGGTTTCCAGGAGCTCCTGGAGCTGCTCTAAGGCTGCATACGATTCCTTCCCTCCAACAGCCCCTCTATATCTGCTACAGGGGTTTCCAGGAGCTCCTGGAGTTGCTCTAAGGCTGCATGCCGATCGGAGCCCGGGGAAAAGCAAAGAAAAATGGGCGGAGGCAAGTATCGAACTCACGACCATCAGCCTGGATTCCATCGCTGTAAACCAGCTGGCCAAACGGGCCACGGTGTTGAGACTAATACCGAAAAAACGCTTTTATATATATTGTTTGAATGGGCGGCTGGATTAAAACGGGGGGCGCGATCGGACGGCCTGGCGCGTGGAACTGTAGCAAGGGGGCACGTGTCGGCCGGACGAACGCGCTGCTCTGTATATAGAATAGATGTTTATTGCAGCATTAGAGAAAGCGCGATACTATCTATATAAATGAAGCTATAGATTATCTCTTTCCTTTTATTTTTACTACCAGATTATCTCTTTCCTTTTATTTTTACTACCACCGAAATAACCTTTAGTCCGATTAAGGACAGGCTTGTTTGTGTGCATGTTATAGAGAGAGTACGGGTGGCTCTGACACGAGGCACTGCTTATTATACTAGGACACACAACAGCATGTTCATGGTAATATACGTTTACTGCAGCATTAATCGAAGCATGATACTATCTATATATACATGAAGCTATAGGCTATCTCTCTCCTTTTATTTTCACTACCACTAAAATGACCTTTAGTCCCGGTTGGGGACATACTTTAGTCCTGGTTCTCCAACCGGGACATGCAAATTTGAAACTGGCTTTTTTTCGGTTCCCCTAACCGAAGCTACGAGAGTATATGATTTAATTTGCACACGTCAAGAAATGAAACCAAATATATCGCTTTCGGTGAGCGTAAGCGTAGACATCTAGCCGCTAGCTCAGCTAGCGTTTCGTGGCAGATCGTGGTTTGTACTTACTTAACCAGCGCGTTGTGTTTTGTTTAGATTCCGACACGCACACGGATATATGTTTTGAAATTCATTTTGAACGTTGTAACTTTTTTAAAATTCAGATCTTTTCTATTTGCGGTTGTGGTTTGATTTTGGTTTTAGTTGAAAACGTAGAGATTTTGAAAAAAGATTTAAAAAACTAAAATTTTTATTTTATAATATTTCTAATACCTTTAAGAAAACCCACGAAGACTTTAAAAAAGTTATTACAAAATATTAATTTGTAAAAATGATAAATTTAACTAGTCGAATAAAAACCGTACCATAATAACCACAAATAAAGGGGGGCTCATTTAGAACGTTGTACCTTTCACTTTTCATCGGATCGGTAGGCAACGCACACGCATCGCTAATCATCTGTCGGCTGGCAACTCGCTCGTCGAAGTGAAGGCCAATTTTGTCTTCTTCCTTTGCGTGATTGGAAGCGTAATAATACGAGTTAAATAAAATCTCCTTTTGTTTTTTTGATACTTTGAGTGGCTTATCCCAGCTCTCAGGATAAGCACATGAGTACGTGACGCTGCTGCGGCGAAAGTTTGTTTGGATTTTTGCTGGTAACAAGTTGTCAAGGAGAAGGTTGCTTATTAAATTGTGATGTCGATTTGTCAGGTCAGCGAGCACATGTAACATGCATGCACAGATCAGCTTACCAGGGTTAAATGCGCCAATCCAAACATAGACGAAATGCGAACCACTAATTATCTGCAAACTACGAGGATGGTTAAAAACATTTTTGAATAAAGTGCCGGAGAACTGCCATGTATTTAAATAGTAGAAAAAAGTTTACAACGATCTATAAAAAGTGAATGGAAAAGACCTAATGACATGTTTAGAAACCGCCGCCACCCACATGTGGATATTAGTAAGAATTAAGATAAGAACTACAATGGTAGGACACTCTAATTGGTGAAAGATCCTTGAGATACGCTTGAGCCAAATGTACCAAAAAAAATAAACATGATGAGACGACACCTTTTACGCACATGCACATTTTGGGTGATCGCATACCACCAATGCAGAAGACCGTCTATGTTGGTCCAGATGCTATGATAAAGATCACAACCATGTGGAAGGCATCAGCAACCCCTTGCTAGATACGAGAAGTAAAAGGAAGTGGTGGGTCGGTGTTTCCAGATTTCTACCGCATAGAAGGAAAAAGTAGCAGTTAGGCAACTGTCTTCGAAGCGAAGCATTGACCGTAAGGCTTCGGTTATGCAGTAAGAACCAAGCAAAGAATTTGTATTTTGAAGGCGCATAGGCTTCCAAATGAGTTTGCAACTAGTGTACTGCTTTGACCGAGAACTCGCTAAGCTGAGCGAAACACCAAGTGGTGAAGTCTAGAGTGGCTTGTGTCAAACTGTAACGTGAGATTTGAGTCTAAGTCCAGACGAATTATGGAAGCAAAGTTGAGGTAAAGCGAGACAGGAGGTCGGGAGCTAGTTGTTGTTGAACAACACGTTGGCGACTGATTTGTTTTTCCTAGTTGACATTGAGAACAGTTGTGGGACAAGGTATTTCAGTGACCGTCTAGAGAACCAGTTATCCTACCGTAATGATTTGAGTTTGCCATCACCAACAACAATTATTGTTGCCATCTGGAAGAGGTGTATGTCGCTTGGCTTGCAAGGAGTGCTCGTGCCAATCTAGGCCTGTTCATGGGCAGCCCGGCTTGGCTAGTTTGGCCCAAAAATGACCGACCCGTGTCGGCCCGACCGGTGCACCGGTCGGGCTCGAGCCTCGGTCTAAAGCTTGGCTGTTGGGTTGGGCCTAGCTCGGGCCTGACACCAAAGCCAGATGTGTCGGGCCGGGCCGGGCTTGGGCTTGATGGCGCAGGACTAAGCTTTTTCAAGCTCGGCCCAAAACCCGGTCTGGCCCGGCCTGTGATCAGGTCTACGCCAAATTGTGAATCCAGGTTCCAAAATCAGTTGTTTTGCTGATTCACAACCAACGAAGCTGAGGGGCACGGACGAACCAGTTTTGGTTAAGGACCCTAGTCCTCCTTGTTCTAAGGGAAAGCAAATCAGCTTTCATTTTATTCGACAATGACTGCTCAACACCAAGTTAGTTCCCCTTTGAAGCCATGCTTTTCTTATTTTATCAATTTTCTTAATGACGGAGGATAGAGGTGGCCAAATGGACCGGTTCGGCTGAACCGAACTGGGGCGACCCGCACTGTTCACATGGTGAATTAGTTTCTTGCTGGAGAGAGGGAGGCCCAAATACTAGACAAGCGAGCATGTTTTTGTTGGGAAGTTCAGCACCTGGTCCAAGTCGATCCCATCGTTCCTAGTCGGGATGACCTGGCTCTCATCGAAATTAGTGTGAAGGCTAAAAACATCGGTAAAGAACTTGAAGATGCGCACTATGGCATCAATTTCAGTTTTTTCAGAGGCGATGAGAATGGTAAGATCGTCGTCATAGAGTGAGATGTGCATGTTGAGGCCTGCACCTCGGATATGGGAGAGGATCCCGGAATCCATATAGCTACCTCGAGAATACTCTCGGAGCAGTTTTCAACAAGTACAGGCGTTTAATAGATAGATGCAAGAGCTATACTAATAATCATCTGCTGCCCTCTTCTTCAGAAAGCTTTGTACTTGGCTCGGCCTAGCTATGCAAGGAACTTCATTAATTTGCCAATCAACATTTGTTGACATATATACATGAAAGAAAATTTATTGGTACTATAACTCTATAAGAAACTTCATAGTTACACATATATAATTGACTTCTTATATATTCGAGTACACGAAGAATCGTCACGGGGACAAAAAATAACTAACAGCGACATCGTATCTTTCTTTCATTTGTTCCATCAAGTGATTAGTTTGAAAGGCCTGCACGTACTGCTGTTGGCTAAAGATGAGGTTGTTCGCTCCGCCAGCCACTTAATTTGGTCGCTCAATATTAATTCATAGCCACTTAGACTATGTTCTTTTCGGTTCAAATTAAAATTAGAAGAATAACTTAAATTTTGTATTTTTATAGGTTTTACATTATAAGATTTTGTATTTATTACTTTGGTACCTTGAATATTTTTTAAAAAAAAATCTCAACAACTTTTTAACATATTTTTGACCTTTCCAAGCATCTTTCTAGGCTACCAAAAATCATATTTTCGGCCTAAAACTTTAGGCATGTATGTATGAGTGGTTCATAATTTAGAGCCCTATTTTATTTTGGAAAAGGTATCTATTTGGTTCATGCATCTGCTCGATTCCAATTTGGTCCGTAAACTTTAAATACTACACACAATCTGTCCTTTGGCTAGACTCTAGACCTTTTTTGTTGCTGTGGCAGCACATATGGCTGGCTTATATATGATCGAATACATGGCACAACATGGTAGATGATGCAAAACATGGTAGGAATGTGGCAACCATGTGGCAAAGGATATGGCCACATCAGCAACTGGACACATCTCTCTGCTCTCCCACACATCTCTCTCTCTTCCTCTCTATATTACTTCTCTCGGCTCTCTCTTGCATAACAGGGGAGGGCACTGAAGGAGAAGCGAGAGGGCATCGGAGGGGATACTCGATATTGTCTTGCTCCAACACACCATCCTTGCTGAACTCCGTACCACCCGCCTTCATTCGTGGAGGTGTGGCGGCAAGTGCGCAGGGGCAACGATGATTGCTTCCCCTTCCTCTACCCTTTCTTTTTCTTTCTCTCTCTTTTCTCTCTCAGGTCCAGCACCGACATGGGCATAGGAGGAGGGGGGGAGGCACGGGGCAACAAACGTAGGCATCGGCTAGAATTGTCATCGGGCGTTGTGGATCTAGAAAGGGAGGAGGAGGAGCAAACGACAATGGCGGTGCGGTGGCGACAACTAGTGGCAAGCGGTGTGGTCGCCGCATCTTCCTTCGCCATCTTCCCACCACCACCACATCATCCTCCTCCTTCCTCCCGCTGTTGCATCCTCCCTGCTCCACCACCTCCCTGCTCCATGCCAGTCGCCGCATCCTCTAACTCCCCGCTCTACACCGGCTGCTACAGTCTCCTCCAACCCCCCTCCCACACTGGCCGCCGCCGCATCCGCCATCCCCTGCCTTCGGCCGACGCAACCTCCTCCCTCTGTGTTCGACCGCTGCTGTTGGTTTAGGGAGGATATCAGATAGAGATGAGGGAGAGAGGGGAAGAGAAAGCTAGCATGGATAGCCAACTTAGCATCCATATGGTGGCAAGCTCAATTCCCACGTAAACATAATCAGCCACATGTCCTACCCGGTTCACAAAACTGTCCAGGGGTCTAGTCAAAGGACTGGTAGCATCTGATATTTGTAGTTCGATGATCGATTTATTCTAGTTTTAGAGTTGAGGACCAAGTTGAGACCGAAATGATAGTTCACGATCAAATAAATATTTTCCCATTTTATTTTCTAGCATGCAGTGTTGCGGAGTGTGCAAGTGGTATAAGGTGTTTGCGCGTGTACTTCTGCTTTTTCAAAACAGTATGTTTATTTCGAATATAGACAGTAGGGGTGGGAAAATTGAAAAAAAAAAGAGCTTCTCGCACAATACCACCATTAGTAAGGGGGCTCCGTGTCAATGTCGCCACTCCTAAAAACTCCCTCGGAGTTCTCCCATGATACTTGCTCATCCTCACTCCAACATTCATCGTCTCCAACTGTCTCCTCCCTCTCCCTGCCCGCCCGCCTCTCCCACCCGCCGCCGCTCATCCAATAATCCCAGCATTCGCAGGCCATTAAGGCTCGCGATCTTTGTACGTTTCCGCGGCCCGGAACAGCGGCGAGGCGGTGAATTCGCAGCGTCTTGCGTTGCGGCGCCAAGGCCTTTGCGTGTGCTTTGTGTGGGGAGGCAGGTGTGCCAAGAAGAGCGCGGCTTGGGAGAAGGATTCATGGGGAGGAAATTGTGGCTGTCCATGGCGGCGGTGGGCGTGGCCTACGCCGCCGCCGCCGCCGCCTCCGTCGCCGCCGACAGGGGTCTCGCCGCCACCGCCGGCGGCGTCGTGGCGGCGCCGGAGGAGGTCGGCTTGCTGCGCAAGGTGGCCAACTTCCTGTGGCAGAGTGATCAGACCTCGTACCACCACGTGTGGCCGGTAATTAACAATAGAAAGCCTTCCTTCTTTTGTTCATTTCGAGTTGTACTTTTTCTTAAGCATATCTCTTTGTTGAGTTTGTTGTTTATAATTGTTTGCTTCACTGGGGTGTGTCTGCCTTCTTAAATTATTGCCTGGCTTTGAACTTTGGAGACTGCAAATTGTCTGCTTGTTTCAGAGTTCTGATATGACCAGGATACCCTAGAAGTTTTCCGATCAAAATATATCCTTTCATTAGGCTTAAACATATGTTACCGAATTGAGTTTCAGGGAGTTAACTAACTCGTTTTCTAGTAAATACATTATTTTAATCCGGAATGAATTATGCTCTGTTGCCCATGCTGCACCTCCTTTGCAACTATTGCAAACTTCTGTATGAACAGTGCGCCAATTTGCTGGATATATAATATGAATACTCTTCTGTTTTATGATAGCCGATGGAATTCGGGTGGCAAATAGTGCTGGGGACGCTCATTGGGTTCTTCGGAGCATCGTTTGGGAGCGTTGGTGGAGTAGGTGGCGGTGGGATCTTTGTGCCGATGCTGACCTTGATCATCGGCTTCGATGCAAAGTCTTCGACAGCGATATCTAAATGTGAGTTTCTAATTCATTTTTTTTTTAACTAGAACTTCTGTTGCTGGCTTGCTGCATGCTCCGAAAGGGAAGGAATGGTCTGTACTGACAACCGTGTACTGATTCAGAGTTACTTCTTTTTACATCATGTACTGGATTCTAATTAGAGCCTCATGTGCCATGCCTTATGCCTGTCCTTCATTGCTGTTATGCTGTATCTTTCAAACAAAGTGGAGGGCTGGAGAAATGGGGAAGCTTGTGGGTACCTTGCTGAGATTGATGTCTCTACCAAATGAGTTCCTTTGTGTTGCCTACGGATTTCACATGTGATGGGAGGCTGGGAGCGAGGCTCTCATTCTCTCTCATCCACTCATGTCCAATTCAAGAATGCCATATGTGTGCTGCGTCAGGGTGTGGTGTCTCTAAAAATCTCGGTGTTTTTACAATACAAACACGTGTGCGCGCGCATGTTGTAGCATCCATGTGGTATCTGTGGTATCCATCCTTGCATTTTTTTAAAAAAAAATCTCTAAATGAGCTTCAGTCTTGCTGGACCATTCATATGACTGCATATTTCCAGTTTTCTTTATCAAAAAAATTTCCGAGTTTGCCTTCTTCTCTAATACTTTACTCTTTAACATTTGGGTTTTATGTCTGATATAAAATGCATTAATTTTTTTTAAAGTAACATGCTTACTTCCTATTTATCTTCTAGTAAATATTACCATTTGGGAAGTTGCAAATTTGAGTAAATAAAATGTGTCTAGCATAATACATATGACAGGCACACATCATTAATGAAAATTCTCACAAAAAGAGATGGCCCACTCTTTGTGAACACAATAGAAGTATGGTGGAGTTAAAAAAAAAAGTTACAGAAGAGTCTAATTGTAAGTGCAAAATCTAAACATGAATGATTGGTGTGAACTACTACTGCACTAGGATCTAAAAATGTGAAAAACGAACGTGCAGTTATGTAGTCTACGCGTGCATATAGAAACATTTTATAGTTTGTAACACAAGACACATTTTATGTTAGCGTGGCAAATTATTCAACTTCAACCTGATTCTATTTACTACGCACGGCTCCAAGACTCTTAACATCAAGCATAATTAAAATATATTGAAAACAGAGAAATCATGATATATTTTCTGAAGGTTTTCATTGAGATAACATACTCTTTGGGTCAGGTATGATCATGGGAGCAGCTGTGTCAACCGTGTACTACAACCTGAAGCTGAAGCATCCAACTTTGGACATGCCGGTTATCGACTATGATCTGGCCCTGCTCATCCAGCCTATGCTGATGCTCGGGATCAGCCTTGGTGTCATTTTCAATGTCATATTCCCAGATTGGCTTGTCACAGTTCTCTTGATCATCCTTTTCCTAGGTATTCACATTTGTCCGAAATCTTAAATAATTGTTTTCTCCTTTTTCTTTTCAGTTCACTTCAGATTGCATTTTTAAATTAAACTCTAGGAACTTCGACTAAAGCGTTTCTGAAGGGTGTTGAGACATGGAAGAAAGAGACAATACTCCAAAGGGTAATTATCTTGACTTCCTCGTAAGAAGAGGTCATGCACATCTTATAATATAGAGACTGGAACATGTCTTCAATTATATTTAAAAAATTGGCGTTCTTGACTCTTAATTCTTTTAAGTTTTTGTCTTCCTTTCCTTCATCAACATTATGAGTATGCTGATACGCACTTCTTCTGGTTACTCGTTTCAGGAGGCAGCCAAACAATCAGAGCAAACCAGTGAGTAATAAAACCCAATTACTCAATTTTTCACGATATTCATGAACTGTTGCTTATATTTTCTTAATCTACCAGGTGAGGGATCGGAATATACAGCACTGCCTACAGGACCTGATTCCGCAGCTGTGACAAAAACCCTATCAGATGAAGCGGTAATCCAAAATGGTCAGCTTTATATTCCATGCCTTAGTAGTAACCATTTTCAGGGCTATAAGACTAAGGCTGGCCTATTGCTGCAGGTATCCATCTGGCAAAATGTCTACTGGAAGGAATTTGGACTTCTTGCCTTAGTTTGGGTAGCATTCCTTGCACTTCAGGTCACTAAGGTGAGCAACCCAATGCCAAGCTGAAATATATGACTAACTCCAAGAAAATGTCTTAACTTTTCAGTCTTCAACGATCAGTTGGTTTGTGCGAGACATTGCAACTTCGATTTTTACTTTTTAGAATTTGACACTGTTAACTTGTATGTTTTCTCTTGTTTCCCGTTGAATCCATAAGAAGTATATAATTGGCCTAATCCTATGCCCCAAAAAATATGCAACTCATACAGCAAAAGATATTGGCAGTAGCACCTAGCTTATGTTGGTTCTTTGATATTTGCAGAACTACATGACTACTTGTTCCACGTGGTACTGGGTTTTGAACTTACTCCAGGTACTTTTACCGCCTTACCTTGTCACAGTAATGCCAACGTAGTTTTGGGGATTTGAGGAAATTTTTTTCCATGTCATTTTTTTTGAACAAATTTTCCAGGTCATTTAATATGTATACTGCCCGCATTTGTCCTTTTTAGGTTGTAACACATTATTCTGCCAATGTCTTGGTTTTACCATCATCCCATGGAATCAATGTTACACTAATACAATCTCTCTACATGCGGGATATGCAGATACCGGTGTCAGTTGGAGTAGCCATGTATGAAGGACTGGGTTTGATGCAAGGGAGGAGGGTGATATCATCAAAGGGAAATGAGCAGACCAACCTGAAGTTTCATCAGCTATTGGTATACTGCTTTTTTGGCATGGCTGCTGGTGTCGTCGGCGGTCTGCTTGGCCTTGGTGGGGGCTTCATAATGGGGCCTCTGTTCTTGGAGCTCGGCATCCCTCCACAGGTGAACTCTTGGTTTGTGCATCTCAATGACTTAAATTTTTACGTTTCAACCACGGTGCCTCACACTGTAGCTGGTAAATTCTGTGTTTTTACTCGAAAACATACATAACTAATTGAGGAGAACTATAGGTGTCAACTTAATTAAGAAGAAATATGAAATAAACACCAAAAGTTTGTGAACATTATATACTTTGTAAACATGGCTGGTTGCTAGACTGTACTAATGGATTGTTTCAGTTATCTTATTGTGTCTTCAGGTAAAGCCAGCAATTTGATAATATTCTTATATTGTGCACATTGCCTATTCTTGCATATTCTACTTGGTTGTTAACCTCTTAAATTATCTCAGGTCTCAAGTGCTACAGCAACCTTTGCAATGATGTTCTCATCTTCCATGTCGGTCGTTGAATACTACCTCTTGAACCGGTTCCCTGTCCCATATGGTACTCTCTCTCTCTCTCTCTCCTGTTTGACCGTGATGGTGATGATGATAGACCATGTATCAATCCTTTATTCTTTCCGATTTTCGCAGCTCTTTTCTTCACTGCTGTGGCGTTTTTCGCCGCGATCATCGGCCAGCATATTGTAAGGAAGCTGATCAACTGGCTAGGGCGGGCATCACTCATCATATTCATATTGTCCTTCATGATCTTCGTTAGTGCACTCTCTCTAGGTACCATTCACCTCCCCTCCCCTCACTGCAATCTTTCACATTCCCGTGATTTCTAGTACCAAACGTGACCAACACAAACTTGTGATATGCAGGTGGGGTCGGCATCTCCAACATAATCCACAAGATCGCGCGGCACGAGTACATGGGATTCGACAACATCTGCTTGTATGATGTGTAAGATCGGACAGGCCTACAAATATAGTACATCTGCAGATGTCAAATTGAAGCGGTTAGATCGAAGCAGGAGATCGACTTTGCAGATGCAATTTTTCGTCGCCCAAACAGCTCGGAGGAGGCGAGCTGTAGTGTTGCCAAGATTGGGATTGTACTGGTTATTTTTAGAGGCCCAAACATGTGACCTCTCGTGTACCAATAAGCAGACATTACAGCATGTTATCTGAATTCATTGCAGTCAGTTTTACGATTTAAGTGGGTCAAGTAGTATGAAAAAATTAATCAAATTTCGGCCTACATTCTTTCGTTACCTTTTCTTTCCAGAATTCCAGTGTTCCTTTTTAAGAAAAAGTTTCTTTTACGCCCCAAGCATAATTCATCGTGCCCTAAGAAAACAGGAATACTAGTAAATGGTGCTGGCAATGCAATTGTAACATCCAAACTCGAGCACATTTGGAACAAATGGAAACGATCTCAAAATTTGAAGTAATTTCACATATCATATACTTGACTGTGTGCATGATTTGCCTCATTAAAAACCTTGCATGAGAAACTACTAAAGAAAAAAGAGTACAAACCACCCCACATTATTACATGTGATTGTCTTGATCAAGTTGGTTACTAAGGCTTCTTGCCTAAGATTTAATTCAGAGTACCTAAAGTCAGTGGCGGATCCAGGATTTCAAAATTAGGGGTGCACGGCTTATATAAATATTTTTTTTTCGTACTTGGCAATAGACACATATAACACAAATTAACGTAGAAATGTAGAATTGGCACAAATAGTCAAATGCGTAGCGAGTTTCTAAGTTCCACAATAGTGACATAACATAACATAATATAAAGTGCGGTGAACATCGAAATTGTACCTTATAATATTATTTTACGGGTCTTCATCTTTTGAAAACGCTCAATTATAGCCTCATCCGTAACATTGGAAAAGATATCCCGCTTAATAAATGTCACCAAACAATCATTCAAGACTTGATTGCCCATGTCCTGTCCAATTTACAAAAATACAACACAAATCACATTTCACAGATCACAAATTGACATATCTATCTTACATTCAGCTTCAGCATTCACACTTGACAGGTCACAAACACAAAATCACAAATCACATTCACTGATTCAATCACAGACAGGACTGAGGAGGAGAAGGGGGCAGACCGCAGGAGCACTCAGAGGAGAGGAGCCGAGGCAGCCGAGCGCCCGAGCCCGCCGCCGCCCGCCGCCGCCGCCCGCCGCGCCGCCGGGGCGCCGCCGCACTTCTCCCTGCCGAGTGCCGACGGCCTCGCGCGACCCCTCGGCCCTCGCCGGCATCGGCGGCGTGGCGGCGTGGCCGCAAAGAGCAGTGAGGGAGCCAGGGAGGGAGAGTGGGAGCCTAACCCTAACCTAGCCGGCGGCTGACGGGCTGAGGACTGAGGAGGGAGACTGGACACTTGGAGAGAGAGGCTGGCTGGGGCGCTGGGCTAGTGGGTTGAGTGTGAGTGAGAGACTGAGAGAAGAGGCCGAATTTGGCCCAATACTACATAAGGGGGGTCTTCGTGTTTCCAAATTTTAGGGGGTGCCCGTGCACACGGTGCACCCTAGCTGGATCCGCCCCTGCCTAAAGTATCTTCCCCCTAAATTGAACACTTCCTTAAGCTTCATTATTCCAATGCCTGAAAGCATATCTCAAAAGACGATGCAGGTAGAGATTTTGTGAGGAAATCAGCAAGACTTGCAAAATATTTATTTCATTCAATTTATACATTTCATAAGTCTTAAAGAACTTGGGTTTGATATAGTTAGTAAGATTACTCTTTACATAACCCATTTGCATTTGTGTAACACATTTTGCATTACCTTCATGACATTCGGAGTTCGCTCAACATTTAATTCATAATATTTAATTTAGGAGACTTAATTTCTTACCATTCTTTTTATCATGTACGTTCTTGTGATGATTCATTCAATGCAATCATTTCCAAGTGGTTTATAAATGTTGACACAAGTGTCTGCTTTGACAATTTCGAAGACAATTCAGTTCCACCACATATGGATACATATTCAGTTTGTCATTTACATATATATGGATCTGACAAGTACCCAGCATTGGCATAACCAACAATATTCAAGCCTTGGTTCTTACTGTAAAACTGGTCATGATCCATGATTTCATGAAAGTATCGAAGATAACTTTTATTCCATTTCAATGCAGTTTTTGTGGGTTGTACACTATATCAAGCTAACAAGTCCATGGCAAATGTAATATCTGACTGAGTACCGTTAGTACGATTCAAAAGTGCTCCTGTTGCACTCTGATATGGGATTTCTTGCCCAAGTATTTTCTCCCTCTCTTCCAATCATCGTGGTTCTGAAGGAATACGCCTTTTCATAACCGAATCTTTGAAATACTTTCTTAAGGCCGATTGGGGCACTCAAATCCCATGAGGGAGATGCTCAAGCTACAAGACTAAGCAAAATTTGGTTTTGCCCAAATGTTTCATTTCAAATTCATACTTTAAGTATATCCATGTTTCTTCTAATTCTTTGCTCCGTTTTACTTAATGACTTTCAAAGTTTAACACTATATATTTCTATTTGCTCTATCCTAGTTCCAATAATCATAGTAAATGTATCTTCATATACAAGTCTGAATCCAAATCTCCTTTCATATTTTCAGTAACACATCCTTCAATTAAATTTCACTCTCAACTTCAAGTTGAATACTGACAATAATAAGATCAAATTATCTACAGGTATTCTTTAATCAGGGAATAAGTTCTTCATGAAACATTGAGCTACTTGCTGTGTTGTGTACCTTAACATTCATCGTTATCATTTCTCTTCTAAAGATAGATGTTGAGATTAGTTGTTGCTCTATTCATAAATTCCCTAATGATACATATATTATGGCCATTTCTTCAAGATGTGCTAATACTTGCTTTACTATGCTATTTCCCATCACGGGAAGTTCCTTTAGTTTTATCGTTGATGTGTGCGCATATTCCTATTGCTAATTTCATAAAGGAAATATTTAAAATTGGGAGTGCCTCGCAAGCGGGTTGCTCTCTAGCTGCAAGGTTTGAATTGTTCCGCTTCATTACTCGGGACATTTTATTAAATGATTGTGATAAGCTCTCATTCCCTTTTTTTCTAGGCGTCCCTAGACACTTTGCGTTGGAAGAACCAAACTCTCTATTATGTTCTGAGATCTTGGAACAGATTGAGAGATACCTTGTATTCTCTTTATTGGTACAACAACCCTCTCTGTCACATTACTTCTAGTGATGCAATTTAATCACTCCCTCGTATTACAAAAAATGGTCAGGCAACTTCATTTCTAATTTCACATATGCTTCATCAATAGCTTTCTAGACTTTCTGTTGTTATACTAGTGCAAGGGTCATTCATGGGGAATTATCTATGTTAGTCACATATTTTCTCGGAATTCATATTCGAGGGTTCTAATTCTCTCTCAAATGATAGAAGAATTATCCTCATCAATAGTGGTACGGGTACACACACTTCAGATAAGGGAAATTCCATTATTACCTTTGTGTGCACTAGTAAAATGTTTTAGGACTACTTGTTTTTTCGTACAAATTTGATAAGGGTTGCTTTTTTGTATAACTGCATGTCCCAACACAATTTTCATAAATTAAAGTGATAAAATTAATCTGGTTAATATTCAATTCTTTCAATTAATGCTTATGCTAGTCCATTCTTTAAGTGAACATACTATGCTAAGTCCTCTGCTTCAATTTCCATCATCAAGTACATTGAAACAAATTTAGTCGTATTATCTATTCCAGTGGACCTCACGAGATGAATCGAGAAATATTCATTAATTCAGATGATCTAGAAGATCTTATTTACTAATGCATCATCATTCCTCGTGCATGAGTAAACTCGCCTACTTC
Organism: Raddia distichophylla; assembly: GCA_005191435.1. Classification (NCBI taxonomy): domain Eukaryota; kingdom Viridiplantae; phylum Streptophyta; class Magnoliopsida; order Poales; family Poaceae; genus Raddia; species Raddia distichophylla. The sequence goes on from SPJY01024477.1 coordinate 373,000, forward strand.
AAGAAAGTGGAATTGAGAACTAAAATAACTAACCGTCCCTGTAAGGGCTTAGCTGGATCGCAAATATCCAACTAGATGTGATCCAGAGATGCAGGAATTTCATAATTCTCTTAAGAATATATGGTACTTCCATTAGTTTCCGGTGTCCCATGCATGCACACAAAATCTTCGTTATTCGGAAAAACATTCATGGTAATACTATAGCTCAATGAGTTGTTTGTGTAATCCCTAATAATTCTACAATAATGAAAAGATAAAAGTTTAAAGATTCTAAAATTTGTCTGCTAAGCTGGTATGCACTGCATGTGCATTAATTATAGTGCAGTTTTTGCCCAGATTCATAGTGGAGGAATTGCTCTAATATGCTTTACTTATATCTGTTATTCTTCATAATGCATAAGTATTCATTGTTATTCTCTTCATTGGCTTCTTTTGGAAACTCATTTGCATGGATGTCTTTCCATTTAAAAGAGTCCAAGTGGATTAACGGTGAATAATGCTTCTTAAGTGATGGTATAATACCCTAAATAATATACATGTGGCTCTTCATGAGCCTTCTATTCACTGATTGCAAAATGCGATTGTTCTAACAACTTCTTTCAAGGCTGATTGGGGGTGTATGCTCACTCTTTTTTTAGACAAGTATGCTCACTCTTAAAATGATATATTGTTGTCCTATATCAACAATACATATAACTTCCATAGGCACTACAAAGATTATAGGTTGCCATCAGGCAATGGCAATTTTCATGATTAATAAATGGAAAAGGTGCCGATTTGGTCCCTCAACTATACCCGTCGGACCACTTTGGTCCCTGAACAGCAATACCGGACTTGTTAGGTCCATGAACTCTGAAAACCGGACTTGGCTATCCTTTGATCGGTTAAAACGGTGGTTTTGAGGTTTTCACTAACGTGGCTGCTGATGTGGCGGATTTCTTCTGCGTGCACGCCATTTGGGACCGCCACATCGTTGCCACATTGCTGCTACATCAGCAAGTATGCCAGATCTTCCACGTATGCTGCCACTCCATCTAAAACCACCGTTTTGACCTATCAAAGGACTAGCCAAGTCCGGTTTTAAGAGTTTAAGGACCTGACAAGTCCGATATTGCTGTTCAGGGACCAAAGTGGTCCGACGGGTATAGTTGAGGGACCAAATCGACACTTTTTCTTAATAAATTGACTATTACTTCATACACACACACACACACACACTCCTAGGAGTAGATAAGGCTAATCTACCCACGAACACGCGCGTCCATATTAGGATGGGGCGGTCCAGCCAGATCGACAGTAATCGATAGTAACCGACGGTGATGAGGACATCACTCCTACCGATGCGTCCACTACTCTACCACCATCTACGGTGCAAGGACCAATAACAAGGGCACGTGCGCGACAACTAAATCACCAGGTGGGCTCGTTCCTTACCACACAAGAAAATACCCATAAGAGCGAGTTACTACCTAATAATGTTGTGCTTGTGCTTAGGAATTATGGTGTTGATCAGCGAGGATGGAACTCTATGCCAAGACAAGTTGGAAACCAAATCTACCACGAGTTCAAGTCCGGTTCGGACACGGCGGAGCAGTCAGTCTTCAAAAGGGCGTAGCAGATGCATATCAACTTCGTTTGGGGCGTTCAAGTACATTACGGAGAAGCCCTCGACGAGACCTTTCCAACGGATCTAGTCGCACATCCAAATTCCTTCTGAGCTGATCACAATCGTCGAAACAAGAGGCGACCAGATTCTGTTGGGCTGCCCGGTGCTGCGTCACCTTGATTTTGGGCTTCGGTCCGTGTATCTCGCGCAAGGAGGGGTCGCCCCAAACCCTAGCCGCCGCCCCTCCTGCCTATTAAGACTTGGTAGCCGCCTTTGTTAGAGCCGGGTTTTACTTAGATAATTTTCTACCATCACAGTATCGCCGATCATCGGTTTGTGGAACCCCAAATTCGTGATTTTAATACATATTCGCAATTTCAGATTGCTTCTTCTTCGTTCTTGCTTGTGTTCTCGATTCGCTCGCAGGAACTAGCCTTCGTGGTGAGGTCGACCGTGCGCTTGCGTGGTTGATAACGAACGGAGACGGTGGTGTAGCGATTGCAGGCCTAGATCGGTGCTGATCAAGGTCGGATCGTCAACGTCGAGTTCTCCACCAAATCGACTTATCCTTACCTGTCGGAAGATCGGGACCCCGTTCCCCATCAAGTGGTATCAGAGCCTCGGTTGCCCGTCAGGTATCTTTGTATCCCATCTCATTTGTTATTCATCCATTACCTAGAGTCCAAAAATTTGCCCCACAAAAAGATTTGAGTTCGTCGTCATATCCATAGTCCAAACCACTTTGTGCCCTTCGCGATTTCGTTTTCAGTTTCGCGTTGTTGAATTTGTATCCATCGTCATCATCTTGTTGCTGGTTTAGATTAAGTTCTTAACTTAGTGTCAAGTTCATCAGCTGTGGTGAAGAAATCTCGTTGAACCCGAGCAAATCAGAAACTCGTGTTGAATCGGTTCGGAATTTTTTCCAATCTGTTAGTCCCGAGTTGATATCTCCCTCATCCGAACTCCAAATTGGACAAATTCGGGGTCTAAATTATAGCTAAGAAAAATTTCTACAACTTTGTCCATTGTGAGAAGTTCCAGAAACGCCGTTTTCCTGCCCAAAATCGCGTTTGAAGTCAATCTGTCTTGTCTCTGTTTTTTCTGAGCAGTTTGTATTACGGGGCCCAAATCTCCTAGATCCTTTATCCAAATTGGGTGTTCCATATATGCAAATTGATCAGCACGAAAAGATCTACAACTTTTATGTTATACGTTGTAGTGTTTGAAGCCTCCAAAAATCCGAAAACAGTATAGAAAGTTTCTGCATAGTAGATCTGTTTATCCAGCGAGAGAAAATTGAGTGTTTGAGTATATATCTTGTAATCTCTCATATGCGGCACTTTTGATATTTCAAAAAAAAAGGTGAAAAAGACAAGTGCATAAAAATAAGCCGTACAAAGAAAAAAAAAAGTAAGGAAAAGAAAGAAAGAAAGAAAAAGTGCTTGCATTCTTTGTATCCAAAGTGTGTGTTATTATTTTTGCTTACTTGAGTTAGGTCTAAGGACGGGTTTAGGCCAGCAACTTT
>SPJY01024477.1:378852-447184 GCA_005191435.1 Raddia distichophylla
GAAACACAGGAGGTGATTCATTGTGTTTTCATACGAGATGTGATAAGAGTTTCAGAATTGTCGAGTGGACCGCCCCATTAGAGCGTCCCAGTGGACAACCCACGAATGACCGGTTGAGCATATTTCATTGCGGTACCGGTGGGTTCGAGACGAGAATTTCGACGGCATAACCCTAAGCGGTTCTCTTGTGCATAAGATAAGTGCTTAGTGGATCTGATTAGCCCCTGGCCATCGTTGCACTAGGAGAACCCTGAGGGTTATGCTGCCGAAATCTCGTCTTGAACCCACCAATACCACAAACGAAATGTGCTCGACCGGTCATTCATGGGTGGGTTTAGAAACCTTCCTAAGAATATTATGAAACCTTGATGTGACGGTACGAATGACAACCCAGAGATGGAAGACAGAAGTGACGGCGTGCTCACCGCTCAACCACTGCGGATCACACCCCGGTCAGATTTTTGTGTAGCTAGCCGATCAGCCGAGCTCGGTTCGATTTGAGCGTGGGACGCGGCAAGGAGCGACGCTCAGGGTTTACCCAGGTTCGGACCCCCTCGCGGGTAATAGTCCTACTCCTGCCGAGCCTTAGCTCTTTTCTGTGTTGTGGTTGTGTGTTAATGCGATTACAGAGTGTTCTCTCCGAAGAACTCTCGACTCCCCTTTTATACAAGCCTCGAACTGGCGGAGAGAGCCGAGGGGGTAGGCAGAACAGTATTCTCAGTACACTGATAAGACAAAAAGGACGGGACAGGAGAGACGAAGTCGTGCTGCTACTGCACCGCATGGCGCCGCCCTCGCGTGCTTCGCAAGTGGACTCTGATCCGCGCAGACACACCGGCGAGACTGCGGGTGGGACCTAGCTTACTCCTCCTGACGCGGGCGGCCAGCTTGATGATGACAAACTCTCTCTCTGCCGGTCAATTCCGCGGCGCCACAGTGACAGTTGATCAGAGCCGCAGGGGTCACTGTGGCGGTAATCATCTCTTCTGTCTATCCGCGCGTAACGTCGCATTGAATGCGCCTGTCCTTCGTAGCAGGGGAAACCTTCGCCCAGAAGGCTCCTTCCGGGTCGCTCCCTGCCACACGGGCCCCGCTGGGCAGCGGGGGACCCTACGCGTGCCGAGGGGCTCGCCCACGCGCCCGCCTGACACGTGGGGCCCTCGCCCGGCGCACTGACGGGCTCGCCCACACGCCGGGGCCTGGTCGCCCGCCCGACGTGTGGGGCCCTCGCCTGGTCTTCTGAGGGGCTCGCCCACACGCCGGGGTCTGGTCGCTCGCCTGACGTGTGGGGCCCTCGCCTGGTCTTCTGAGGGGCTCGCCCACACGCTGGGGTATGGTCGCCCGCCTGACGTGTGGGGCCCTCGCCTTGCGCTCGAGGGGCTTGCCCACACGCTGGGGTCTGGTCGCCCGCCTGACGTGTGGGACCCTCGCCTTGCGCTCGAGGGGCTCGCCCGCACGCTGCGGTCTGGTCGCCCGCCTGACGTGTGGGGCCCTCGAGGTTTCCCCCAAGGCTCTTTATACCCTGGTATTTATTACACCGACAAGAAGATGGATGTATGATGAATGGCAACCAAACGGACAACACACAGATGAATTGTACGATAATACAAGTGAATTCGTGGTTCATGCTTTCCAGCACGCAACAGACCCTAACACGAAGGTCACATGCCATTGTGAGGGGTGTGGGAACTGTTGGAAGAGAACCCCTGACCAGATGGAGCATGCCCTCTATAAACATGGGTACAAAGCCGCATACCATCGCTGGGTACGTATATCATGGGGAGAGTCGGTTCTTAGCTTATGTTTACATTTAGGGTTCGGATTCAGCCTCCCCCACAATAGCTCACGGGCAGGAGGGAGGCGACACATCGGGCATCCAGGAGGCCGACTTCATCAACAACCTCTTTGATGGTGCCCCGCTATTGTTTACCCAACCGACCCTCACCTCGTCGAGTCAGCCTCCTTCGAGCGATCCTTAGGTCTACTATATACGTGCAACCATTATGTTCCTTTCGATATTCGAACTCTTTTGAACAATGTGAATGTTTATCTTTGAAAGTGAATGTACATATACATTTGTCACATATTTCGTTGTTCTCGATTGATTTGTGTCATGGATTATGCAAATAATTGTGTGAATGTGCAATTATGGTCGCATGTCTGTGCGATATTGGGGATATTGTAAATTTTGGGCTTTTGGGTTTGCAGGTGCAGCTGCTGCAGCTGCTAGGAGCAGCAACTGCTGCAATTTTCTGTTCTTTTAAATATAAGAACTTTTTCTGGTTTGCGCTACTCTCGATGACCGTAGACTGAGCCATCAAGAGTGAGGTCAATCCTGACCAGCGTGCCAACTGCGGTCAAAGCACATCAGTCTCGACGGCTCAGTCTATGACCGTCGATAGTACCGCGTACCCTGCCCCGCTGTTTTGGGTGGGGCCCATGGTAGCTTCACTCGACGGCGTGGTAATGGTCATCGAGACTACGGTGTTAGGCCGAAAATGGTGTCTTGGCCAGTAATCGCAACGGCAATGGTCTTGACCGTCGAAAAAAATTATATCGACAGTTTGGCCGTTGAGACTGTGTATTTCTCTCGACGGCCTTGTCTTTATGGTCGGCCCCGACGGCTTGGTATTTACTATCGACGGTTTAGGCGGCCGACAAAACTGTTGTTTCCTGTAGTGAATTGTGATAGGGTTTTCTATGTGTGGGTCCCTGTGTGGGCGGCAGCTCTTCCCTGGCCGTCGCACTATATATGGCATCTATTGTGCTTCGTCTTCCTCAGGTTTTATTTAGTTGAGTTCTCCATGTTCATGTCAACCTACCTTGTTCTTCTTGTGTCAACTAGATCAACAAGACTGATTTTTTGAAACCCTACTTTAGATTGTTCATATTTCATATTTATAATTTAAGATTGCTTTTCCTTTGTTCTTGCAAGCTTTTCGGTTGCCTACAAGAACTGGCCTTCTTGGTTAGGTCGATCGTACCTCAGTTCAGTTGATACCACTCATCGTGATGGTTTAGCGATCGATGAGATTTCTAGTCACCTACGCGGTTGGTAGCCGGATCATTCAGTTTTTCTGACATCTACGGGAATTATCTATCTAATGTCATGAGAAGATCATTCAGGTTGTCTGACTCCACGGTCGCTCCCATCACTCCTCAATGCTGAACACATACTATTTAGCAAAAAAATCAAAACAATCTCGCCTAAAATTGAACCAATCAACGCATGCCTGTGAAAATAAAAGCTAATCAGCAAACTCAGACAAATTACTATCGGAACAGATCACTTGTTCATCCATTCCATGCAAAGACATGCATATGCTGATTTTATCTCTCTAGATTTATTGTTCACAACGTATCCTAGACTCCTAGCACAGAAATGGAGGCCTCTCCCATCTTCAATTCCATCAGCCATCACCAAGTACCTGAAGGAAAGTAAAACATCACGGGAGAAATCGAAAAGGGAGCTATTGTTCTTGGCAAATAACAAGAATGCAATTTCTAATGCGCATTACCACGAACTCCTTACATGCAACAATTAACATGTCTAGAAGGAACCTCCATGAACACCCTACATGCACGCGGAGGAAGTCTTGGCGGTGCCCTACGAGCCGTTGGTGCAGCCCTCCTCCGCGTCGTCCAGCTCTGCTCGTGCATGGCGATGGCCGGCCGTGGCGATGGCGGTGGGTGGTGGCCGGCCGTCGTGGTGCCCGCGACGGCGCCGCCCCTTGCTGGTCCGATGGCTCCACCTTGCGGTGGGGGCCTATATCGGTGGAGGCCACCCGAGGGGACCACTCCGTGAGAGGCCAGATCCTTGGGCAGAGGCCCGAATCTGGCGGTGGATGGTCGTAGCGGTTGGAGTGATCGTGCCCCAGGGTCGTGGGTTTGGTGGTCACGTAGCTCGGCTCTGTGTTCGGCTCCAGGTGTGTGTGTTCGGCTGCCTCTCGGCTCCTCCTGTGGTGGTGTGGGGGTCATCGTCTGTTCTCGGTGGCCCTTGCTTGACTCTCGGTTTCCCTTTTTCTTCTTCATCCCCACCTTCGTGCGCAGTGGTGGAGCTCGGCGCCGGCTTTCGCTCTTGCTTCTTCCTTCTTCCTTCTTCTCCTCCTCTTGGGCCCGTCTAGGCGGAGACCGCCCGGAGGGACCGCTCTGTGAGGCTAGATCTACGGGCCGTAGGCCTTAATCTAGATATGTGTTGGCCAGAGCAGCGGGAGTGTGCTCCAGAGTCGTGGGCCCAGTGGCCTCGTAGCTCGGTGGAGCTCGGCATCGGCATCTTCTCCTTCTCCCCGTCCTCCCGAGCCTGTCTCGGTGGAGGCCGCTTGAGCGAGTCCGCTTCAGTAGCTAGCTAGAGTGGACGAAGTAGGTGGGTTCCAGGGGCGTGTGTCCGGCGGCTCCTCGACTCCTTCCGTGGTGGCGTGATGGGCTGTTGCCCGTACTTCGGTCAAGCGGCGCCCCTGTCTCTATCATGATCCTGTCCTTGCCTCCTTGCCGTCCCTTCCCTGCGAGGTGCTCGATGGCGTAGGGTGATGTTTTCTGGGTTAGTGGAGGGGTTCGGCTTGCGTCGCCTGGATGGCACGGCGTCTGGTCTCCTTCGCTTCCTGTGTGCTTGCCACCGGTTGTGATGGCCCCTCTCTGGCGGCGTTGGCTAGAGACCTTTCTTCTGCGTTGTCCACGTTCTCTTCTTCTTAACCTGGTCCCGTCCGCGTCATCTTCACCATCCCTTTCTCTGAGGTGTCAGGTGGTGTGGGCGGCATCTTCCGCGTCGAGTGGCAGCGTTCGTGCACACTCTCTGGCTCTGCGTTTTCAGCTGGCTACTCGGTTCTTCTGGTGCTTTCGACCTTTGGCGGCCTCTGCCTTTTGCGCAAGTAGGGTAGGTCCTAGAGGGCCCGTCGTGGCCCACTTGATGATGATCAGGTCACTGGTGTGCTCGTCGTCAGAGCGACTCGAGCTACTCCTTCATTCCCCCCTCTACATTCCTATAAACCATCCCCTCTATCTTCTCTCTCCTATAATTACAACACTCTGTCCCAACAACCACTCATATTTCTCCCCCTCTATTTTCTCACTCCTCCATATTATATTCATACACAAACTATCTCGATAACCACCTCTCTTCGCTTACTGTAAATCGTATAAAGTACAAGGCGTTGTCAATGTTTTAGGTACGGGACGAATTATGGAGAACTTAAGTGTTAATTATTTAATTATTTTGGAGTTGGCACAGTTAATGATCTGTTATTGAAATTATTGTTTTTGAATGTTTAATTTTGACGACATATTTCAATACAATCACTCATAGTTTACAACTATAGAGAGAATATCATGCAGATCCATTATGCATTTTGAACATCATAGTTTCAAGAATACAATGCAAGAAATATAAAATCCCTCTGTTCTTTTTTATTTGACGTCTTTGACTTTTGAACACACCTTTGACCATTCGTCTTATTCAAAATAATTATGTTAATATCATTTATTTTGTTATGATTTGTTTTATCAATAAAAGTACTTTAAACATGACTTTTTTTGCGTGTTTGCACTAAAATTTTGAATAAGATGGATGGTCAAAATCGTGTCCAAAAGTCAAAAGCGTCAAACAAAAAAACAGAGGGAGTAGTACTGAACAATTCGGGAGAGATTTCATTCCAAAACCTCACCAAGTGTGTGATGTGGAGGTATTATTAGTGCCTATAAGATGTTACTTGGTTAAATACTATTATAATTAATAAATGAAAACTAGCAAGACCAATCAGATCCATTTTTGCTAGAAACTGGCATTAACAGAAGGAAAATCGAATTTAGATCAATGTCATCTCCTCAATGCTTCCATTTCCTAAAAGTCCATCAACCTTCTTTAAGCTACAAATTGCCATGAAAAGTCAATTGTTGACTTTTGTTTAACCGAGGGTTATCATCGACAATGATTTTATATGTGGTACTGCGTTCGATCTCAAAGTCGATGGTAACACGGGACAATGGATTAGACAGGTTCAGACCTTTTCGGTGGAGGTAATATCCTAATACTGTGTTCTAGGATTATTTAGATTCTCGTATGATGAACCGGGGTCCCCTGCCTCCCTTATATAGTGGGGGAGGCAGGGTTATAAGATAGAGTCCCGGCCGATTAAAAGGTCAGATTCCTATTTCTTTCCTTTTTGGCAGCATAGTTACCGATAGTTACAATCTCGCCTTCCCTGTTCGTCATAGACTTCTAGATGCGCCCTCCCTTGTGTGCAAGGCAAGGCATGACCTGGACTACGTGTGTTGATGTATGGCCGTCTCGGTCCACCCTGTGCTAGGTGATCTTCACGGCCCACTGAGGATACCCGGGGTCCGTGTATTTCCTGGTTACGCTCCAGCCGAGTCGTGCTTTACGCCGAGTGTTCCTAGTTCTTGACGTCACCTCCCGATTGGTTTCTTCTTCGCGCTGAGTGCTCCGTTGTATACAAGGAGACTGTGAGGGACTCAACTAGAATTTCAAGTGTTGGACTTTTTCAAGCGGTACCCAATCGGATTTTTAGGATATTGGCTGTCGGCCCGTCATGAGGCGTACCATTGTTTAATTGAGTTTGGCTATGTGGTATCTGTACCCGACTGTCACGGTGTACAGCTGGTGCCTCCTTTTCAGGGAACACCCTCAAAACCTTAATCAAAAGCAGCTCGAGATATCTGGTTCTAGCTTATGTAGCAACCAGCAGTCAGCTCAGCTATGGAGCATATCATAAGCCTTGATCATTATAATAATCGAGTAGATACTCTATCCCCGTTTGGCACGATGACCAGCTGTTGGTCCGTCATGGGCGTATCTATCTCATTTCAAATTTCACCAAGTGGTACTTGTACCCGACTATCGCGGTGTACAGCTGGCAACTCCTATCAGAGCGTACCTTCGGACCCCTAATCCCAACTTAAGAGTTGGTATCAGGTTAGCTTGGGCAAGTATTCAAGTCTCATTTAATATGGTGACTGGTTGTCAGCCTTCAGCGAGGCATACCTTACACCAATATATGTTGAGCCGAGTGGTACCTGTAATCATCTGTCGTGATGTACAGTCGGCGGTTTGCTTAAGCGTACTGAATCTCAAGCTAAATTTTGTCGCGCGGTATCTATACCCGTCTATCGCCGTGTACAACTGGTGGGTCATGTTAGAGCTGACCCTCGGAACCCTAATCCCAATCTCAAGAATTGGTTTCAGGTCAACTTGGGCAAGTATTCCAGTCCCACTTGATATGATGGCTAGCTATCAGCTTTCAACGAGGCATACTTTACACCAAGATACGTTAAGCCGAGTGATATCTATACTTATCTGTCGTGATGTACAGCTAGCGGCTTACTTAATCGTACCAAGCCTCAGGCTAAAGTTTTTAATGAGTAATACCTGCTACCATTTATCTAGCGGCCCACTTAAGGCATATTACCCCTTTTAGAAGCTTAGGCGTCGTTCCCGCACAATGCGAAGGGTCTTGCCTCTTTGTTTGCACCATGACCGGACTTATGCCTCTTCGATCGATTCTGCCCGTCTTCAATGTATCTCAGCAATGTTGAATCCAACACGATCTCGAATTGTTCTGATGGGAAAAAATCGAAACGAAATATCACACCGATAGTTCTCCTCCCTCGACCTATAGAAGCCCGAGGCTTTTACCGTGCTCTTCATCTAATCTCCAAACCTCTTCAACTCTCTTTTCAAGAGCTCTCCTTGTTCTCATGATGGCTTCTCCGTCCCGTGCGGCCTCTTCCTCGGCCAACGACACGCCACTGTCGCCTCCTCCAGCTCCTGCGGCGCACCCTCTCATCTCTTCAACTTCTAAGATGATGATGAGGAGGAGGTTGTCTACATGGACATTGACTCTAACGACGGGGAGGGCCATGACGAGGAGGCCAAGGCCACCGCCACGGCTGTCACCGCAGAGGAACCGCCACCGCTGCGGCCACTGCTGCTGCTGTGGAAGCTCAGATGGCGGTGTTCTGGAACGACTTCAACTGGGTTATGGTGGAGATCCACACCCAGGAGAAGGTCGATGTCCTGCTGAAGGTGGCTCCAGCTCTGGCGGAGGTCGCCGACTTCCTCGTGAAGAAGCTGACCCCATGCTTCTGTAGTTAGAATCTTTTCTTTTCCTTCTTTTTATTTCTTCTTCTTTTTTTTCTACGATCAAGCAACGGGCACTAGCCTATTGTTATTGCCGACTGCAGAACCTTTTGTAATTTGGCCTAAGAGCCAAAAATATGAATTAAGAAAACACCTTACAGTAAACAATCGCGTTCTGATGTATTAACTTTTCTCTTCCATCGGATACTTTGCCTTCAGATCGCCCACCGTTCGAGCCTGTAGTCCAAACAATGCACTTTTCGCCTTTATCCCGTAGGGGCCTAGCAACAACCTATCACAAGGTGTACGCTGATTATAGTCGAGTAATGTCCGGTTCTGACTGTCTCGATTCTTATTGGCAACATGTCCGAAACATGCTCCGAGTGGTCTCAACCGCCGAGTGGTTACTTCATACACTTTCCTAATTCCAGGCCAAATCTGGGATACTTCGCCTGAATTCTGGCCCAAGCCCAAACTGACCACGAACACTGTAATTGTTCCCGCAAAAATAGGAAAATCAGTCCCATGGTTCTCGAATTCTAAGCCTAAAACAGACTTTCGAAAGTTTTGCCATTTTTTTCGCTTCGCAACTCCTCATCTTTTAAGCTTCGTTGCCTTCTTCGCTACTAGGGTTCTAAATTGACAACCTTCTGCTTCTGCGCCGTCGCTGCTCGTCCCATTGCCCGAGACCCGCTGCTGTCGCAGCCTAGGCCTCACTCCACTTTCAAGTCTCTCCGTCCCAGTTGCCGTAATTTGTAGACCTCGTGCAGCCTCCTCCGATGATGTCTTCGTCCAAGGACATTGCTGCGACCGATCTGTCGAAGGAGTGGGTGACCTCGGTTACAACGGAGGAACGACTAGGGGAACTGGTTGACTCCGGAGTCCTCCCGGCGCAAGAGTTGATTTGCTGGCGCCCAGCCGCGGGTGAGTCTTCTGCCACTCCTCGAGTTGAAAAGACTGTCGTCTTCGAATCCTTCTTCCTGCGTGGCCTTAGCCTTCCCACTAGCGCATTTCTACGTGGTCTTCTGAATTTCTACAAAATCGAGTTAGTCAATTTGAATCCCAACTCTATTTTGCAAATCGCACCTTTGTGCATCTCTGCGAGGCTTTTCTAGGAATTTATCCCCATTTCAACCTCTTTTGTCATTTGTTTCTTATTAAGGTGTATCCCAATAAAAATGCTCCAAAAATAATTGGAAAAAACTCTATTTCTCCATTCCATTCCGAACATCCAACAAGAGTTGGCACAAGGAATGGTTTTACTATGCCAATCCCGATCCATCTCTTCCTTCTTTTCTCGGGCTTAGGCCCAAAGTTTCTGCCTGTTGTTCCTTGGATCCTTTGGCCGATGAGTTGGGCCAAGTCACCGAGCTATTGGTTTTCATTGAAAAATGTAAGACAGAGGGCCTGACCGGAGTCGGGATTATCCTCAATTTGCCCGTCGTCGAATGCAGCGTTTGAAAGAGCGTATTCACTCAGGGTTCGAATTTTCGGCGGTCACTGATTCCACCAGAGAAATTCTTGAGCGCGTCCCAGAGGATGTGCCGACTGGCCGAGCTTTTTGCCCCGGGCACTCACGTTGTAAATGAGGGATACCTAAGGCCCTTTAGCATTACGAATATTCCACCGGAGGTAAGTACTAGCCAAACTCCAATGTTTGTCCTTCGGTGTTTAATTACCTTTTGAATCTTTATACATTGTCGTCCATAGAATCGTTGTGCATTCTTCTCGGATGCTTCGCTCCTCAACCTGCCTCAGCATAAAGACTCGAGGCAAAAATGACCTCCGAGCGACTCTGCGAGCAGCTGAGTGCGAAAAAGGGAAAGAGTCCCTCCACGAAGAAACCAACGAGCAAGCCCAAGCCTTCTAGCCCCCGGCGCGTGTTTAGGAGCCCGACGTTACGGGACTCAATAGCAGAACAACCTGCTCCACCACCATCGCGAGACGCCGCTTTTGCAGCACCACCTTCGAGGCCCGACACGCAAGACGTGCCACCACCGAAAGCCAAGTCCCCAACTTCGGCCTCTTTCAGCGGCGTTGCAGCACGAAGAGGTCTTGGCATAAAAATAAATAAGTCCAACAGGTCAGCTTCCCATTGGCCCCTTACTTGACGTTATTGTATCTTTGTCTTGATCAATTTTCATCATAGGGATCCTTCTGCGGACATCCCGCTAGATAGGCAGCCTGCAGACCAGTAGGAGTCAGAAGTGCCAAAGGGCACAACCAAATTGCACCGGAGGGCACGCCCAAGCCGACCAAAACAATTTCACCGATTGCTTCCCAACCCGGGGGTGCCGAGGGCACCACCAAATGGATCCCACCTTCTTCACCACCACCTTAGGTTCAGGCTGAGGTGATTTCGGAGTAGAGCCCCTCCTACAGAGAAGATCCCACGAGAGCCCTCCTCTCTCCCACTTCCCCATGCCACCTTAAAGGCCCAATGGCGTAATGAAAATTCGGAATGGGAAGTGATCGATGATGATGAGGAAGAGAGGGAGCAAAGATAACTCCTTAACTATTCCCTCAAGTGTGCTGAGTTGATGCACGTAAGTCAATTTTCTGTGATTGCTTTTTGCTCATACCGGATCTTACGTCAATGCCTTTTATTTGCAGAACAGGGAGAAACGCTTCAAAAGGAAATCTGCATTCTTCCGTGAGATAATCCCCAAAGTGGAAAAATTCAACGAGCACGTGAAGGAAACAGCAAACGCCTAAGCGAGGTCCGACACCTTGGTGCGCGAGTTACGGGACCGCTCAGCGCTATGGCAGGAGAAGATGGATTTTGTCGGCCTCGTGGCAGCTACGTCCTCGAGCTGAGCTCTTCAATAGTTTACTTCATACTCTTTTTCATCTGTCTTCGCTTCTTTAGTCAGCTCAAGATCATGTGGTCGCCCAACTCCAGAGTCAATACTCGGCACTAGAGAAAGATCTCCTGGCGTTCCAAGCTCAGTCCCTAATTGACAAGGCCCGACATGAATTGGAAGGTATGGTGCCTCCCTCGATCTCTGTTTGTTTCTCTGAGTTGAATGTCTGACAATATGTTTGTCCTTCCCCCAGAGTATAAAAGGAAAACACTGGCACAATTCGATGTCCTTAATGGAAAGATCAAATATGCGGATGCGGCCTATGAACAACTGCAGGAGGCGTCCGAACCCTTGCGAAAGCTTTTGTTGTTGGAAGATGCTGGGTCGAGCGACACAAGCCAGGTCGTGTTCCAACTGAAAGAGGCACCCGAGAGGTTGAACGTCCATTTGAAGGAGACAACGATCACCAGTGCCTGTCAAGCTCTAGCGATTGTGAAGTCTTCATATCCCCGAGTGGAGCTTAATGCCATCAAGAAAGGCTTTGCCTGCACCGTCAGAGACGACCAGGTCGATGCCTTGATGGAAGAAGTCTGTGACACTTCTGTCGTGCTGTCCAAGAATTTAGATCTGGACCCCTATAAGGATTGTATTAAGAGAACTTAGATAGTTCCAATAAACTCGGATGTTAATCTGATGTTTGCTTTTTTTTTGTTTTAACACCTGTTTTGACAACTATTTTGATCCTTTTGAGTGGGTTGCCTTTTGTTTATGCGGACTACTCGACTAATCTTGCCCCCCGAACGCTAGAGAGTTAGCTCAAAGCTTTTCTCGCGCGAGCCAAGTGACATAGAGTTCGTCAATTTTTGGGTTGGAGCTCCAGTACTCTGAATTACAACTCAAAAGAATCAAGAAAGTATTTAGAGAACGTGTGCATAGGTGCAACAATTAGGTGTAGCCCCCAACTTACTGTGTAGCCGACAACTCGGCTATGTAGCAAGTCAAGTTTTAACTCAAATCATTTTTATAACAAAAAGTCCTTTATTGATTGAATAGATAACTGAGTACAAAATTGAAATTTAATTATAAAAGCGATGTAACTGGTCTATGTTCCATGAGTTGCCGGTAATTGTGCCATCCTCGTGTTTGAGCCTATAAGCCCCCATGCGCGTTACTTCATTGATGATGTAAGGGACTTCCCAGCTTGGGTATAGCTTGTGCTTGCTTTTCTGATTCTATCGTAGGACCATACCCCCTTTGGAGAAAGCGCGGCCTCTAACATTGCAATCGTGATAGCGACATAGGCCCTGTAGGTACTTGGCTGACTGGATCGTTGCGACGTCTCTGACCTCTTCCAATCGATTGTGATCCTCGAGTCGGTTATTGTTCGATTCCTTCTTCTTGTAGCCCCGAACCCACGGGGAAGCGAATTCAAGTTCAGTAGGCAAAACCGCCTCAGAGCCATACATAAAGAAGAAAGGAGACTGCCCAGTTGATCTACTTGGAGTGGTCCTGTGACCCCAGAGCATCGATAGCAATTCCTTGACCCATCGCATAGCATACGGTTTGAGACGATAAAAAATTCTTGCTTTTAGTGCCTGCAAAACCATTTCGTTGGCGCGCTCAATCTGTCCATTGCTCCACGAAAGTGCCACTGAAGCAAAGCAAATCTTAATGCCAAGTTCTTCGCACCAATCCTGGAATTCGCCGCTCTTGAACTGAGTGTCGTTGTCCTTGATAAATCTATTCGGAACATCGAATCGGATGATGATCTCTTGAAAGAACTCTGTTGCATTTGCATACGTGATATTGGTAACATGCTTGGCCTCAATCCACTTAAAGAATTTGTCTACAGTCATGAAAAGATGAGTGAAACCACCCTGCGTCTCTTTTAGGGGCCCGACCATGTCGAGGCCGCAAACCGCGAATGACCAGGTGATGGGAATGGTCTGCAGCTCTTGCGCCGGCATATGTATCCGTCGAGCAAACAATTGGCAGCCTTCATAAGTCCAAACAATGTCTTCGGCATCGGTGACCGCAGTTGGCCAAAAAAACCCTTAACGATAGGCTTTCCCGACCAGCGTAGTGGACGTCGTGTTATGCCCACAGATTCCTGAGTGGATTTATTTAAGAAGTTATCTCCATTCTTACTCTGATATGCAGCTTCTTAGCACATCAGATGTGCTTTTTTGGTGAAGCTCCTCTCCGATGACGGCGTAATTGCGACTCCGCCTCGCGATGTGCTCGGCTTGAGTGCGATCATCGGGTAGCTTGGTCCCACAATAGATGGTCTAGGTATGGAATCGTCCAGTTGGGATTGATAACCAGCACTTCTACTTCAGCTTGATCATCGTCTGCCTTTGGCGACTCTGGCTGTTGTTTGATGGAGGATTTATGAAGTGTTTCCACTAACACGCCGGGCAGTACTGCTGCTCAAGTTGATCCCATTTTAGCAGCTCGTCGGCAGCTGCATTATCACGACAGAGGACATGCAAGATCTCTAACCCATTGAGCTTGTCGTCCAGCTTGCAGACTTCTTGGCAGTATACAGTCATGCTATCCCCGATGCACGACCAATCCTTCTGCACTTGGTTAACCACGAGCTGTGAGTCCCCTCGAACAATTGGTTGTCTTACGCCAAGAGAAATGGCGATACGGAGCCCGTGGATGAGAGCCTCGTACTCCGCGGCGTTATTTGATACCGGGAAATGGATCTATAAAACGTATTTGAGCAGTTCTCCTTTCGGAGAGATGAGTATTATTTCAGCCCCCGCGCCACTGAGCACGAGGGAACCGTCGAAGTACATTATCCAATATTCCAGCTCTTCAACAGATGTAGGTACCTGAGATTCCATCTAGTCGACGACGAAGTCGGCGAGCACTTGCGACTTAATGGTTGTGCAAGACTTCAACAAAATGTCGAAGGCTCCAAGCTCGACTGCATTTGGAAATCCTCCTGGTGGCCTCCTTGTTATGTAGTATGTCTCCAATTGGGAAAGAAGTGACCACTGAAATTGTATGTTCTTGGAAGTAGTGTTTAATCTTTCTGAATGTGATCAACACGGTGTAAAATAGTTTTTGTACTTGTGGATTCCATATTTTGGATTCGCCCAGGGCCTCGCTGATGAAGTAAACTAGGCGTTGGACCTTTTGAGAATGCCCAACCTCCTCCCGCTCCACAACGATGGCGGCGCTAACTACATGAGTCGTGCCTGCTATGTAAAGTAGAAGGGGCTCTTCTGGCATAGGTGAACTAACACTAGTGGGGTGGTAAGTAATTTCTTGAAGTATTCAAAAGCTTGATGCGCCTCAGGAGTCTATTGGAATTTGTCCTGCTTCTTTAAGAGCTTGAAAAACGGCATCCCACGATCTCCTAGCTTGGAGATGAATCTGCCGAGTGCCACCATACAGCTCGTGAGCTTTTTCATGTCTTTCTGAGAAGTCGGAGCTTCCATCTTGAGGATTGCATTAATCTTATCCGGGTTAGCCTCGATACCGCGATGCGACACGACAAAACCGAGTAGCTTTCCCAAAGGAACCCCAAAAGCGCACTTTTTGGGGTTTAGTTTTATCCTATAGGCCCTGAGGCTTTAGAAGGTTTCAGACAAGTCGGCAACGAGATCGACTTTCACTCAGGATTTGACGACAACGTCATCGACATATGCTTCCACGTTGCATCCGAGCTGAGTGTGAAAACACCGATGTATAGCGCACTGATAAGTGGCGCCAGCGTTTTTCAGCCCGAACGACATTGTGACATAGCAAAAGGCTCCAAATGGCGTGATGAACGAGGTCTTGATACAATCCTCCTCTTTGAGGCTGATTTGGTGGTACCCCGAATAGGCGTCTAGGAAACACAGGAGCTCGCAACCGACGGTTGAGTCCACCACCTGGTTGATCCGAGGCAGTCTAAATGGATTCATAGGGCACTCCTTATTGAGATCGGCATAGTCGACACACATGCACCAATTTTTGTTCTTCTTTCGCACCAAGTTCGGGTTTGCTAACCAGTCAGGATGGTATACCTCCTTTATTAATCCAGCTGCTATAAGCTTTGTGATCTCCTCCCTGATTGCATCACGACGATTTTGCGCAAACCTCCGAAGCCATTGCTTTATAGGCTTTGCCTTTTCATCTACGTTCAGAGAGTGCTCGATCACCTCCCTCGGGACTCCTGGCATGTCTGATGGTTTCCAAGCAAATATGTCCCTGTTTGCTTGGAGGGAGGTGACGAGCGCATCTTCTTATTTGGGGTCGAGCCCTGTCCCAATGAAGGCCGTTTTGGCCGAGTCAGACAGGTCAAAAGATATCTTCTTGGTCCCCTCATATGGCTTAATGGAAGTTTTGGGCTGCTTCCTAGTTGGGGTATCGCCCTCATCCTCTAAAGTTGCAACTACTACCCGTATGTTGTCCAAGTTAGCAGATGCCTCTAGGGTTTGGGCAAACTCGCAGCTTTCCTGATCGTAGACAAAGGATTGTTTGACATGCCTTTCGGACCTGGCATCTTAAGCACCAGGTACGTGTAATGGGGAACTGCCATGAACTTGGCAAGCCCCGGCCTTCCCAAGATGGCTTGATACGCCGTCTCGAAATCCGCAACTTCAAAGTTTATTAGCTCGGTCCGAAAGTTCTCTTTCGTCCCGAACGTGACGGGAATGGTGATTTGCCCGAGCGATATGCCCGATGTCCCGGGGATTACCCCGTGGAACGACGACGAGCCTTGCAATAACTCAGAGCAGGGAATCTTCATATCGTCAAAAGCTTCAGTCCGTTGGCCCCGTCAATTAGCATCTTCTTGAGCTTAACGCCGCGGATGACTGGGTCCAACACCAGGGGATACCTCCCCTGATACGGTGTATGGTCGGGGTGAACCGATTAGTCGAATGTGATGGGGGCCTCGAACCACCTCGGGTATCGGGGGGTAACCGGCATGACCGCATTGATTTCCCGGGTGGTAAGCTTTTGCTTCCTCCTGAACTCATACGCTGTCGATCCTCCGAATATGTAGTTAAGCTCGCGCTTTGTCTCCTGATAATTGTTAGCGAGAGGGTCGTGCCTTTTGTTCCCCTCGTGGACATTAGGATCCGACTGCTTTTTGTGCTCTTTAGAGTATTTTTTTCAGGGTGATGCAATCCTTTGTAGCATGCTTCCCTCTCGGAGGATGAAAAGGGCAGGGCACGTGCATCACCCTATTGTAGTCCTCCATGCGCGGCGGTCGAGGCCGACCGCGTTCCGCCGTCGCAACCATCTCCTCACCCTTCCTCTTCTTTTGCTTAGAAGAATCGGGCTAATCTTTTTTGTTCTTCTGATTCGGGCGTTCGTTTTGACGCTCAGTCAAAGCATCCGAAGCGGTGGCGCAACGGTTCGAGATAAGCACTGCGTTCGAGACGTCTCATATGGTATTAGTGAAACATCGAATGAACTCCTGAAGGGACTCGTTTTTCTTCTGATGCAACTCTTACAAGTCCCACGGTGTCCCAAGCCTCTCTTAGGTGTCCTACAAATTCGCGGTGAATTTCTCACAGAGGTCCCGCTAAGAATCGAGAGAGTTCTCGGATACTCCCGTGAGCCAAGCTTGACAAGATGGGGTAAGCGTGACGGGCAAATAGTTCGCCATCCCCGTCTGATCTCCTCCAGCCGCCTTGACAGCCAAAGCATAGACCTAGAGCCAAGCCTCCGAATCTCATTCCCCATCAAACTTTGTGATGCCTATGGGATTGAATCCCTTGGACCAAACCACTCGGTAAAGCCTAGTGGTGAACGGGCGGATCCCACCAATGGACCCGTCATCGTAGCGCACGGGATACCATTGTGGTGATCTCCCTCGGCGGTAATCACGGTCGTACCAATCGCCTTGGCGGTACCCGCGCCGATCATCATGGTGGACGCCGAAATGTTCACGATCGTCATCTCGGCGCCGCTGCTCATCATCCTCCCGCTCCTACAGCTTGGCATTAAGGTCTTCTCGGAGATTGCGGCTAAGGCCGCCGCGGGCATCCCCATGATGACGAGATTCACGGTGGGAACACTCCACCCGACTGGTCAGAGTTTTGGTCTGAGTGCCTGAAAGAGCCTTTGGCCCCAAATCTGGTTGTTTATGCTGGATTGTCGCTGCCGTCACCATGGCCTTGATCTGGGCCATGATCGGCGTTGCGGGATTGTCAACCGAGATCATCGGACCCATGCTGTCGAGAAGTGTCTTGGAGGCGACAATATTCTGCTGCGACATATGGAAAACAGCTTGGCCTCCCATCTTCGTCTGAAGTATGTCTTCATTGACGTTTCGGGCTCGAGCCCGAAGAGACTCAGCGCGATCGTCACGGCGGAGGCGATCTGCATCCGCTGCCACTTCGTTCCAATGGCGCTGGGACTCGGTCCTTTGGTCTTTGATTTCGTAGACTCTGCAGTAAACATGACAACTTCCCATATTGCTTTTCGACTCGGATTCCAAGTGGGAGAAACGGAGAGTGGACAGTCCTAGACGTCGAATTCGTTCGAATCTTCGACGATAACGCCTACCATCCAGGGCGCACCTTCGATCGGGTGCTCCCCGTATTCAAGTTGAGAATCGAGCCCCCGGCACATCTCCTATTGGTATGTGGCGGCGGTGTTCCTCAACCCGAACGGGAAGATGAGCGAAGGTATGTCAATGTTGTCCAGGCCCGACGAAGCCTTGGGCTAGTCATTGTTCAAGTCCTCACCAGTTTGGATCTGGTATGATCCGGCGGTGACAATCTTGTTAGTGCAGTTGATGGAGTCGACGCCAGATCGGATCTGGCATGGATCAGTGAGGGAAAGCTCGCTGAAATCGTTGGTGATGAAGTCCAGGCTTCCGAAGCAGAAAACCTGGCCGGCGGTGAAGACGACGCCGATCACTTTGGTCGTTGCCATCGAGCACGGCCATGCATCACCGAAGTTTAAACAGACCATATAAACCATTGGAAAGAAACATCACAAAAAACTTACCCAGAAACGAAAAGTATGAGTTCTTGCCTTCATCTAGCTCAAGTATACAAAGAAAGGAAAACGTAACTACCGAATTGACCTCTAAAAAATGTAAGCTTTAGCTAAGCTATACAGCCAAAAGTCATAGACAACAAAACTATTTCATTAAGAAGATAAAACTGCTAGCAAATTCTTTTGGCGTCACCATTACGCTAACCTGAACAGAGATCAACCGTCTTACTTTTTTGCAAAAGGGGCTACCCCAATGTCCATTTCACGGAGGGAACGGAAACAATGTTCTGCTGCATAACAACCAAGCTAAAAACTAGAAATGAAAAGGATGCTAGATAGTAGTGGCCTCACCGTTCTCTAGCATCTAACCTTCTACAGAAGCAGACCAGCACCCAACAATCAACAGCAGCCCGAGCTTTTCACAAAAAAGCAGAATCTAAAACTAGAGCACTCAGGCTCTCCAGCCAAACTACCCGCAAAACATAGAATACTATTTTTTCCTTCGGTAAACACGTCCCAAAATCCCCTAGTTGACTCCCTTCCACCATCACTTGTCATCATTTTCAAAAGGCTTCCTCTTCTTGGCCTGATCTTCATTTCCAACATGATATTCTTTGATAGCTTGGAAAATCCTAGCAATCCCCATCTCCACCAAGTCTTTATCATCAGTCTTCAGGAGACCTGTCCAAAATTTAGTAATTGCAAGCATTTTATAAATCAAATTGATTGGGTCTTTGATAAACTCTCTGTTAAAGCAACTGTCATTTCTAGATAACCAGGTAGTCCAGGCCACAGCAGCCAAGCAAAAGACACTAAGATTCATGTGTCCTTACATCCAAACATCAAACCACTCCTAGAACTGATCAAAACTTTTGGGAATTGTACTTGCCCCCATCACATTTGCTATCACACCCCACAGATTCTTAGTGAGTTTGCATTCAAAAATTAAATGAGTGCAAGTCTCAACTTCATAACAAAACTCGCAAGTTTGATCCCCAAACCAGCCTCTTTTGTATAATTTTTTTTTAGAAAGAATTGCATTGTTATAGCAAAGCCACACAAAAATCTGGATTTTGAGGGGGGATGTTTGCATCCCATATTCTACTGGCAGCACTGTTAGTTTGCTTTTGGTAAAAAGTTTTGTACATTGAAGCTACTGAATATATCCCTTTTCTCTCTAGGATCCAGTAATTTTCATCCTTTTTGTCAGAATTAGAGATTAGAGATAGTGTCTTCTACATTCCCAACCAAGCACTTGCATCCTTTTCATCAATTTATCTTCTGAGGTTCAGTATGCTTTCCTCTCCCTGACCTCAGCTATAGTGCATTTAGTGTTTTGGCAAACACCATAAATCCCAGGGAATTGATCTTTCAAAGGACTATCACCAAACCACAAATCAAACCAAAAGCTAGTTAACCTTCCATCCAAAACAATCTTTCTTCAATTGATCAAGTAGAATTTTCTTAATTTCATCAGGTCTCTCCAGCAAGGGGAATCATTTTGCATGCTTTTAATCAACCGTCTTATTTGGCACTGCATATCTGAACCCAAGATCAAGCAGTAGGAATTCCCTAGTGGTTGTTTTCCAGATTCGGTAATCTGGAAGCACAAAAAGGTGAAACGAATCTCCATCACAATATTGAGCTCAAGCTATAAGGCAAACCAATTATGTAGACAAAAAGCAACAGATCTATAGAACCAACGCCAGGCAGATAGCTGGAGAAGAAGAACGGGGCGACATCATAGCTAGAGAAAAGACGCGGCGGCTGGGGCTCGCGGCCAGTCCAGTGGTTGTCGTCGACTGATCTAGCCACGCCAGGGGCCGCCGTCGCTGGATTTGGCTACCCCGGATGTTGCCGTGAGAAGATCCAGCGAGCCTATAACAAGGACCGAAGGCAGCAGGGGCCGCTGGGCTGAGCATGGCATGAAGGAAGGAACATAGTGTGGCTGCTGGGATGCGCATTGCGCGGAGACCGCGAGGCGGAGAGTAGGGTTACCGACCGCCTTGAGCCTCGGCGTGGCCGGATCGGGCCTCCTCGAGGCTCGCCGTCTCCGAACCCAGCCTCCGGCAGGCCCACCGTTCGCAGATCCGTCCTTCCGGAGACCAGCTACACAGGGGCCAAAACCGACATGCGACGGCAGCGGGAGGAGGAAGAGACGGGGCCGGTCGATGGAGGAAGAGGCGAAGCCGGCGGGAAGAGGAGCCGCAACAGCGGAGGAGGGCGAGTGGGGACGGGTGGAGGGCGGCGGGGGGCTGGATCGAGAGGAGGAAGAGAGGAGGCGGCGACCGAGCACGCCGGGGAGCTGGGTCTGCCGGTGGCGGCGGGGGGGTGAGAGCGAGAGGGGAAAAGAAGACGAAGGATTTAGAATGGGGATGCGGTTTGGGGGCGGTCTGACTGCTGCGTGCGGTGGGTGGCAGCAGCGGGTAATTACCCTGCAACAACGGGTGTGCCTACAAAGGCCGAGTTCCAGTTCAGCCGCCGCATGTCACGCCGCCGCGTCCGGCCGTCTCTGGCCTCGGCGCATGCGTCGCAAGGGCCCTTTAGGAGCCGTAGATGCCAAAGCGCGAACGCTCAGCCAGTAGGTGACCATAGCGCCACCGTGTCATCCGTAGTCGCCGCCGGCCATGTTGACGGTCCGAGAAATACGATGACGGAGAGCCGTCGATTCTGCGCCAAGATTAGTGCCGATGCGAGCACGATGAGCCACTGACAAGCAGGTCCTACTCGTCGGTAAAGCCCTGCACGCGGGATTTAATCTGTGGCGCTGTGTCTCTGTCTGGTGGGCCCCTGTCCCACCGGACAGTTTAAGAGGAGGCACCATTGGTTATGGGTGCCTTCTCCTCGCGTTGGCGTCCTACGAGAATCCGCCTTCGGCGTCTTCGCCGCTGGCTGGTGCGGGCAAACACGCGCCTGGGCCGTGGGCCGCATCTATCACCGGGCCAATTCGTTCGCTGGTTCGGCCCGAAGAGATTAAACCAATTTCCACCGATTTAGCTAATTATTTAATTACAGAAATTGTTATAGATTTATTTAAAATAGCTAGAGGCTCACAAAAATTCTACAAAAATTTAGATAAATAGATTAGGTCATTCCTGATTTTATAAAATTATGAAACCAGCCACTGGAATTACTTTTATGCACTATTAATTAGGAAAGGGTAGATTTCCTAAGTAAAAATTGCATAAATAGATTTAGGATAATTTCATGAATATAAATAATGAATCTGACCCTATAAAATCATAATAAAATAAAATAGGTAGATAAATGCTCTAATAGATTTAGAACATTATAAAAGTGCCATACTTGACCATATTTATTGATCAAAGTATTTATTGCTAAACACCATCAAATAATTGGTGAATTCCTATTCGATTAAATTAGGTGATGACTTTAGAAAAATGCATTTAAAATACCTTAGAATTACACTGTATATTTAGGATCACTTAGATAAGGCAAACTCCGCTAAACTTAACCTTGTATGTAGGCCGTATTCCGAGGTGCCGTCATCGTATGTCGCTTTAAAACCCTAAACACTCAATTACTACTATATCGTACGAAAGCGTATTTTGGGGTATAGCTAGGCTATTATATAACGATATTGTTACTTAATAGTGCATTAGGGCATGCATGGCATATCATACGAGAATTAGAATCGTTAACTAATCTTATACAATAGTGTCGAGGGTAAAGCCTAGGTCACGTGCATGCATCATGCTTTCTGTTTTGCATCTGTGCGTAATTATTGGATTGTATGTGTGTGCTTAGACGTAGGCGATCCCGATGGAAGGTTTGGAGACGCCGAGGAGGACCTTCCACCTAAGCAACGCAAGTTAACACTTACTCTTATAGATGTTTACCCTATTAGGGAAGGATTGCGACTTTCCTTGGTATGGGTTAACATTGATATATTCATTGTCCATTACCTAGTTTTTCCCAAACTAGATTGTTTAATATTTAAAATGCATGCCTATTAACCTGCCTAATTGTTAATCATGTAATACTTATACATGCCTATCCTTGAATTATTTAGTCTATGTGACTGCCTTGATTATCACAATCCATGTTAGCCTAAGATAGTTTGGTAACAACTTTAACCTTACCTGTTGGGTAAAACCTGCTTAGACTTGCTTAGGATAAAACAAACCTTTTGGTAAATTAGCCATGGAACGGTGAACCGATATTCACCGGTCATTCATTCTTTCATTAAAATTTGTTATGACATGTGACAGTTAGGGCTGTTAGATGCATAATGGGCTGAATGTGGTTGTGGGAATGGCTAAGTGGAGTGTCGGTCCAGTTTGGTCTGTTGGTCGGGATAGACCTGGTATGGTAATGTCTGGGATTAAAGAGTTGGTGACTAGATTGTTGGAGGGTTGCCCCTAGATGACATCCTGCGGGATGATTAAGGTACAAGGTGTCTGGTGCTGGGTTTAGCCAGGACTTACCCAGGAGGAGCGCGGAAGAGCACGCGTAGCGGGGTGAACGTTGCCATCTGGAGGATGGTTCCAACACAACGCGTGGCCATCGCACGGAGTACGGGTTTTGGATCGCCAGTTGCGAGCGCTTTGCCGAGGCCCTTTGGGACCACTCTCGATAGGGACCGGCATGGGTCGTCATTGGTTGTGATGAAGGGCACACTTCCCCAGGATGACGCTAGGCTAGCACGGGCTGGCAACCCCTAGGCCGAGGTGGACAGTCTATGGCAAGTGTGGTCCACAACAGAATTGCCAAATCCTGCAAAGATGGCGGACCTCGGAAATGTTGGTGGCAATAAGGAGTTTGGTGTGGTGAAGTATAAAGTCGGGTGTATGTTGGTCGGGGGTTGGTCTATTTAGGGTTGGTCGGAAGGGTTGGTTGTTCAGTTGGGAGCTTGGGATGCATGGTTACGATGTTATACCCTTGAGATGTAAATTCTACTAATATTTGATGCTAGATAGGATAATTTTAAACTCATTTAAAAACTGGCTTTACGCAAATAAAATAGCCCTTTCCCAAAAAAAGCCTTCTGTACACTAAGTGCATTAAGGGAAGCGTTAACTAGCCAGCTTTTGGATGACGCTGACCTCGCATCCCTACATTCTTTTAGACGATGGGGTCGAGGTGGATCTGTACGAGTGTCATGAAGACGATGGACAGGACTTCGGTGGGCCGGACGAGTCTTAGGGGGATGCTCCAGTCGCCTGCAAGACATTTAGCCGATATGAGATTCTTTTGGGTACATATTTTAGAGATAGCTACAATACTCTGAACTATGTTTGTATATTTGAGGCCATTGTTGGTTGCCTTACTAAATTCGCCTAACGGTGTAACTTGTTATGTAATATTCAGAGATTATAATTAAACGATGTGTGCTTGTATCGGCTATGTGATCTTCCGCACTAGTGTACTGATTCAGAGACCAGTGCATGGGATTCCGACTCTCAAGCTAAGTTAAAATTGAGGGTTGACATATATGTGGCGTGATCTGGGCCGTCGCGAGCTTCGATCAGACGGACGGAAAGAAAATTGGCCGAGGTGGACGCTGTACATGTGGGAGAATAGGAAGGAGTTTAAAAATTAGTATATTTTTTTTTTGACTTTTCTCATAAATATTTGTAAATATTTCATCCCCGAAACCGTCAAAATTTGGCTTAAAAGGTCAGCAACTAAGCATCAACCACTGATCACAAAAAAGGACGAAAGGCAAATCACCAATCAAATGCGTACGGGAAAGAACTAGTGTGTTATGCGTGAGTGCATTGTGCGCGCGAGTGCTGTGCCCGTGCATATGTGTGAGGTGCGTGTGTGAGTGAGTCCAGTGCGTGTGCTGTGTGTGAGCTGTGTGCGCGCGTGCGTTGTTTGCATGTTTACTGGACAGAGTCCAGTGTGTGTGCTGGATGTGAGTGTGCTGGGTGCGTGTGGTGCGTGTGCCGCGTGTGTGAATGGTGAGAGCACAACATGAATAAAAAAACTCAATTTGATTCTTAAAAATCAAACTACAAAACCATGCGAGAAAAATAAAAAAAAAACAGGAAAGAGTTCTTGATAATTCTCATAGATGGATCTCATAGATCTCAAACTACAGATATGGGGATCCGTAACAAAAAAAAAATCGGACGCTTTTCGAATGCGATTTTTTAAATATAACATGACACTGATGTAAATAGCGTTGAAATAAAAAAAGATTTGCTCAGTGGATGAACATGAAGAAACATAAATGAACATGTTGAAACATAGGTAAAAGATGATAAAATATGTTAGACAAAACAGGTGAAACATGTCATGTTTCGGTGTGTTTGAATGTGTTTCCAAAGAAATTTCATAACAAAATGAAAAAAAAGCACAAAAAAACCAACGTCTTCTTAGGCCGTGTACATTTCAGTTTACCGTAGCGTTTTAGCAAAAATTGAGTGTCTTTGAAACGAGGTTTAAATATTCTAAAAAATTAATTTAAAAATAGTTTTTGGATCTTTGAGAGGATTACTAAAAACCTTACAAAAATTGTTACAAATTATTACACCAAATAGGCTACATAAAAAGACAAATTTTGTTACAGTGAAACGCTACGCTATACTAAGCTGAAAAGAACAAGACCTTAGATCCACTGCCTTCTTTCCTAAATCCGGCGAGCTCCCGCGTTGTACTCGCAAGAACCGGCCACCATGGCCATATCTTCCCTCACCGAGTGAAGTCCATGGGGATGATTAGAGATGGGTGATGGAGATTAGAGGAGGTGGAATGAAGGAGAAATGGAGGGAGGTGCGGCTCAACTGCGACGCCGGCAAGCAGTGGCTCCGGCGAGCAGCTTGACGGTAGCGGCGCCGCCAACGCCAATCCACGCACGTGTGGATCTCAGATCTCACGCACGTCTCGTCCATGCGCGTGGCGCCATTTCACCTGCCTTGCTCTCACACAAGCCCGTTTGGTCCGATCAGTTCGGATGCCCGTAGCACTTTTTATAGATACATTATTCGGTATTTTCGGCATTTATAAATTTCAATATTTGAGATTTGGGTAACGAAAATTTACAAAATAAATCTCCTACCGAAACTGAATTACCGAAATAATTCGGTTTCGGTGTTTCAGTATTTCGGTATTGACGAGGGAGGTCACGGAGGCACTGACTAAGGGTGAAGACTGTGTTGGGCCTAGTGTCGACGGGGAGGTGCCGAAGTCGTTGGGCTGACGAGCATGAAGCAGGAGGCGCCAAAGGTGTTGAGGTCGTCCATGGCGAGCACGGAGTTGTCGGCAAGGACGGAGATGGAGACAGCGCCGCCCGCCACCTCCGCGCGCAGGTTCCGCCGCCGTGCGCGCACGTGACCGAGACGGTGAGGAGGCGGAGAGGCAACATGGCTGGAAGCGGAGTGGAGGAGGAGAGAAGCTTGTGGAGCGGCGAAGTAGAGGAGGAGAGGGGCGCGGCGCGCGGAGGCGGGAGGCGGCTGAGGACGCGGAGTCACGGAGGTAGGTTGTAGCTGCTGGGTGGGGGATAGGGATGGGGAGTTGGGGACGGGAGTTTAGGGTTTGGGCTACGGCTGCTGGGTTTGGGCCTGATGGTCCTTTGCCTCGCGGATGGGACGGATGGCAAGCCAACGGCAGGATGGATCGGAGGTCTAGGCGCGGTAGTTTGGTTTTCTCGGTTTTCTGAGCTCCGTACCGAAACCGAACCGAACCATTTTGGTTTACGGCAGATTTAAATTGAACTAGATAGTAAGTACCAAAAAAACAAAATTTTTGGTTTTTCGATTCGGTTTTTCCGTAGCGGTATATTTTTGCCCACCCCTAATTACCAACAAGAAAACCGAGAGTTCCGCGTGTGTGCTGCGTGTGTGAGTGGTAAAGAGTACAGCGAGAATAAAAGAATCAATTTGGTTCTTAAAAATCCAACTACAAAACCATACGAGTAAAATCAAGAGAAAAACAAAAGAAATGTTTTTGATGATTCTCATAGGTGCATCTCAAAGATATCAAACCATAGATATTATAAATTACAGATAAGAACAAAAGGGAAGAAGGAGAAGAACAAAGATTGGATCAAGAAAGCAATAAAGAAAAAAAAACCTTCTCTTGGTACTTGCTCATGGTTTTTTCCCCACAAGATGACAATTAGTTCATATCCACATGTCATGATAAGAAGAGCAAGAAGAGAAAATGATTTTGAGCTTAAAAGAGCAAGAGCAAAAATAAACAAAAAAAATCACTCAAATATTACAAGAAAAAATAGGGAGGAGCAGGATTCAAGAATGGATCTAAGTGATCTTTAACTTGAAGGCATGATGGTGAACATCCACAAGATCAAGAAAAAAGGTGAGAAGACAAGATCCAAAAGCACAAAACAAGTTGAAACAAAAACTTAAAAGGAAAAGTGTCAGCGTATTTTAGCTGACAGGTTTTTTTGGGACCTAATCCAGTTGTTCGGAAGTGGGGGTGTACGAAGCTAGCTCACACCTCTCTTCTCTCTTCAGCGCATGAACACAAGAACAAAAACTAGGTTTTTACCCAGGTTCAGGCACCCTGATCGAGTAACAGCCGTAATCCTGCTCAAGTTTCTTGCAATGTGTAAACTACTATTCTCTAGAGTCCGATCTCAAAATTGATCGATCCCCCTTACAAAGCACCCTTAGCCCTTATATACTCGGGCTGGCGTGGGCTACAACGTACTAAAAAGTGTGCGTTAAATGATCTTGCCACTGTAGTCATCATTCCTTGGGTCCTTCTTAGTCTTCGCTGCCATCTTTCTTGCCCTTGCTCTGACAACAAGATAGGTTGGATAGGACAGAGTGCCACGCCTGCCCTGAGCGCCTTTCTGTCACACCACAACCCGTGTGAACGGGACGGCTACGGGGACGGCCACAGTGTAGCTGACATCACTCGCTGGGCGAGGGCAATCATGCCGTCAGACCCCCGCCCACTCTGTTAGACTAGTTCCGTCACATTGAATTTTCCGGATTCGGTGTATCCCAGAGAAACCCTTTGTCGACGGTCGAGATATTGACCCAAGTCAACTAAGGTTCTTCAAGAGGGAGATAGGAGACACGCCGAACAGAACGAACAACAACGAACAGGGAGACAAGGGTTTTTATCCTGGCTGGGCTAACTACAAGATCGTAACGAACTCATACATGCCAAATACATCCCGAGGTAGATAAGGTATACTCCAATTCTTGGGGATCACGACTCCTATTCCAATCCTGGAAACCAACGTCCGGGTCTTCACGTAGCCGTGCAGAACTCTGTTCGAGTTGGACTCAAACAGGATGCCTTGGGCGCCACGAATCATACCGATCAGGGGGCTGTTCGGTACGACAGACATGGGCCTGATAGAACCTTCCAGGGAGCTAGCCCCTGGTAGGCTGTTCGATCGGGCTGTCAGGGAGTGGGCCATGGCAATGGGCCGTAATTTCATCCCCGACAGCTAGCCCCCGAGACTCAAGTGGAATATCTCACCAGAGTGGGGTATTCCTCTTGAGACTCCAACTCACGAAGAGGAAAATTTTTGCTGCTACAAAGACGAACAACAAACGACCGAACAGGTTAAGTTTCAACCGAACAGGACTTGTTCGGGACCGGACAAACCTGATCAGTACTGAGCAACTCTGTTGCAACCAACAGGGATTCACATCTGCCCGAGGAGAGTACTCAGCCTTCAGTGCAGACACTAGAAAAAATAGCCGTTGGCAGATTCCAACGGTTACTTCGCTGCGCAGTTAAAACAGGCGACCATTTTTACTTAGTCGTTGCGGTAAAAAACTAGCCGTTTTGTGGCAAAAACCGTTACAGAGCTGCTCATCTGGGTCTATAAAAGCACCCAAACCGCCCGCGGCTCGCCATTTCTGCTCTCACGCCTTTCCTTCCCAAGCCCTAGTTCCAACCGCGATCAGCATCAAATAGCCAAACTCCACCCACTAATCTGTCCGTCCAGCCCTGGGGATCACTATGGACAAATTCTCAGGCACTAGCTTGACCGAGGAGGACCTGAAGATCCTGCTCGTCCAAACGTGGGGGCTGCCATGGCCAAGTTCTCAGGCACCAGCATTACCGAGGAGGACTTGAGAGTTTGGGAGGAGAAGGGCCACGTCGATGCCGGCAGCTGCAGGCTGCCCGGGGAGGAGGAAACTCCGGAGCCGCTCGAGGGCGAGTTCGTCAACTTCGAACAGTTCGCACTGTTCGGGTTGAGGTCTCCCAAGAGCGACTTCGTGGAGGCCTTCTTAAACATCAGTGGATTAGAGGTGACGAACCTCAATCCAAACTCCATCCTCCAGATGGCCGTTTTTGCATACTTGTGCGAGGGCTATCTGGGAATCGACCAGCCGGTGGGGCTGTTCCTGCACTACTACACGGTGATAAGGAGAAGCTCCGCCGCTTCGGCGCTGGGGTGCTACTACCTCAAGCTCTGGGCCACCGCCGACGACGCGCCGTACCCCCGTCCGCCATTGCTCGACTCGATGGGCGTATGGTGGACAAGGTGGTTCTACAACAAGCGGAGCGACGGCAGCAAGCTCGTCCTCACCGGGAAGGCGTCGGCGAAGGGAACACCGATGCCTCGGCCGGAGATGTCCGCCGAGGATTGGTACTTGATGAGGAAGATCGCCTCGCTCGTGGGCCTCGGGCTCAATGTCTGCCGAGGATTGGTACCTGACAAGGAAGATCGCCTCCCTCGTGAGCCTCGGGCTCACGGGCAGGGAGATCATCCGGGACTACACTGCGAACAGGATCTGTCTGCTGCGGAGAAGACCCTATCCCTTCAATAAGATAGAGGGATTGGAAGACATCTCCAGGGATAGCACGGGTAAGTGCCTTTAAGACTCAACCCTATTTCGATGATTCCATCCGAACAGGAACTGACGATCCCTTCTTCTCGGGCAGAGAAGCCAACCGACGCATGGGTGACCGAGCGGGTCGACGCCATGCTGAAGGCAGCGAAGAAGGACGGCGAAGTCACCGGTGAGGTGGCTTTCACCTGCCCACGGAATGTGCTCGTCCGCACGGCCAAGGTAAGTTGCTCGAACCCTCGTTAGTGTTGCTGGATTCGCACCATTGTAAATACTAACACTCACTTCCCAAACACACAGGAGGACCAGCTGATCCTTGGCGGGATCGTGGAGGAACTCTCCAGGTCGGAGAAGAAGAACGCGAAGAAGGGCAAGGCCAAGGTGGCCGCAAAGCCCAAGGTGGCGGCCGCGCCAACGCGGAGCTCGCCGCGACATGGCGCCCGCCAGCCGTCGAAGGAACCACCCGTGGCGACGGAGCGCGCCGAACAGACCAAGCGAACGCGCGGTCAGCCCAGCGGGAAGAGACCAAGCCCCTTCCTCCTCATCGAGCAAAGCGACGAAGAGGTAAAGAACATGACCCTTTGGCTTAGGCGTTACATGCAGGCTCACCCGGGCCATGTGGCACGGCTACAACAGGTCGCCGAGCAATGGAGGCTGGAAGAAGAGGTCGCGCGCAAGGAAAAGCTTCTTGCGTTGCGCGAGAGTAGCGCTCAGCTCACCAGGGAGCTGAGCTCATCGCCACGAACACCCAGGGTCCCAAGCGAACTGGGCGCTAAGGAGCCCCCGAGGAAGAGGCGGAAGGTTTTGGCAACAAAGAAGAGGATCAAGCCTTCCACGGCAGGTATGTGGCAACAAATCTCTCGACCTTACCACTTTCCTAACCGCGTTTAGACTTAGCTGACCTCCTTTTTCATCAGCTGCCCAAGAGGAGATTGCCACGGACAACGTCGAGGAGACAATCGAGCGATCCCTGCTGCCCGAGCATTTGCACGGTGCGTCACGGGCAGTGAGGTTGGCCAGCCTCAAGGACAAGCTGGCAGCGTGGAGCCTGCTACCGCCAGGCTCCAGCGACCAACTCGACGCGCTGAAGGGCGCAGTAGAGCGGCTGGAGGCAGAAGAGGCGGTGCGCAGCGCCACGGACAGCGGCGCCAAGGCGATGGCACCGCAAGCTGCCTGAGGTGGGGCCGAGAAGACGGTCCGACCGGGCACTTCGTCGCAGGGGCAACTCGTCCCTGAGGCGACGGAGATGACTGGCGAGCAGGGCGAGAGCCCCGCTGCCAAGGAGCAAGTAGAAGGCCACGAGCAGGGCGCAGAAGCTCCCCCGCTAGTGGAAGTTCCGATGTTGCCTGGTTTGGCGTCACCAATTCTGCCCAAAGGTGATCGGGCGGAAGAGGAAGAAGGGCAGGAGCGCGAGGATGAAAGTTCTTCGCCCGTCGCTCCCGCCACCGAGGAAGTGCGCTCCCGCAAGAGGAAGGAGCCCAGAGGACGGCGGCGAGAACAACGCGTCCGTCGCATCCCGCACGAGCGAGGCTTCGTGACGCATGGTCTCGAAGATCGCCTGCGTCGGGGACTAAAGTGTCGGCTCAGCAAGGTAAGCTCGAAATCAAGCCTAACCCTGGTCAAGCTATGTCATCGCTAAGTGGCTAAAATGATCTTCTCCCCCAGGTCTTCAAGGACACCATGGAAGAGCTCGAAGAAGGCGTTACCACCGAGCAGAGCACCGTACTGGCGTCCCTCCGGGAGCATCTCCGGACGAGGGAAGCCGAGGCGGGG
Organism: Raddia distichophylla; assembly: GCA_005191435.1. Taxonomy (NCBI): domain Eukaryota; kingdom Viridiplantae; phylum Streptophyta; class Magnoliopsida; order Poales; family Poaceae; genus Raddia; species Raddia distichophylla. The sequence goes on from SPJY01024477.1 coordinate 409,224, forward strand.
ACTTCTGCGCCAGCCAGGAGCCGAAGCAAGCTGGCGGCGAAGGTAAGGAAGCTGAAGGCTCAGCTGACCAAAGAGAGGCGTTCCTGCGAGGCTCTCCTAGAAGAGGCCGAGGAGCTTCGAGCGCAAGCTGTGAGAGCGAGCACCGCGGAAGAGAAGCCGGGCCGCACGAAGTGGCTCGAAGAATAGCTCGCCGACGTGTCCCACTGGCGGGACACGCTCGCGGCGGACGTCAAGGAGCTCAAGGCCCAGCTTGCCAAGGAAAAGCAGACCTCCGCGGATCTCCAAGCAAAGATCTCGACTCTGTGGGCTTCACAAGAAGAGATCGAGGAGATGCGCGGGATGGCAGTGCGTGCGATCACCGCGGAGAAAAGAGTCAAAGAGCTGGACGAACAGCTCAAGACTACCGAGCAGCAAGCTAGCCAGAGCCGGGATCTGACCAAGCAGCTGTGGACCAAGACCAATGAGGTCGAAGCTCTCCACGTGAAGGCAACGGAGCAGGCCAGGGGTAGCAAGGAGGAAGCCGATCGTCTCCGAGCTGAGGCCAGAGAGGGTTTCAAAGCCTAAGGGGAAGTCCTTCGCCTTAAAGAGGTGATCGAGGAGCTCAAGGAGCAACTCGCTTCTAGGTAGCACTAGGGCTGTAACCTGAAAGGGACCTTTGTACCTGCAACCTTCGTTAATAATAACTTACCTTTTTCTCTCCAAAAAAGAGCATAAAAAAAGACGAGAACGAGCAGGAAACTAAGAGCAAAGGCACAACAGCGCTAGAAAGTTTAAGGAAAACCGGGAGAACGCTTTAGCCTAAGTCCCAGCCCCCGTTGTGCAGCTGCTCGAAAACCTGAGTTTGCGAACTCGAATAGGTGCACAAGAGGAAGAGCGACGCCCTAGCCCCCGGTACGGACGCTGCTCGAAGACCTAAGTTTGCGAATTCGAGTACGTGAGTAGAGAGAGAGAGAGCAACACCCGTATCTTGATCGGCTCGTTCCGTAGACTGCTCGTCGACGTAAGTTAGGCTATTTCAAAAGTAACCAGACAAGGAAAGTGCCTCTGCCGCGGAGGGCTTACGAGAGCAGACTTTGCCAAGCGGTCGAGCCAAGCGGTAAGTGCCTCTGCCATGGGGGCTTACGAGAGCAGTCTTAGCCGCAAGGTGAAAAAGCTGTGTTACGCAACCCTGAGTTTAGGAACTCGCTGAAACTAGATACGGGTAGGGAAACTCTGAAGAATGCGGAGCCAAGAGTCCGCAAGGCCGGGCAGCCATCAAGTGTTACCAGAGAGAGAGTAGTCCGAGAAAACAAGGAGTGAAAAGGGCACAAAGGCCGCGAAAATTCACTGAGAAATGGATTAAACTTTACATGGTGCCCGAGAGACTTGGACGAATTAAGGCGTGAAGTTTTACAAAAGCGCAGAGCTAAGAAAACAAACGAAGACCTACACAAAGAACTTACGAAGATGGTCGATGTTCCAAGTGCTGGTCAGCTCTCTCCCGTCCTCCATAGCCAGGCGAACAGTAGAGACGACCGTGAATGGGCCCTCCCAACGAGGAGTTAACTTGTTGGCATTGGACAGGTTCTGGACGCGGCGCAGAACGAGGTCGCCCGCCTTCAAGACCCTTGGTCGAACTGATTTGGCGGCGTGCCGGCGAAGAGCTTGCTGGTAGCGCGCCTTCAGTAGGCAAAACTTGTTGTTATAGTAGGCATTTCTTTTTAGGCAACGTATCCAGTGCAAATGGTTATTCAGTGTTAATATGCTAACAGTAGATCTGGACCATCAGATTCACAAGGAGTGGCCCAGATCTGAAAAGGTGGAAGCCCCTTTCCATTTAGAAAGTCAGGGGGTTTTTCGTGAAAGTGTTTAAATGAGAAAAGTGCCTTACACCTCTTCAGATATGGGCCGCTCCTGATGGATCCGATGGCCCAGATCTGTTGTTATCATGTTAGCGCTCAATGGACATTTGCACTGGATATGTTGCCTTCTTTTTACTGTTCCAGCAGACCAAATACATTGTTTCAATAGGTATGCAAGTTGTTCCATCAGACCAAATGCATTGTTTCAATTGTGCTTAACCTATTGTTCCAGCAGACCAAATACCAAATTGTTCCATCGTATTAGACGCATTGTTCCAAATAGTCCAAATAAGTGTTCCATTAGTATAGACAAATTGTTCGAGTAAAAATTTATATAGCAATATGGGTCTTGTTTTGTTCGTAAAAATGCGAGGAACGCGATAGTACAAGTGGTAGGTTAATTAGAGCACCCAGTCAAACGTTATGGTCGCCAAAAGAAAAATATTAAGGAGAATCTTTGACGTCAGCTTGTGCCATCGAATAAAAAAGATAGAGACGTGCTATTGTTTCCCGCGTAATTTTTGAATGCACTCATTCTGACAGCTCGTTGTGCATTTGCATGCATGTGCTCGTGCGCAAGGCATTAGCTAGGCGGGACTGATTAATATGGCGTCCGATCGGACGCCGCTTCGATCGGACGTCCGTCCCCTAGACACGCCCATTTTGTTTTATGGTTATTATAGATTTATTTTGTTTTCTGTTTATTATAGATTTCTTTTATTTTCTGTATATTATAAATTTTATTTTGTTTTCTGTTTTTCACGTCGAGAGATTTTTTGCTCGTATAATTTACGAAATCGTGCAGGCACAAAAAATTCCACTAATTTTCTACAGTTTTTCCACATTTTCAATATTGGAAAAAAATATTTTAATTCCACTAATTTTCTACAGTTTTTCCACATTTTCAATATTGGAAAAAAAAATATTTTGCGATAGTGGAATTTTTTTGTGCGAGGTCTGCACGCATGTACACGGCATGTGCCTGCACAAATGCTGAAATTGCAGGCGCCTGCCAAATAGTGCCTCCCTATTGTAAAAGTAGAAGAGCTTTTCCCTTTGGCGAACACCGAGCCTCGGATGTTCGATATTTGCCGGACGATTGGACGCGCGGCGCTGCCCTCCGATCAGCATCGCGCGGCCGCGCGTAAGCTGGCAGACGATGGCTAGATATGCAGTTCATATGTTTTTCAAGTAAACTTCTGATTTTTTATAAAATTTAAACAGTGTTTGAATTGCAAGAAATAAATTTCATAATTCTTCTAAAATTGAAAGCAAACCGTTTTAAATATATTTTTTTTGAATTTTTCATTTTTTTCTTTTTTTTTTTTGCGAAACTAGAAGTACTCACTTATAAAACTCGACGCATGTGTTGATGAACATGTGAAATAACGTAATAATGAAACTTGGCAACTGCCCCGTGCACATAGTGGTCCCTCGATCATGATGACGTCATGTGAACCTATTTAACTTTGAATATGCGATACTGAAACTTGAGAAATATACTATTGAAACTTGAAAATTAACTAATGAAACTTGGTATATTATTGATGAACCTTAGGAATAAGCTATTAAAACTTAAAAAATAATTGCTGAAACTTAAAAAATAACTATCGAAACTTGAAAAATAGTGGATGAAACCTATCAACATGATGATGAAACTTGATATTTTTAAAAGTTTCACGAGAAAAAAAAAACTTGAGTTTCAACACTAAAAAGTTCAAGCTTCAACAAGTCGAAACGAAATTTTGGTGGTGTCGACGATTGGGATATCGACCCAAGTCAACCAAGGTTCTTCAGGAAGGAGATAGGAGACACGCCGAACAACCACGAACAGCAACGAACAGGAGACAGGAGTTTTTATTTCACTCCTCCATGTACTGTGTCGACGGTTGGGATATTGACCCAAGTCAACTAAGGTTCTTAAGAAAGAGATAGGAGACACGCCGAACAAGACGAACAACAGCGAACAGGGAGACAGGGGCTTTTATCCTGGTTCAGGCTTCTCAAGAGAGATAATAGCCCTACGTTCAGCCTTTCATATATATCCAATATGATTACAAGAGGTGGCTCGACGAGACGAACAAGTCTCAGCGAGAATATGGAGTATCAAAAGTGCTAAGAAGCTAAAAACTATTCGCCAGGTCCTCCCTAAACGTTGTAGGGACCCTGTTTATATAGTGCGGGGCAAACCGACCTACTGAGGGAATATCGGGCCGGGCTAACCATGAGATCGTAACGAACTCAACATGCCAAATATATCCCGAGGCAGATGAGGCATACTCCTAGTCTTGGGGATCACAACTTCTGCTCCAATCCAGGAAACCACGTCCGGGTCTTCACGTAGCCGTGCAAAACTCCTGTTCGAGTCGGACTCAAACACGAAGTCTTAGGCGCCACGCAATCGTACCGATCAGGAGGCTGTTCGACACGAAGCACATGGGCCGAATAGAACCTTCCATGGAGCTGGGCCCTGGCAGGCTGTTCGACTGGGCCGTCAGGGAGTGGGCCAAGGCAATGGACCGTGATTTTATCCCCGACAGGTGCAGAAGCTGTCTTGCCCGCCGAAATAGTACTCGGCTCGCCTCGCACGAGCTCGGTCAACTTGGTTGACGCAGAGCAAGAGCGCCTACTCGAACTTGACCTCCCTGAAGGCACCCGCACACCCCCGTTGCCCCTGCGTGCACGCCCATCCGCCTGCTCGCCGGGCGCAACGGGTCCTGGTCGCGCGGCGCCTGGGGCCTGATCGCCCGCCTGTGCGCCGGACCGCCGCGTGGCCGAGACAAACAGCATGAACATTACTTTACTTAGGACCAGACCTTGATTGGCTTAGGCCCGATGTTGCTGAGTATGGGGCACTCCCTGATTGGACTCTGGTCAGCACACCCCGGAGTACAATACACCGACAAAAAGTAATATGAGTGGAACTAGTGCATGGTTTGTTCCATTGTCCTGATTGACTTTTGTCATATTACAAATTATACATATTACACCCAATCATATCTTAAATCATTTTATGCGTAAAGCTAGATAAATTATGCAAAATCGTAAAAACCAAATCATCGATGGGCCATACTTCTGATATAAGAAGTTGTATCAAAGGGATGGTGCCTATTATAAAGGTGACATAAATCGGATTAAACGTGTGGTTGTTGGGATGGTATCGATATTGGTATTGGTTCGGAGAAGGTATTGAGTGAGGTCAATGATAAAAATCTCACTTTAAAATGTTTCAGGAAAATAATTGATAAAATATAGAATCGTTCAAAGTAATATAAAATAATACATTAAGTCTAATATTAAATCTTCCTATAGAATTTTGTTAAACTTGGCATCTATTTATTAGGCTTGCATATGGATACTTGCAAGTATTGTTGGCGTACTTACCCATTTTTATGTGGGTCGACAATCCCATGGGTAGGCCATAGCTTTACTGCAGATGATTTTTCTACCGAAGACATGGATGAATTCAGCATAGACTTCTAGATTATACTTTCTGCTCAAGCCTTGGCGAAGTAGAGAGTATTTTTTAGGTGTACTATAAATTATAAACTTTTGTTGTAATATTACCTCAATTATGCCATAAATCTTGGTAGTTTGTGCAATTTCAAATACAACAGAAATCCTGGACAGTTGTATTTTTGGGGTCTCCCGGGTCTCCAAAAAAATGGTATTAGAGATAGACTTGGCCATAGGTTATCCTAGAAATGGAATAAGAGAATTTATAAAATAAAACTTATTTAAGTATGCTTGTTTGTATATATTTTAAAATTATACTCCTATTATTTTGAATAAACTTATTTCTTTCAAATTTGTAAAATATTTTTTGTTAATATTTTAAAGTTACTCTTATTATTTTTTATAAAATCATTTTTTTAAGTTTTGAAAAATAATTTTAAATTTTTTAAAATTATACCTATTATCTTAAATAAACTGACCTTTTCCAAAAGTTTTAAAAAATAAATAACATTACATTAGGGAATAATACATAGATCGATCCTTTTAAATATAATAGTATAAAGTGTCGCCACGATTCTTACAATAAATAATATGAAATACACTTATAAACTAGGCCATGTCGATATCTTTCTCTTTATCTCAGATCTATTCATGTTAAATTCTTTTTAGTCGCTTCTTTTAAAAACATTCTGAAGCAAGCCAAACCCTAGAAGTTTCTTTAGCACAAGTCTTGGCCAATATGGAGGGAACATACATGAGGCTGTAGAGACCAATACCCGGCTCTTACAACAAATAATTGAAAGGTTTCTCGCTGAAAGATTTGATGATATAATTGGCTTAGGATTAAGATGGAACAACTTTCAGAAGACTAAGAGGTTGTTTGGTTGCCAGGCTCAGGTGTGACCAAGCTCGCTCAAGCCATGCGCTCGGTGTTTGGTTGCCTTGGTGTGCACCGAAGCTCGGCCCGCAACAAGCAAAAACATTGTTTCAGACCAACTGGCGCAAATGGAGGGCCGATTGGTTGTACATTGGCGACGACAGCGGTCCTGACGCTCTGCAGCTTCCAGAGGAGAAGGCAATCACCACGGACAGCTGGACCGCGGTGGTGGAGGACACGGTGGAGTCCACACCATGGTTACGCGCGTTGAGCGGCTGCGCTCCGCCATACTATCTGGGGCCTCGGTACTCTTTGACTACCTTACCCACCGGATCAGCCCGCTCCGCCGACACGAGCGCCCCGCCTTATTGTACACCGGTACCTCCGACGTGACCCACACTTGCCCCCATGGTACGTTAATTCTTTAGACTTCGCTCATTTTCCTAACTTGTTTAGTCTTCATCCTGCAACTTTTTCCTTGCTTTTTTTAGACGCTGGCAACCTGAGCGGCCCCGAGATGAGGGAGATGTTCGAGATCCTGGGGGTCAACACTCCTGAGCACCGGTCATTCCCGGCCGGGGCCAAGCCGCTCTGCGAGATTGACCCTTTGGAGTGCACACAGATCCTGCGCTCTCTGCCCACCATGGACTCCACCGGCGTGGTGACCCCAAACCAGGGCCCTCTGGTGATCCGCGACCAGCCTAACTCTAGGGGATTCAGCCAGACGCGGCCCACCGCCACCGACCTCGACTCCAGCGCTCTCGCCGCGGAGGCGCGCGTCGCTGGGAAGAGTCCGACAAAAGCCGAAGACCCCACCGCCAAGCGAGCACGCACCACGGACTCCTCCATTGCCCAGCCAAGTGCTGGAGAGGGAGGTGCCGCCACTGCCTAGACAAGCATGCCCGCCGCAACACCGAGCGTCGCCCCGGGTGCATCGACTCCTCCGCCAGTCGCCACGTTGCAGCCTGCTCCGCCGGTGAGCACGTTGTCCGGGACTGCCGCGACGCAGCCACCAACACGAGGCACCAGCAGGCCCATCGGTTGGCCTTGCGTCGTTTCACGCCGCGACCGGTAAGGCCCCAACTTCTTTCTCCGTTGCTTCCTTAGCTGCAGCAGCTTTTGTCTCCTTCTTTTGACGATGCACTTCATTTCCATGCAGCCCTCACGTACCTTCTGCTCTCGCCGAGAGTCTGCCACCCCCTCAGGCGCCGCCGCACACGCACGCTGAGGCCGGTGCTGGGAGCGGCTCTGCACCGGTGGCTGCCTCCATCACCCGCGCCAATGTCACTCTAGCCGACCTGGCACGCTTTACACGGACGGCAGTCAGCATGCTGGACACCCACCATGTCGCAGCCACCGAGTAGGTTCAGATGGTTGCAGCGCTGTAGTCGGAGCTGACGTGGGAGAGCGCCAGTGCCCTGGTGGCAGAGAAGGCAATGGACACGCTCCGGGCTGAACATCGTCGCGAACTGCACAACCTCCGTGCCATGCTCCGGACCTCCTTCCACCGCTTGAGCCACCGGCTCGAGCTGTTCGGCGTACGGGTGAGAGGCTCCTTGTAGAACACCGCCGCGCAGCTCACCCTTGGGATGACGCACGTGGCAAACGGCTTTGGCGGCCTAGGCGCCGCACTCTGCGAGCACTCTGTCCGCGAGGGGACCGCCACCATCCACACCACCGCCTAGTACGTGCTGGCCTGCTGCGTCGACATTGACCCTAACTTGGATGCACGCGCCGTCGTGGAAAGGGCCGACGGCGAAATCAACGACGTCGCACACCTCCGCGTACGGGACGCCGTCGACGTTGTCACGGAAACTCTGCAAGTGGAGCCTTCTCTGCCGGCGGCTTTTGGAGACAACGAGGACGACGCGGAGAGATGTGGCGTCGCTGCAGATGACGAGGATGACGAGTAGAGGCCTCCGCGCCGCCCAGCTACTTTTGTTTATTTTGCTTGTTTTTCCCTGGCCGCAAATCTTGTAAATAAAACTTTGTTCGCCTTGTCGCAAGCCTTGCGCTGATCTTCGATCATGTGCCTATTCTTCTTCGGCCCCATAGAGCGACCACTACCAGACGATCATGCCGCAGCGATCATGAGAGGTCGAGCCCTCGGGCACTTAGTCTTTTCTTCTCTGCTTGCGAGTAGAATGGTCGCATGACAGCTTTCATCAACTTCACCCATTCTTCAAGCGCTTCTGAACCTTTGAAGACGTATCCTATACTCCGATCAAATTCCACTCACCAGCAGGCAGAAACCAAAGTAGGAGTTAGATTTCTAAACAGACAAATTGTGCAAAGTTTAAACTAAGTACTTGCGGCTGAACTTAACAGTGAATGTGCCTTGTCGCTGTTTTCCTAATGCCTTTTCTGGTTGAACACTTGCGGTCCCTTTGTGTTGGGTCACAGCGCCGCGCGGCTAAGTCCATAGGCAGTCAGAGGTGGTCATAAGCCAGCGGCGCCCATGGTGGCACAATGTGCCCAGGGCGTATAAGCATCGTGCTAGAACGCGCCCTCTAACCGCCGCCTCCTCGCCCGACGCGAGAACTGGACTCCCACACTTACCGGCAAGGTATCATTAAGGTTATAACCAGTGTTAGCCTAAACAGTAAACGCTAAACAGTCGGCCACTCTTCGTTTAGCGAATAGTCGGACTACACGGCCGATTAAACGGGCCAAAAAACGGATTAAACGGGATTATACGGATTAAATGGCCTACACGGCCTACACAGTTGACTACTGAGTAGCGTTTAAACGGTGTGTAAACTGTCTAAACGGCCGTGTAGGCGAACAGTGGTTATAACTTATAAGTACTCACGGCGACCACACAGAAAAAACACTAGGGGAAACCCCACAGAGGCACAGACAGCACACAGAACTTCCTTTCCTTGAAAACACAAGGACTATTCTCAATAGCCCCCGGCCAAGTAGCGAGCAGGGAACACTGCCCGCCAGCTGGCCTTACAAAAAACACATAGCACTTACAATTTTTAGGGGTAAAATTTGCGGAGCTGCTCTATATTCCAGGAATTAGAGAGCTCACGGCCGTCCTCCATTGCCAGCCTGACCGACCAGGGACGAGAGACCACCTTAAAGGGGCCCTCCCACTGGGGAGACAGCTTATTGCGACCTGCCTACATCTGAATTTTTTGTAGGACAAGGTCACCTGCTGCCAGTGTCCTCTCCTGAACCCGGGTGGCGTGGTACCTTCTAAGGCTTTGCTGGTACTGGGCAGCACGCAAAGCTGCGCGATCACGGACCTCCTCCAGGAAGTTAACCTCTTCTTGCCGCCGGGCTTCCTAATCTTCTTGGAACTCCGCCGTGCACGGTGAGCCCAACATAACTCAGATGGCAAAACAGCCTCCGTGTCATACACCAAAAAGAAAGGTGTCTCTCCGGTCGCCATCTAGGGTGGTGCGAAGCGACCACAGCAACGATGGAACCTCTTCCGCCCAGCGTTTCCCACGCTTGTGAAGCCGATCAAACGCCCTTGTCTTGAGGCCCCTCAAGTTCAGCGCAGTAGCGCGCTTGGCTTGGCCATTGCTTTGGGGGTGGGCTACTGATGCAAAGCATACTTTGGTGCCAATCTCCTCGCAGAAACCTTGGAAAGTAGCACTGGCAATTTGGGAGCCATTGTCGGTTATGATGCGGTTGGCAACCCCGAAACGCACAAAGATCCCCTGCATGAAATTGATGCAGCTAACGCGGTGATGGCACGGACTGCTTTAGCTTTGACCCACTTGGTGAACTTGTCGACGGTGACGAATAGATGGGTGTAACCCCCTGTGGCCCGTGGGAACGGACCCATGATAACCAGTCCCCAGACCGCGAACCCCCAAGAGAGTGGGATGGTTTGCAGCGCTTGGGCTGGTCGGTGGATCTGCTTGGCAAACAACTGGCATGCCTCACACCTCCTCACCAGCTCGCAAGCATCCTAGAGAGCAGTAGGCCAATAGAACCCCTTGACGGTACACCTTACTGACCAGGGTGCGACTGAACATATGGTTCCCGCACTTTCTTCCATGGATATCGGAGAGCAGGCTGCTTCCCTTTTCCCGAGTGATGCACTTCAGAAGAACTCCGTTTACATCCTGGCGATACAGGTCCCCACCTACTAGAGTGTAGCGCTTGGCCTTACGTGCAATCTTCTCAGCTGACGCATCATCGTCGGGGATCACCCGGTCTCGCAGTAAGGCTAGGATCGGATCTATCCATCGCCCCTCCTGGCCGAGTGTGGCGACCACTCGGTGCTCGCCTGGGTACTCCGCCTGACCTGGCGTTTCCACCGGCGCTTCCTTGGAAGCGGCGTTGTCCTCCTTCTCTGAAATGGAAGCGGGAGCAGTCGCACCGCTGTCCCCGCCAGATTTGGGGGCTGCAACGGACGGTCGCGGAAGTCTTTCTTCAAAGACTCCAACCGGCGCCGGTGTTCGCGACGAAGCGAGTTGTGATAGCCCGTCTTCCAGATGGTCGTCACGCCTCGGGATGTGGATGTACTCCAACCCATCGAAGCGGTGTTCCACCTTCCTAACCTCAGCGATGTACGCAGCCATTGTAGGGTCGGCGCACTGGAATTCCTTTTGAGCCTGATTGACGACCAATATAGAGTCGCCCTTGATGTACAGGTGCTGGATGCCCAATGAGGCGGCTGCGTGCAGCCCCGTGAGCAGGCCTTCATATTCCGAAATAATGTCGGTGGCTTTGAAATGAAGGACCACCATGTGGTGCAAAAACTGTGGCATAACTAAAGTTATCTTATGCAAGGTTAGGCACAAACCAAACATGCCCTAACTTTAGCCATATTTGACTAGCTGGTTGTGGCAAAGTGTGGCACCAGCCCGTTTGGATTGCAACCAAAACTGTGGCAGGACACACTTTCGTGGCTAAAAAATTTGGTGCCACACATGTGACAAGTTAAGACAAAAGAGTGAGGGCCTGTTTGGTTCCCGTCGCACCACACTACGCCGCAGTTGTAGCAGCGCCGAAGGTGCGGCGGCCAAATCGAGCGCTGCAACTTAGGCAAGCTGTGGCGGAAAAAATGAACTGCGCGCGTCTGGGTGAGCTATGGCATATCGAAGGTGCGGCAGCCAACTAAACCGACACCCAAGCAAGCGTGGTGGGCTGCAGCAATCAACGAAACAGGCCCTGAGTCTATGACATGTGGATCAGATGACTAAGACCTTGTTTGTTTTAGGTTAAAGTTGAGTTAAGTTTTATAATAGCAAATTTGTGGCCCTCTCAAAAGACGTTTTAAAGAATTCAAAAAATTATGAAAAAATATTTTACGAACTCTAAAAAGAACTATTGAAACACCACAAAAATGAATATAAAATATTACATCATTTAGCTTATATAAAAATAACAAATTTTCATTTAGTTTAGTTTAATTTAATTTAATTTAAGCCAAAACAAATAAGGTTTAAGACTAAGGCCTAGTTCTTTCCAGCTTAACGGCTTAACAATTTAACGACTTATTTACGTTTTAAAAAGATATATGTTTTGAGTTTTTTTAGTTCTTTTTTATTGCTATTTTGAAGGTGGGTCCTAACGCTTTAAAAAGAGTTAAATGAAATGGATCCGAATCTTAAGACTATGTCGAAAAGCTCTCGAAGTTCAGTTATTTCAGCCGTTCAACTATTTAGCCGTTCAGATCAGCTCAAAATAACATGGTCTAATAAAGTGTGCCAAGTCATGACATCAACTTCGCCTAAGGTTAAATTTGGGCAAGCTAGTCTCGAGCAACTTTAACTCCCCCTCTATATTTCCCCTCTAAAACACTATTAGCGTCTCCTCTATCAAATACACTATCCTCTAAAAGATTTCTTTCCTCTAGCAGCCCCTCTATATCTGTTACAGTACTATAGAGGGTCCTGGATTTGCTCTGTACCAAACACCCTACACAGGCTGCCTGCAACCACCGGGTCCCAGGTATGCAGACAGGGAAGGCAGTAGCCACTAGAAGATTCTCACGGCCACAGCCTCCCTGTCCCCAACAACCAACAGGCGATGGGGCGGGAGGCGGATGCGGACGAGCAGCTGCTGCGGCGCCGCCGGCGGTTGTTCGCCGTCGAGGAGCGGTCGTTCCGGATCGATCGGCGCTCCCCGGCTGCCGCCGCCCTCCGCGTCGCTGTCTCCGACGTGCTTCCCCGCTTCCTCGCCAGCTACACCGACGACACCCTCGCGGTATCCGAAATGCTCCATCCACACCTCTATCCTCTTCTCCCTCCCTTCGGGGGCAAGCCCTAGAGCTTGCTCGTGCGGATGTGCAGTGATGCGACCTGGCGGATGGGCAGGTTGCTCGTGCGTGGTCTGGTGCCCGGATGGGTCCGGGGAACCACGCGAAATGGGTTTGGATTGGGCGTCTGGGATTAGACTACGTCGCTGGTGCGTTGTTTTGTTCATTGCTATTTCTTTTAGGAGAGTTAGCAAGCGAAGCAAAGGTAGAGGTGAGATAGGCTAGAAAAAAAATCTACCAATTCTAGAGAAATAGACAGTGAGGACTTTGGAAGTAATAAATTTTAGGCAATTAATACTATGATGAGAGTGCTACTGGAATACGTGTGCCAGCTTTCCAGCGAAGTATGATTCTAGGAAGGGGCATCTCCAAGACTCCAACAGATTCATCTACACTGTTGAGGCATTCCTCCATCACTATTCATTGCCCCATTTCTATTCACCTTTTTTTTTACCCCATCACTATTCACCTCCCTATCAGGGTGGCCCAATTTCACCGCGTATTTGGGGCAACTGCCAGAGATGCCTGGCATCTGTACTTTTTTTGTTTGTGACGAAAATAGCTTCTAGGTTGAAAGTGTCATAATAAAAATGGTACAATGAATGGATTTAATCTACCTGTTCTATAAGAATAACATGATCACTTTGATATATCATGACTTTTTTGAGCATTCAAGTACTTTTCTTTCGACATTCTAAAGAACCTATGGGTTAATTCTTCACGTGAACAAAGACATGGGCCTGCTTAGTGTTAGTTTCAGCTTCAAATGCAGCAGCAATTGTGTAAATGTATATTTGGAGTAGCGTTATGATGGAATACATCACCGAGTTGTCAAAATCCTCTAAAACAGCCCTTGTCGAATCTGCAACCCTCCATTCATCGGTCATACTTAGATTCCTAATTCACAAGACATTGGGTCTTTGTGTAAACTTTGTTTAAGCAATCACTTTGTGCATTTACGTACCTGTTGGATTGTTCCATGCTACAATTTGCAAATTAAGAATTGCATTCATAGACATGCATATAGATGCTACCTAAATCATAATATATACCCCCTTATGATGTCAGAGTCAACAAGAGCAGTAGCTAGGTTTGGATATAATCTAGTGAAATCTGATAGAATACTGATGGGTTTAGTTCAGTGGCAACTTTCTCCAGTTGCATAGATGATTAAGATGGTGTTTAGTGCTACTTCATTGATATGGACGATGGTAGGGACACAGTAGGATATTGAGGATGATTGCAATAGGAAGGTAACACCTCCACATTGGTTGGAGACAGAACGTAATCAACCAGTGCAATTTCAATTGCCTTATAATCTTTGTTGGTTGAAAATATGTCAAACTAATAAGAAGTGTGTGGTTTTGACCTTATCTAGTAATGGATGCAAGCTGTGAAAGGTGTCTAATAAGGTGCCATGAATTTTTGCAAACCCTTAGAACTGAGGTAAAGTGTCCAGACATGTTCTGTAATATGCTCTAGCGAGACTTGAGTTGGTGTAAATGAATTTAGAAAAAGGAAATATCTTCCTGTCTCAAGCTTGATAAGTTGTTAGGCATAAAAAACATTCACATGTTAGCGTCAGTTATTGTCTTTAAATTGATGCTGGATATAGGAAACAGTAAGGGGGCCATCTCTGTTGTTGTTTTATGTATGGTTGCAAACTAGATTGCTCTCTTTTATGCTGCCAGTATGGTAAGTGAGAGTTTCAGTCGCATGTTTCATTGTTTGAATGAAATACAACTGCTATTTGAGTTGTACATGGTATGCATGTTTTCTTGTTAATAAAAATTGGATGCTAGACTAATCTTTTTCCTTTAATTTCTTCCCTGGCTAAAGGAGTACATTGTAGTTTTAGTCTGTAATGGGAAACATCAGTATCAAGCATGTGATGACTTGGAGGCCTTTCTTGGTGATGATAGTGCAAACTTTGTGGCATGGTATTCTGTCTGTACTTTAATCAGTGAGCTGCCATTTTTAATTTATGTATCTTTATGAGGTCATAATGCTTTTCTATGGCTAAGCAGGCTCTGGGGTTACCTCAGCAAAATGAATTTTGCATTAGCTGATAATTCTTGTGTTCGGCATGGGGTGGGAGATGAGAATTGGAAATTAAATCACAAGAAAACTCTTCTGGACGCAGAAGTCCTACCTGGGGATGCTCATCTTGTAAGGATCTTACTGTATTTTCTTTCATGATCATTAGCGTCTATAAGGCATCTGACTTTTTCCATCAGTCTTAAGTGAACTCTTTCAAGTCAACATACCACTTCTGCTAAGTATCTTGTGAAATCCCGTTCTAAAGTCTGCCATTGTTGATCAGGTGAACTCAAAGTACTTAGATCCACAAGAGCAACCTGACCCTCATAAGCTTGATTCAACTAAAGGACAAAATGTGGCCCAACGACGCATTAGTTCAACCGTTACTATTTCTCCTGAAAGGTTGTTTGGTGACCAATGGTATCTGGAGAGCCAGCATCACAAGGTTACTATACATTTATTCTTAAGTTTACCTCCTTTTGTATAATAAACAGGATGCATCTCAGTTAATGTTTCTATATGTTAGAGCAGAAAGATCAGAATTCAATGGTTGGCAGGAGTTTCTCTGCAGCCAAGTTTGGTGTAGCTGCAAGGACCTCACAAGTGTTGACACAAGGCAAGCATTTTTTTACCCATCTGTGCCAGCATTTTGCTTAATGCTGGGACAATATACAATGTATCATTTTAAACTATTTTTTGTATGGTATCTACTTTAAATCACTCTTCCATATTGTACCGACTGCCCTGGATAAGCAAATCTATGGTGACATGTATTTTAAGACCCTGTTCTCCTCAACCTATCTTATTTGACTTATGTACTGATTTGACTTATCTCCTTGAGGTAATATCGAAAGTCCGATCCACTTCATTCAACGTGTGTTTTAGAGCTTGTAGACATGTCTTTGAGAAAGAAAAAAAAACAGATTAAATATTTTTTAATTTAGACAATGATAAGTAAATAGACAGATAAGTCAAATAAGTCAGATAAGCTAACAAGAACAGACCCTAAATTGAACTGTGTGGAATGATGACAGCTCACACATTCATCATACACATCATCTTGAACTATTGGCTCCAGCAGTGCAGTAATACTCTTGCTAGTAATGAATATTCACGATTTTTATCTCCTAATTAAACAGAATGGCGGCAATAAAGTGTTTTAAAATTTTAAATTGGTACATGAAATTCCCTAATAAATTTGTGCAATCATACCCATGTCACGTGCAGTGGAGTTTGTGGGGAAAAGAAGCACTGTTCACGCGGAAGTACTGTTCACGCGGAAGAGAGGAGGCTGCAGCTCTCCTCTCACCCGGGTGCACAGGATAGGGGAAACCCTAATTGATGCTTGCTTTATTCCTCCTTAACTTGCCTATTTATAGCCGGGCTAAGGCTTTACAGATCTGAACTAAATATGGAATTAAATAAGATAGAAACTAACTAAAGTATTTAGGGAAACTAATATTGACTTCCCCTCCAAGCTCAGGCGCCCCCTTGGCCCAAGCCCTCAGCCGTGCTATTGGGCTTGGGCTGATGACGGCGCCTAAACACAAGGCCCTTATAGCGGCCAGATCTGACACCTCCCTCTCCTTCGGAAAACAGCTCGTCCGCGAGCTGAAATTCGGGGTATCGAAGCTTGAATGAAGGCACATCTTCCCATGTGGCAGCTGACGGAGGAGCATCTGACCATTGAATCAACACTTGCCATACATTCTGCAGCAAACGGGCGCGTAGAGCAAGAGCAGGCTGAGGAAGAACTCGACCATTTACTAAGGCTGGTAATGGCGGAGGGGCTACTGGAGGGGTACCCTTGAAGGCCTTGAGAAGACTGACATGAAAAACATTGTGAATTCGAGCCTGAGGAGGTAGCTCCAAGCGGTATGCCACTGAATCCAAACGATGGAGAATCTTGTAAGGGCCAAAGAAACGAGGGGAGAGCTTGCCACGACGAACACCAGGAAGAGAGGACACCGGCCGTTGATGAAGCCGCAACCACACCCAATCACCTGGCTGGAACTCTAGAGGACGATGCTTGGCGTCATAGTAAATCTTAGCTGATTGTTGCGCAAGAAGCAATCTGTCCCGAATCTCAGCAAGAAACTCATCACGTTGGGCAATGCTATCAGCCACAGCTGCGTTGCGAAGCTCAGAAATGTCATAGGTTCGGAGAGAAGGAGGGTCCCGACCATAAACCACTTTGAACGGAGTCTCCCGCAGGGAACTGTGGTAAGAGGTGTTATAGCAATATTCAGCCCAAGCAAGCCACTGTAACCAGTGACGAGGTCGATCTCCGGTGAGGCAGCGAAGATACATGGCGATTACCCGGTTTACGGACTCAGATTGGCCATCAGTTTGGGGGTGGAATGCTGTGCTCATACTCAAGGTAGTACCTGCTGCCTTAAATAGTTCCTTCCAAAATACTGAAGTGAAAACCTTGTCACGGTCGGATACAATGGACGAAGGAAATCCATGGAGGCGGACAATCTCATCGAAGAATGCCCGTGCAACTGACTGGGCTGAGTATGGATGAGCTAATGGGATGAAATGGGCATATTTGGAGAAGCGATCCACCACCGTTAAGATCACAGATTTGCCTCCCACCTTTGGTAGCCCTTCGATGAAATCCATTGATATGTCCATCCACACTTGTGTTGGCACTGGGAGGGGTTGCAAGAGGCCGGCGGGATGGAGCTGTTCAGTTTTGTTGCGCTGACATGTAGCACAGGCTTGAACAAATTCCCGAACCAGGGATCTGTCGTGGGGAATATGAAAATCTCGACGAAGGCGATGCAGCGTTTTTTGAATACCCTCATGACCAGCAAAATGTGCAGCATGGAGAACCTCTTGAACCAATGTTGACGATGGAGGGATATAAATCTTCCGCTGAAAGTTGAGGATTCCATCAATGTGAGTCCACTGGTCATCAAGCTGCCCTTGCTGGAGTTGTTCGTGTAGGGCCACCAGGGCAGGATCAGCCAAATTGGCCTCACGAACACGGTTGAAAACGTCAAAACTAGGACTGGAGATGGCAGTAAGCTCAAGCTGATCAGCATCCCTACGAGATAAGGCATCGGCTACCAGATTTTGTTTGCCGGGTTTGAATTCAACAAGGAAATCAAAACCCAATAACTTACTGACCCAGTGATGTTGTGGGATGGTGGCCAAGCGCTGATCCAATAAATATTTGAGCGAATAATGGTCAGTGCGTACAAGAAATGAGCGTCCCCATAGATAGGGCCTCCAATGCTTGATAGCTTGTACCAGTCCAATGAGCTCTCGCTCATATGCTGCCAAGGAGTTGTGACGCGGTGCTACCGGCTTGCTGAAAAAGGCGATAGGCCCATCGCCTTGGTGAAGAACAGCGCCAATGCCCGAGCCAGAGGCATCACACTCGACAATAAATTGTTGCTGGAAATTGGGCAGTTGGAGGACCGGAGCTGTAGTCAAAGCTATCTTGAGAGAGTTGAAAGCCGCCGACGCAGCCTCGGACCAACAGAACCGGAGATGAGAAGGCCGAAGTACTTCGTCGAATAATACCCTGCTGCAGCATTGCCTCACACTGCCGTTCAAGCTCATCTTTCTGTGTCGCTGGGTATCGATACGGTCGAACCACCACTGGTGCTGTTCCTGGATGGAGGTGGATGCGATGGTCATGTGACCGTGGTGGTGGTAATCCTTGTGGCTCCCCAAATAGATCATCAAATTCCTCGAGTAACTGAGGAAGAAGCTCCTGCCCTTCACAAGCGAGAATTTTAACCCGCTGTTGCTTGGAATGGTTTAGTCTGTCCAACTTGATGGTTTGCCCGGCATGTTGGATCATCATCGTGCGCTGCTGGAAGTCCCAAACAACAGGTCCAAGACCTGCTAACCAGCGAGTGCCCAGAACCATCTCATGGCCACCGAGGGCAATAACATAGAAGTCAGTGACAAAAGTAGTGCCACTGATCTCAAATGGGACTGCCTTGAAGACCCCGGTACAGGAAACTCGATCACCATTAGCCACTGTGACCCCGATCCCTGGGTACTGGATGGGCACCCCAGGAAGTTGCTGTGCGAGATCCTCACTAATGAAACTGTGAGTAGACCCGGAGTCCACCAAAGCTGCCACTTCTAGACCGGCGATAGAAACTTGGATCTGCATGGTATCGCAATTGCGAACGCCGGAGATGGCGTGCAGCGAAATATGAGCGTCCTCTGTTACAACTTCCTCATCAGCGCTGACGTCCTCCTCATTGACAGCGAGGATAGCAAACAATTTCTTGCACTCGTGGCCTTTAACCCACTGTTCATCGCAATTGAAACAGAGATTCAATTTTCTGCGCTCTGCCATCTCACTCGGTGTAAGTCTCTTGAAGACTTTTGGCGTTGGTTGCTTGGAAGGAGCCGTATCAGTGAGTGCAGGACCTGTAGCAGGAGCAGATGGACGATGTATGATTGTGCGCTGGCTTTTAGAAGGTGCAGTGGGAGGGGTAAGGGCAGACAGCAATGCTCCTTGTAGTTTGTCCATAGCTCGCGCGATATTCATCGCTTCTTCCAGATCTGGTGGATGTTTCAGCTCAACTTCAGACCGAAGGGGCTCCATCAAACCGTAGGTGAAAATATCTACCTCTTGTTGCTCAGTAAGGGGTTCGGCAACGCAGAGGCGAGTGAGGAATTGATCTTCATACTGCTGCAATGTCCCTGTTTTGCGCAGCGCTGCTAATTCTCCAAGAGAGTTGCTATTCAATTCCGGCCCGTAACGCTTGGTCACCAGCTGAACAAATTCCTTCCAATTAGGTCTGCCATAACGGCGTTCCCAACGGGTGTACCAAGTCTGAGCCCTACCCGTGAGGTGATAAGATGCCACCCACACCTTATCGTTTTCCTTTGTTTTCTGACCATAGAAGAATTGTTCGCAGCGACAAATCCATGGGAAGGGGTCCTCGTCTCCTCCAAAGGTAGGGAATTTCCACTTGTGAAAGTGGGCAGAAGTGCGGTCCTCCTCCTCATGTACCCGTGGCACGCGCTGGGCTTTGGGGTGCGTCGCCGTACTGCCCAAGGGAAGGGCGCCCAACACTTCAGCAGGTTTCTTCTGCTTGGAATTTGCCGACTCCTCTCTACCCTCTGCATCATCAGTGATCTCCTCGACCTGATCAGACAGCGCCTTACCACGTCCTATCTCAAGCCGCATGATGGCGAGGTGATGTGCTCGCTGCTGCTGAACCACGTCCTGCAGGGTAGATTCGATCGAAGCGATCTTGTCCAGCCCGGGCTTGATATTGGTGAAGAAAGACTCCAGGGCGGCCTTGAGATCAGTTGCTGTGAGGGCTGGGTTTTCGCCGGACATGATCTCCCAAAGATCGTAGAGTCTCTGATACCAAGTATGTCACGTGCAGTGGAATTTGTGGGAAAAAGAAGTACTGTTCACGCGGAAGTACTGTTCACGCGGAAGAGAGGAGGCTGCAGCTCTCCTCTCACCCGGGTGCACAGGATAGGGGAAACCCTAATTGATGCTTGCTTTATTCCTCCTTAACTTGCCTATTTATAGCCGGGCTAAGGCTTTACAGATCTGAACTAAATATGGAATTAAATAAGATAGAAACTAACTAAAGTATTTAGGGAAACTAATATTGACTTCCCCTCCAAGCTCAGGCGCCCCCTTGGCCCAAGCCCTCAGCCGTGCTATTGGGCTTGGGCTGATGACGGCGCCTAAACACAAGGCCCTTATAGTGGCCAGATCTGACAACCCATTAATGTAATTTCACATTTAGTTTCGCACCTGCCCTTTCCTTCTTTGTTTTAAAGTTTTTTTTTTCATAAATAGTTTCAGCAATAATGGTATTTGCTTTGCTTTGTTTTTTTTCCACTGAAGGTTGCAATTTTGTGTTTCAATAGTCTATTGCATGCTGCATTTTCTTTGCTAGGGTAAAATGTTTGCCAGCTTTTGCTGGTTGCATCTTTAAATCGCATGGTGACAAAATTTTGTTGGCTTTGATTGCTCATTTGTGCTAGTTCCATCTGATCTCTCCTGGTTTGCCTGCATTTCTTTGGTGTAATTAATGTGGATGTCAGTACACCCCCATGCCCTGTGAATGGAGCTTGCAACCAGATACTTCACTTTGAACTTGTGTAAATTTGTTGCCCTCCAAATTTCATGTATGCATGCAGAAAGTTTTCTTTTGATTTTGAAAGGTGTGCGCATATTCCTAGAAAATTGAAGTTACGATTTTTCACCACAAATGTTCTGTAAAAGGATTCCTTTTATGTGGCTAGCCAGCTCAGTTGAGAGGTTTGTACAGCCTAGCTTGTTGATGTAGCTTGGCTTGTATCAGGCCCAAACAGGGGTGGTATGCCAACTGACAATAGCTCTTGCTATTTTCAGCAGATGCCTACAGCTGCCCATGCTTCTACTGTTCTACACAATTGAATGTGCACAAATGGGAAAATAATAAAATACTCATCAATAAAAGGCTTCTGTTTTCTTGTTAATGATGTAAATAAAAGAAGGGCTTTAAATATTTGGAAAAAGGAGAATCAAAGAAAATGCCAAAAAAGCTAATTTGTAAAAATTCAATGCTTATGCTAGTTTGCTTTGTGTTAGTATGTTGCATAGGCAATCTCTTATATTTTAGCTACACTACTTTGCCTCATGACATTCAACTGAATACATCATGTTCAAATCTTCACTGAATTGTTCGATCTAAATCATAACTTACTTTGTTCCAATGTAAACTTTTAATTCCTATGGCTGAATAGGAATACATGTTTTTTAAGCAGCTGTCTAATTATGTCACACTGGTAAATTTTGAACTTATGGCATGGAGGTAGTAATGTGTGTTATGCTCCTATAACATGCCTGATCCTAGTATATCATGTCGGAGGGCTTAAATATGGACCATGCTGTTATTTCTATGTTCAAATCTACAAACCACTAGTACTACCTTGCACTAAGCGCTATTTGTCTTTCAACACTTCAATTGATTTATTTAAAAGTACACAGTAGGCTTGTTAAGGTGTTTTAGGGTCTGGATAGCCAAAAGCTGAATGTTAAAATTAACTTTTTTATATTAATTTATGCTGTTAAAACTTAATGCAGAGAAACTGCATCACGAAGAGCACCTTGGAAGAAATGCTACCACAAGACGGTTGCCTATGGCCATGGGAACTGATGATGGTGAAGTGCCAGAGTCCATGAAAAGGCGTGGCAATGTTTGGGACAGGCTAGGGAAGCCTGCCAAACAGGATTGGGGTTTAGCTAGAGAGACTAATGACATGCATGTCCAAAATGAAGGGAATAAGAGGGCCAAAGTAATAGAGTCTAAGCATGAGCAAATGTGCTATGCTAACTCAAGTACAGATTATGATTTATTTGATGAAACAAATTGCAAAAAAAAATCCATTAGCTACCCATATGTCAATAGAGTACAAGAGCATGAGCTTGTGAAGAAGCCCAATAGAAGCAGGCTGATTGGCCGGATAAATTTTGGTGATGTTGAACGTAGTAATCTTCAAGATAAAGATGTCATTAGCCAGAAGTCGAGTTCAACAATACTAGCAAAAAATGTTCAGTCGCAATGTCTGAATGAGTTCAGAACTGAGGTGAAGATCTCACCTACAGCTGTTTCTGAGCTAGCATGCACGAATAAAATATCAAAAGGACATGCATCAAAACCTAGCAAATTGCCTCAACCAGCTATGCAACGAAGTTCTGGAAATGAGGTGTTGCAAAATCAACAAATTAGCAGCCCTACTCAGTCTTCTAAGACTGGGTCTTCTGTACGTGGAAATGACAGCAATTGCAGCAACAAGCCTGTGAAAGATGTAAGCTATTCTTTGCCTAACTTATTAGTTATTACTATGGGTGCCCCTCTAGTGCCCTTATTTTTTTTTCTTAATTGATCATGTAGGAGATGCTAGATATGAAACTAAAGCTCAAGCAAATGGAGTTGGATATGCTCAAGCTTCGTTCCAAGCAGGTGCAGATAAACAATGGGAAGTTAGGAGCCCTATCATCAGGTTTGTCTATAGCATTTTGCTTATAAGCTATATCACCATTTCTACCTAAGAAACGTAGAGCAGATCACCTTGGGTTATGAATTAAACTCTTGCTATTTAATCACATGCATTTTGTTTTACCAGTTTCTTCTTGCATATCTATTAGATCGTTGTGTGCATGGGACTTTTATGCTTCATCATCTGCATGTAATTCTAACAATTTGTGCCAGTTTATATTTCTGACAGTAGTGAAATGACTTACGTCAATGTGCTCAGGCCATGTTCCTCCATAGAAAATTGGATAATTCTGTAGTATGTCGGTGGTTATGTATGCTCTTTTATTTTGTTCACTTTCTGTTAGCAGTGGCTAGGGGGGAACATTCAATATGAAAATTTTATGAAAGTGTAGTGGTAGAGAGATGATCTTGCCGGCTGGGGGGTGCCGCGTGTGGCGTGGTATGGTATTTAGCCAAACCTTTTCTAATTCATTGCTTAATTGATAATGGATACATGCCATCCCTTTTATTGGGACGATTAACTTGGATGCTAAGAAAACAAATAATCTTATTTAATAGATATTGATCTTTAAAGGATATGGCGATGTTGCGCTCAGCAACGCTATTCTGAGCATTAGCACCAGTGCAAGAGTACTGAGGGAGAGTGGCTTGATCCAAGAGAACCTGTCTAAGAGCACTAGAAAGATACTCGCCAGCAGAATGAGCACGAAACACACGAATGGAAGAGGTGAAGTGTGTATGAGCCATGGCAGGGAAGGCCTGGTAAGCATCTAGCACTTGATCACGAGATTTAAGAAAGTAGATCCAAGTGAAGCGAGAGTATTCATCAATAAAGATTGCAAACCAGCGATGTCCCCCTTTTAAAACGAAGGGTGCAGGTCCCCATACATCAGAGTGAACTAAAGCAAAAGGACGATCCGACACAGACTGACTGCTGGAGTAAGTTAGCTGTAACTGTTTACCAAGCTTACAGCCCTGACAGGGGAGGGAGGCATCACTAGAAAGTAGAAACTTTCCCAAGGACACCACGACTCACAAGAGATGACAAGCGAGGACTCGACATGTGACCCAACCAATGATACCACTGAGCAAAACTGGTGCCGGTGGTGGTGGTGAAGGTAGTGGCATCGGACGCAATGATCGATTGACTGAGATGTGGAGGTGTAGCAGCGGAAGGAAGGTGAAGACAGTCAAGTTCCCACATCCGTGAGGAGTCACGGGTGCGCCGACCAGTACCAACTAGGGTCCCCGAACTGCATAAAACAAGTCAGATTCGAGGGTGATGCTGAAATCAAGATTAGTAAGTTGGCCAGCAGAGATTAGTTGCATAGTAAGACCATGGTTGTTAAGGCGTCCATTAAGCGTCGCTTAAGCGTCCATTAAGCGGTAAAGAGGTTTTAGGTGGACGCCTTACAATTTTAGCCTATGGCGTCCGTAAGGCGTCCGAGGCGCTCGTAAGGCGTCCGAGGCGAGGCGAGGCGAGGCGAAGCGAAGCGGGCGCCATAGATGCTGGATCCAAAATGAGCTGCTGTTTACTTGTTCTAATCCCCAAAAGGCAAACCCTAGGGGCTGCACCAGGGTTTAGAGGAGGAGTGGAGTGGAGGCACTGCACCGGGGTTTAGAGGAGGCTCATCGGCGCCGCCGTCGCCGATCTGCGCCGCCGTCGCCGCCAACAGGTTCTTCGTCTCCCTTCCTCCCCTTCTCCTTCCTTTCCTTCTCCCGCGCCGCCGCCTCCCGATCCGCGCCGCCGCTGCCAGATCTGTAACGACGCCGCCCGCGTCGCATCGCCGCCTAAGCCGCCGCCACTACTGCTACTCCCTTGTCCCTTGTGTACTTGTGTCATCTACTGATGGTTGCTGCTGCTGATGGTTGTGTCGTGGACATGGCAAGTGATGGTTAAGGGACGAGCACCGAAGCTCAATCTTCTCAAGCCAGTGTATATGACCCTATGACCGATCCTAAATGAAAGCCAAAAGGCAGTGATCCGGGTTAGAAGTACGGCTTTTATTCGCCTTATATATGTGTCTATGAAGTCGCCTCGCCTTACGCCTTAAACGCTTAAAAGGTAAAAAGGTCCTAGCACGCCGCGGGTCGCTTTACCGCCTTGACAACCTTGAGTAAGACAGGGCACAAACAGAGGGAACATTAAAGGGTGATGTGTATAGAGTGTATTGGCCAGCAACCGAGAGGGAGGTGCCATCAACTGTTTTGACAAGCACTGGACTAATTGGGGACCTCAGAGAGGTGAGGAGTGGAATTAGGATTCATGTGAAAGAAGGCTCCAGAGTCCAAATACCAGATACCTGATCTAGGAAAGGGAGACTGGTTAGCAGTGACAGAGGAGGCTATAGGAGACCTGGAGAGCTCGAGGCGCTCAACACGTTGAAGCAGAGCCTAGGCCCACTCAGGAGCATGAGACTCGGAGCCCTGAGAGGGACTGGCATGCTGGACTGCTGGCGATGCTGCCTCTCACGGAGTCTGGCACTGCTGGATTGTGTGCTCCCTTCGACGACAATAGTTGTATAAGCTGCAAGACCCTCCCTGTGGCAGTTATTGCTGCTATTGTCGGTGTAGAAACAGCGGTCATCACACCCTCTGCGGCTTGACCACAAACAGGCACAGGAGGAGCGGGAGCATGAGGAAGCGACGAAGTCACCGAAAGTAAAGCCATCTCATGAGGACCCATCACTGTAGCTGGTGAGGAAAGAATGCCACGAAGGCGAGTCTCCTCAACCCGGACTTGAGTCAGCGTCTCGTGCAGGGTTGGAAGAGGCGAGCGGGCCAGGATCTAAGCATGAAGAAGCTCGAACTCCGGGCGGAGCTAGCTGAGAAGCTAGAAGACCCGTGCATCGAGATGATGATCTTGGAGACGAACACAATGGGTGCAGAAGACATCGGGGGCCGGCTCCAGTGCGTCCAGCTGACAGTAAACGTCGCCGAACCGGCGGTGGTAGTCCTGCTGCTGAAGTGTCTCGGCCTCACGCAGAAGATAAGTATAAAGTGCCTGACTGTTGGGTTGATATGATTCCTAGACGTAGAGCCACATCGCCAGCGAAGACTCAAAGGGAAGCACGTCAACAGCAAGATCAGGATGCATGCGGCCAACGAGGACCAGAACAACACGATTCTTAGCAGTAGTCCAATCGGTCAGGCGCTCAACCGCAATGTTGTACGTACGAATAGCAACGTCGTAGGCCTCCTGAACAGCACGCAAACAACACCATCCGCCGCGTGCTGGGGAGCAGTACCAGGGGCCGCAAGCAGCACTGGAGGGAGTGTGGTGCTAGTGAGATGCCCCCAGAGCCTCTAGACGTTGAGGCAGACACAAAAGAGAGTAGACTAGTCGCGGCAGTTTGACCCGTCAAATTGGATGCTTGGGAGCTGAGCCGGACCCAAGTAGCGAGACAAAGACGCCATGACGCTATTTCCAGAGATCAAGGCGAGAAGGTGAGGCGCTGGTCATCGGATGATCACTGAAGGAAGCCGCAGACAGCAACTGCCATGGAGTCGGATAGCAGCAGCGAGTCCCTCCACGGCGGCCATGATGGCAGCAGCGAGTCGCACCACAGGCGGCATGGGAGTTGGGCAACAGCTACGAGCCCCTCCCCCCAAGCCAGAGGCTGCGCCGGCCCGTGCCAGTGAGGGGAACGCGGCGCTGGCCGCGTAGGGAACAACGGCGGTGACGCGGCAAGTGCCCCCCAAAGCAGAGGCGGCGGCGGCGGCGGGAGGAGACGGCGGCAGCGGCCGGATAGGACGGCAGTGACGATGGCTGAAGGTTACAGCCCTCCCCCAAGGAAGAGGCGGCGGTGGCTGGAGGGGAGGCCGCGGCGGCAGCTGGAGGTGGGAAGAGATGATGCACGGAGGGGCTTGGTGGCGCTGCTGATGAGAGGAGACGATCCGGCGACGGCGGCAGCGCCACCGACGTTCGGGAGCAGGGGCGGCGGGGGCTGGACGGGTGGTGGGGAAACCCTAACCCTAGCCTATGCTTGATACCATGTTAGAGTTGGAAAATGTGCTACTCAATTGAATTGGGCCTAAAATGGGCCATAAAATAAATGTACAGGAGAGAGAAGGCAAATATGCAAAGAGGTCCCTATAGACTTATACAATAGCAAAGAGGTCCTATACCATAGCTATTCTAACTGGTGTAATGTTGATTTTTCCTTATTTTTTCTTATGAAATCTGGATTATTTCTCTCCTCTTGAGTACATTCATATTTTTTGCACCAACTCAATCTTCTAGTGATAGTATTTGTCAGACATCCAAGATGGAATTAAGATCTGATTTTTTTTTCCTTTAGGTCCCCATGCTAATTTGGAGGAGGATGCTGACTCCAGAACTGTTCTCGTGACAAACGTATGTTAAGAGAATTTATTATATTCCTTTCTAGGTGTCACCCCAATATCTTTGTTTCCTTCTTGTAACTGTTGACATCTCTGGATGAATTTTTTAGGTACATTTTGCGGCAGCGAAGGAAGTGTTGTCAACTCATTTTATGAAGTGTGGGGCTGTGCTTAAAATCGACATGTTGACTGATGCATTTACTGGCCACCGTAAAGGGTATTATAGTTCGAACTTATTTGACCTGCGGCATCTATAAGCTCTCCTTTTGTTATTGATTCTTGCTGATATTTCCCTACAGGGCTGCTTTTGTTACTTTTGCTGACAATGAATCTGTTGAGAAGGCTTTATTGTTAAACGGGACATCATTTTTATCTAGAGTTCTCACAGTACGACCCCTTGACCCCCACCCCCTCCTCCCCCCGACACACACGCATACATACACAAAAAAAATTCTTGCCAAAGAGAGGTATAGAGACATAAAAAAAAAATCTTCCTCTTTTGAGGCATTCTTTACTTAAATGAAGTGGGGATAGAGAAGTTAATCATAATTTTGGGTTACCATCTGTGCTCTGCTGCAAGGACATTCTCAGTGGTAGTTTACCTCATTCAAATCACAACTTGTGGCCAACTTCCTCGCCTATTTTCAGGTATTGCGCAAAGCAGACACGCCTCCAGAATTTATGGCATCTGTTCAACAGAGCGGGAGGCCAACTCAGACTCAGCCATGGAATTCACCACCACTTCTGAAAGTGGTCGGCTCAAAGCAGCCAGCCGGGTATCATCTCCAATGGAAACGCGAGCAGTCTGTAATGGAGAAATGCCCTGCCAGTTGCCCTACTAACTGAACAAATCTAAATCAGTGGTTGAGATGAGAAGACAATATGTATGCACTACATTGGACCCGGATGGACAAAACTTACTGGCTTGAAATTTTTACTGGATCAATTCTCCAGACAGTCATCTTTGGCATCTAGCCAGAATTACGCCACGTTGCTGCCCATCTGCGAGCACTTTACTTCCGCAGGAGGCATGGTAGGCTTTTTTTGCAGCTAGAGTTGATATTTGGTGGCAATGGTAGTTCAAGTTAAAGAGTAGTTTTTTGGTCGGACAAGCTGTAGTGCATACCCAAACTCATTCTAAACTTCCATTCGTCCACATCCTCCTGAGTGTCAGAATATAAGCAGGGGTCCCGACTTGAGGCGACAACAAAATGTAATTACAGATCTGATCATTCACAAACATTTGAAAAATTGGGAGTTAATACATGTGGATTCAAAGCGATCATATGGCCTCTCTGTGATGACATGTAGTTTGTTATTCAGCCAGAGATAGAAAAAGGTCGTGCATATCATTTAAGAGGATATAAATAGATGAGTTTCTTCAGCACAGGAGCAGGGTTCCAAATTTTTTTCTCCCATTAAAATAAGCAATATTTTTGTCTAGTTATACCGTTAGCGGGGATGTGATACGGTTAGCGGGGATCGGACCATATTCAACACCCTGAATTACATTGTGACCATCCGGAATATTTAGAAAAAAAAAAAAAAATCTACATTATATCCAGCATCACTGCAACAGGGAAATATATCTGGTTCCAGCTGACCCAAACTTCAGAAGTTATGAAATATATTAACACTGCTTGCAACCTAAAATCAATTGAAGTACTACATATTAGTTACTACTTGTCAAAGAGAAGGAAGATTGGCTTGGAGGAGGGGTGACTGTGCCAGCCGGTAGGCCTTGCGGAGACGGGGAAGGGATGGTAATAATACTCACATGTCCTGGTATAGGTATCAGTTCATGTCCATAGGTTTTTGGATATGGGTATTCGAAATTAGTAGGTATGGGTATGGTTTTATTTTGTACCCATAAATTTCGCTGCGCTACTATATAGCGCGTAGCGCTACGCTTATTCCCGTGGTGGCCATGTCGCCTGCATCTTCTGAGCCATCCGATCGGGCCATGCGCCGTCCATTTTGGCCGTCCAGATCAGCCCCTCCTGGGGGACAGGTTTGCAAAAAAAACCCTGTAATTTGTGATTTACGATCTGACTCCCCGTGCACTCGCATGGGGGTCCTTTCCAACCTACGTGGTTTTTCATTCGCCCCTCATATTTTTCCTCTCCTTACAGCGCTGCCCTTTTTGGCTTTGTAGATGCACCTAGAGTTGTGAGAAAATTACCCGCCTTTGCCACTCAATATAGCTGGATCGAACGCCGCACTCCCATGCCCCTAGCCTCCCCTACCCCCCTTGCCTCGCCACAGCGCCGCCTCTTCTTTTCCCCAAGCCGCCTCCCATCTGCCGCCTCCTCTCGCCGTCACCCTTCTCGCCGCCACCTTTCTGTAACCCCCGATCAGGAACATACATTCGCCATGGTGGCACTCAAGAAGAAGAAGAAGGAAGATGAGACAGAGAGGGAGGTTAGGGATGATGAAATGTCTATTTCTTTTCCATAAAGTCTTACAGCTACAGCCCCAGGCTTATAAGCCACACTTCACCCTTACACGGGCCACAGCCCACACACAACTCCCACGCTCACAACCGGCCCACCTATAGCCTAGCTTCTTCTTCTCCACCTCCTGCCTGTTGTTGGTCGGTGGCATTGCCGCCCCCTTGAGGCGTCGCTTGCCCCCAAGCGA
The DNA here is from genome assembly GCA_005191435.1 of Raddia distichophylla. Classification (NCBI taxonomy): domain Eukaryota; kingdom Viridiplantae; phylum Streptophyta; class Magnoliopsida; order Poales; family Poaceae; genus Raddia; species Raddia distichophylla. Next base: position 438,636 of record SPJY01024477.1, read on the forward strand.
CAGCATCTGGAAAACGTCGACGTAGCACATCATAATCTTCCCAGGTGGCCGAACTCGCTGGAGTGGAGGTCCACTTGACCAGCACCTACAAATAGGCTGAATTCACTTTCTTGATTAATCTCCTATCCAGCACCTCCTCTTGTTCCATATCCTTGATATCAAGAGGAATCTTCTTCGGCAGTCCAGAAGAAACCGGTGTAAAGTTTGGAGTGAATGGTTTCAGTTGAGAGACATGAAAGACAAGGTGAATCACATTGGTATCTGGCAACTGCAATTTATATGCCACTGAACCAACCTTCTGCAGCGGCCTGAGCATACGGTTGAAGTTTCAATAGGACCTATTCCCCACCTGAAAGGTCCTAACAGAACGGTGTTGATCCGCATACAACTTAAATTTTTGTTGGGCCCGAGCTAAGTGTGTCTTCAGCAATTCAGTAAACTGTTCTCTCTCCTTGAGCATGTCCACCACATCTAACTGATTGTTGCTAGATAAATCAGGCATAACACCATAGTGAGGATCCGTTCCATAGGGTGCTTTGAATGGTGTTTCTTGAAGAGATGAGTGGAAAGTGGAAATGTACCAGAACTCTGCCATAGGCAACCATCGAACCCAGCTCTTCGAAGTATGAGAACAAGCACATCTGAGATACATTTCCAGACATTGGTTAACTCTCTCCGTTTGACCATCCGACTATGGATGATATGCAGTACTCATGTTTAGCCGAATGTCTAATAGTTTGAACAATTTCTTCCAAAACAAGCTAGTTGAAGGATCGAGATGTAGCCTAGAGGGGGGTGAATAGGCTTTATAAAATTTTACAGCTAAAAACGATGCAGCAGAACAGTCAATATCGGATGTTTCGATGTCAGTATCGGATAGTCCGATATGAATCAGACTATCTGATCTAGAATCTAAACGTCCGATCTTGCTGGAGGTATGGGTAAGGCATAGGAGAGATAAAACAGTAAATCCTGCACCAAATAGGGTTAGATAGCAAGCCAAAAGTCATGAGCAAAAGAGATCCACAAACACAAGGAGACTCGAAGTAGTTGTTCCCGAAGTTCGGATCCTTGAGGGGATCCTACGTCTCCGTTGAGGCGGCTCGGTCACACTTGAGCTGGGGTCCCTCTTGACCCTTAACCTCCCGGGTTGCACCAAGCACTCCCGGTTTCACTCAATGGATTCTTTCCTTTCGGAGGCGAAGCAAGCCTTCACAAACTCTCCCCGGCCACCACATAAAGCACCGGTGGCTCTAGGGCCACTCCTAGCCGTCTAGGAGCCCTCAAACTCCAAGAGTAATAAATCCGATGGAAACCCAACTTGGAGAAAGAAACAAGTGCTGAAGATCAAAGCTTTGATCAACACGAAGTCTCTAGATCTAGCTTCTTCACCCACTCAAAGATGCAATCAATAGAATTGAAGGTGGAGTGAAGTTGGAAGGTGGAGAGCTAGGGTTGCAATAAGTGTTCAGCTGAGAGTATGTGCGAGAGGCAACCCAGGCCGGTGGGTGGAGGAGGGGAATAAATACCCATGCAGTCAAAACTAGCCGTTACTGTTGACAGACACCGGATGTTCCGATATTAACATCGGAATGTTCCGATATTTTCGCAGCGAGACGGAGAGGGGTCAATCGGAACAAACAACGGAAAGTTCCGGTCCATATCGGAATATTCCGGGCCAACATCGGAATGTTTCGATATTTTTGCAATCAAGACAGAGAGGGGTCGATCGGAACAAGCAACGGAAAGTTTCGATCCATATCGGAATATTCCGGACCAACATCGGAATGTTTCGATATTTTTGCGATCGAGACAGAGAGGGGTCAATCGGAACAAGGATCGGATTATTCCGGTATGTATCGGAATGTTCTGGACTGACATCGGAATGTTTTCGATATTTTTGTAACTGGAGACAGAGAGGGGTCGATCGGAACAAGCATCGGATAGTTCCGGTAGATATCGGAATGTTCCGGACTATATCGGATAGTCCGATGTGATTTCAAGGTAAACACCCTCAAATTTATTTGGTGAAAAGAGTGTGTCAAGAACCTTCTACCAAGAGCACTTAGAGCTTCTGAAAGTGATTTTCCATCGCATCCCTCTTAATAGTACGGCATGTCCTTAAACTCAAATTGAAAAGAAAAGATTTACATTAAAAATAACGCCGTCTTCTCTTTTAATCTTTACGGTCTCCACGAGTCCTCCACATCCATTTTCTAATTTAAAATTGTCCAACACTAAATGAACTTGATTAGTTTTTTAAGATGCTTGTCATCTATCACCAAAACTAACAAGGGGCCTAGATGCACTTTCAATCTCCCCCTTTTTGGTGATTGATGACAAACACATTAAAGCTATTAAAAACCAAACTTAATTCTCTTTTGAATGGTCAAGAATATAGTGAAGCCCCCCCTAAATATGTGGATGGATTGAAAAACTAGAAACTCCCCCTATATCCTTGCATTCGAGGAGACAAAATAGAAGATAAATGTAGCAAAATAGAAAATGCATATGGCATGGCATTGGGCACTCAATAGTATAGAGATTTAAAACTTTTAAAACAAGTACTAGAGCACCAACTGATCAATACAAACAAGTACTAGAACACCAACTAATCATTACAAACCAAGGTTATAGGTCCAAAGCACAAACACACAACGATAAAGATAATAGAGATTACAGAGTTTTAAACTTTAACAAAGTTGCACACACGAGACACACGAGATACAAGCTTTACTTTCTCCCCCTTTTGGCATCAAGATACCAAAAAGGCAAGAAATAAGCTAAAACACAAAAGATGATCAATCATTGTCTTCGTCCTCCTCGTCTTCTTCAAAGTAGCTCTCCTCGCTACCACTCTCATTATCATCCTGTGCAGGAGGATCAAATGCAGCTTCATACTCCTTGATCTTATCATCATCTTCACTCCCTTCGACTTCCGAGCCATCAGGAAAGCATGGGATCTCAAGGTGTCGCTGAATTTTCTTGAGCCTTTGAGTGTTTTGCTTAATCCGCTCGGTGTTCTTCTAGCGAGCCCGCCTCTCATCCTTACCAAGACAAAAGATGGCCCTCAACATGGCCTTGATCGGAGATGAAGATTGAGATGAGGAAGGCTTAGAAGAAGAGACTGGAGCAGCTGATCGAGTAGGAGATCTATGAGATGATCGACTAGCGGGAGTCTTGACGACTCGAACCTGATACCCATAGTGCTCAACATCTTTGACAAATGCAGATTCAGTCACCTCTTCGATCATCTTCATGATATAGGGAGCGTGAGTGCAACTCCTCCTGGGGTCTAAGGAACTTAAGTGAATCTCACTCCAAATAAAGTCCACAACGTCGAATGGTCGGGACTGAGATGCAATCCAGTATAACAGGTTCCTTGAGTAGCCCAGGATGCTCGAGGCATCTCCCTCTTTTGGGGTGAGGGTCTTCCTTATCATTCTGGTCAGCACAAGATAGACAGGAAGCAAGCCTTTCGCCTTCCCGAGCTCGAAGTCCTGAGACACATCATATATGCAACTAAGCTTATTGATCTCCAATGGGTCGTACTCATGAAGCTTGTCTTTGTTGAAGCATAGCCCAGGAGAGAAACCCAGAATGCTGGCAAAGCGGCCTTGGTCACACTGTAGAATTTTTCACATGTCATCCACTTTAGTGACTCAGACTCATCAGTGCCAAAATATACGGTGGCATAGAATTGATCTATCACCTCATTATACCAGTTGTACTTCAACCCCATAATGTCCTTGATGTCATACTTGTCACAGATACTGATCACCTCATCAAACATGGGATCATGCAATCGCTCAATGTACTCCCAGTCAATCCACTGCATGATCACAACTGGGGTCTTCTTAGGTAGGATCACCGAGTCATAAAAATCTTGCTGAAAGCAGTTCCAAAAACGACGATCGGTGTTGACCTGTTTCTCATAGTCCTCAGGGTCTATCCTCCTTTCCCTTCTGATACGGACTGAGTCACCTCTTAGATTCATGCGCTTTGGAGGATTGTAGTTGCTACTAGTGATTCTGACAGACTCGTGCATCTCCAGAGATCCTATCAAAGGTCTGGATGGATCATCCCTACCTGATGATTGCTGCTGCCGGGGAGATCCAGAGGAAGGTGATCCCAAAGGAGTCCTGTAAGCTGTCTTCTTCACAGACCGCTTCGGACGACTGGAGGAAGGGGCAGCCTCAATGAACATGATTGCCCTAAGAGTAGACATGTGCACCAGAGAGGGAGGAGACTGCGCCCTGGCAGGATCATGCCTTGCTTTAGTCCTCCTTTGCTGAGAGGGAGCACCAGAGTCATCAAGAGTCTGCTTGCCCTTGGACATGACCATCTGGATAAGAAGATACCTAGGATTAGAAATGGCTCTAGAAAGGAATGACTCAAAGGGCTAGGTTTCTGTTGCTGCCAATATCGGATAGTCCGATGTATACATCGGACAGTCCGATGTGTGCAATTCGATGAAGAAACCCTAGCTACTTTGAATCTTCAAGAGACTTCAACAATAACTAAAGGAATAATCCTAGTGCATTTAGAGACGACCTAGCCCGACCACATTTGATAGAAAAGCACAAGATGAAATAGATCGGGTTGGTTAGGGCAGGCAATACCTTGGAGAAGAGAATGCCGAACGAAAAAGTCCTTCAACCGGTCGGCCAGGGGAGAAGAAGGGATTAGGGCTTGCTCCGGAGGGACTCCGGAAACTCCGGTCGGGAAGGGGCGAACCTCCGAGGCACTCGTCGGGGTCGGCGCTAGAGAGAGCGAGAGAGAGAGAGAGAGAGAGAGAGAGAGAGAGAGAGAGATGAGGCGCTGCGGTAAATAAGAAGGGGTAAAGGGGGAAAAGAATTTACCCGCACGGTTAACAGGTCCCGCAGCCCACACATCGGAATAATCCGAAGTAACACCGGATTGTTCCGATTTAAACATTGGACAGTCCGATATCAAATCGGATGTTCCGATATGGTTTTTCAGCAGAAAAATAGATAAGTGATTTTAAAATAGTTTAGATGAAATATAGGAATTATTATCTCACTAAATTGAGTATATTAATACACACAAGAGCAATCAAGATTTTGTAAGAATTTTTAGAACAAAACAAGGATTTTCAGTTTTTCAAACAAAAAATGGCATGCAACATTTCAAGCCACGTTACTAGCATCAAGGATATTTAGCTCACTTCTAAGTGCACAAAACCTTCTCTCATCAAGTGGCTTGGTGAATATATCGGCCAATTGGGCTTCGGTTCTCACATGCCTAATATCAATATCGCCTTTGATGGAGTGATCTCTTAAGAAATGATGGCGAATATCAATATGTTTGGTTCGGAAATGTTGTAAGGGATTATTTGCTATTTAGATGGCACTCTCATTGTCGCACATAAGTGATATTTGGCTTAGGTTTAGACCATAATCTCTCAAAGTTTGTCGCATCCACAAAAGTTGGGCACAACAACTTTCCGCCGCTATGTATTCAGCTTCGGCGGTAGAAAGGGCTACGGAATTTTGCTTCTTGAAAGTCCAAGAAACTAGAGACCTACCCAAGAATTGGTAAATCCCCGAAGTGCTCTTCCTATCTACCTTGCAACCGGCATAGTCCGCATCCGAATAGCCGACAAGATCAAAAGATGATCCTTTTGGATACCAAAGCTCTAAGTTGGAAGTGTAAACTAAATATCTCAAGATTCTTTTAACGGCCACTAAGTGACTCTCCTTAGGAGTGGCTTGAAACCTTGCACACATGCACACACTAAGCATAATGTCCGGCCTAGATGCACAAAGATAAAGAAGAGAGCCTATCATAGATCGATATATCTTTTGGTCGACGGCTTTACCTTTTTCATCCACATCCAAATGACCATTTGACTACATTGGAGTTTCGATCGGTTTTGCATTCTCCAAATCGAATTTCTTGAGCATGTCTTTTGACGGCGTGTTCACCGCTCAACCACCGCGGATCACACCCCTAGTCAGATTTCTATCCTGCCTGCCTATCGACCGAGCTCAGTTCGATTTGAGCGTGGGACGCAGCAAGGAGCGACTCACAGAGATTACCCAGGTTTGGACCCCCCTGCGGGTAATAGTCCTACTCCTGCTGAGCCTTAGCTCTTTTCTTGTTGTGGTTGAATGGAATGTGGTTACAGAATGCTTGTGAACTGTGTGTGTGAAAAACGCACGTACACCCTCCCCTCTCTCTCCGCTCCTTTTTATACAAGCCTTGAACTGGCGGAGAGAGACGAGGGGGTAGGCAGTACAGTACTCTCAGTACACTGACGAGACACGACAGGAGAGACGAAAACGTGCTGCTGCTTAAGCCGAGCGGCGCCGCCCTCGTGTGCTTCGCAAGTGGCCTCTGGTCCGCACAGACACACCGGGGAGACTGCGGGTGGGGCCCAGCCTGCTCCTCCTGACGCGGGTGACCATCTTAAGCAAACCTTCTCTCTGCCGATCAATTCTGCTGCGCCACAGTGACAGCTGCTCAGACCTGCAGGGGTCACTGTAGCGGTCATCATTTCTTCAGCTGTCTATCCGCGCGTGATGTCGCATTAAATGCGCTCGTCCTTCGCAGCAGGGAGAGCCTTCGCCCAGAAGGCTCCTTCCGCAACGCCCCCTGCCACGCAGGCCCCGCTTGACAGCGGGGGGCCCTATGCGCGCCGAGGGGCTCGCCCACGCGCCCGCCTGGTGCGTGGGGCCCTCGCCCGGTGCGCTGATGGGCTCGCCCACACGTTGGGGCCTGGTCGCCCGCCTGACGTGTGGGGCCCTCGCCTAGTCTTCTAAGGGCTCGCCCACGCGCTGGAGCCTACTCGCCCGCCCGACGCGTGGGGCCCGCCTGGAGTGCCGAGGGGCTCGCCCACGCGCTGGGGCCTGATCGCCCGCCTGACGCGTGGGGCCCGCTTGATGCGCAGTGGGGCTCGTCCACACGATGGGGTCTGATCGCCCGCCTGACGTGTGGGGCCCTCGCCCGGCACCCTGAGGGGCTCGCCCACGCGCTGGGGCCTGATCGCCCGCCTGACGCGTGGGGCCCGCTTGATGCGCAGTGGGGCTCGTCCACACGATGGGGTCTGATCGCCCGCCTGACGTGTGGGGCCCTCGCCCGGCACCCTGAGGGGCTCGCCCACGCGCTGGGGCCTGATCGCCCGCCTGACGCGTGGGGCCCGCTTGATGCGCCGTGGGGCTCGTCCACACGATGGGGGCTGATCGCCCGCCTGATGTGTGGGGCCCTCGCCCGGCACCCTGAGGGGCTCGCCCACGCGCTGGGGCCTGATCGCCCGCCTGACGCGTGGGGCCCGCTTGATGCGCCGTGGGGCTCGTCCACACGATGGGGGCTGATCGCCCGCCTGATGTGTGGGGCCCTCGCCCGGCACCCTGAGGGGCTCGCCCACGCGCTGGGGCCTGATCGCCCGCCTGACGCGTGGGGCCCGCTTGATGCGCAGTGGAGCTCGCCCACACGCTGGGGTCTGATCGCCCGCCTGACGTGTGGGGCCCTCGCCCGGCACCCTGAGGGGCTCGCCCACGCGCTGGGGCCTGATCGCCCGCCTGACGCGTGGGGCCCGCTTGATGCGCAGTGGGGCTCGTCCACACGATGGGGTCTGATCGCCCGCCTGATGTGTGGGGCCCTCGCCCGGCACCCTGAGGGGCTCGCCCACGCGCTGGGGCCTGATCGCCCGCCTGACGCGTGGGGCCCGCTTGATGCGCCGTGGGGCTCGTCCACACGATGGGGTCTGATCGCCCGCCTGATGTGTGGGGCCCTCGCCCGGCACCCTGAGGGGCTCGCCCACGCGCTGGGGCCTGATCGCCCGCCTGACGCGTGGGGCCCGCTTGATGCGCCGTGGGGCTCGTCCACACGATGGGGTCTGATCGCCCGCCTGATGTGTGGGGCCCTCGCCCGGCACCCTGAGGGGCTCGCCCACGCGCTGGGGCCTGATCGCCCGCCTGACGCGTGGGGCCCGCTTGATGCGCAGTGGAGCTCGCCCACACGCTGGGGTCTGATCGCCCGCCTGACGTGTGGGGCCCTCGCCCGGCACCCTGAGGGGCTCGCCCACGCGCTGGGGCCTGATCGCCCGCCTGACGCGTGGGGCCCGCTTGATGCGCAGTGGGGCTCGTCCACACGATGGGGTCTGATCGCCCGCCTGATGTGTGGGGCCCTCGCCCGGCACCCTGAGGGGCTCGCCCACGCGCTGGGGCCTGATCGCCCGCCTGACGCGTGGGGCCCGCTTGATGCGCCGTGGGGCTCGTCCACACGATGGGGTCTGATCGCCCGCCTGATGTGTGGGGCCCTCGCCCGGCACCCTGAGGGGCTCGCCCACGCGCTGGGGCCTGATCGCCCGCCTGACGCGTGGGGCCCGCTTGATGCGCCGTGGGGCTCGTCCACACGATGGGGTCTGATCGCCCGCCTGATGTGTGGGGCCCTCGCCCGGCACCCTGAGGGGCTCGCCCACGCGCTGGGGCCTGATCGCCCGCCTGACGCGTGGGGCCCGCTTGATGCGCAGTGGAGCTCGCCCACACGCTGGGGTCTGATCGCCCGCCTGACGTGTGGGGCCC